>CM050164.1:454607268-455207268 GCA_027410445.1 Discoglossus pictus
ACACACTACCTCATTAAATTGCAACACAAATACATGTGAATGGCTGACATATTAACCCTTTCACACTCGCAGAGGCTCTAATGTGGCCCCTAAAAATAGAACGATAATCTGATATACACCTCACTTATCACATCTACATTGGGCCAACAAATAGTGGCCAAATTACACTGCCACATGGCATATATGGAGAACCAGGGAAACATTTCACATATGGTTGTTCAGTCCCTCAGTTGTGTCCGACTCTCTATGACCTTATGGACTGCAGCACACCTACTAAGTTATCTGTCTGTGTCTATCCACATGGTTTGCATGCCAAAGATACTGGAGTTGCCAGTTCCTTTTCTAGTGGACTGTGATTTGTCTGACCTCTCTGCTATCACCTGCCCACCTACAGTGGCCTTACATGGTATAGAACACAGCTTCATTCAGGTACATAAGCCCCTACACCAACACCACTTAGCAAAGTGTGTGCTGCCGGCACTGGGGAGCTACAATTCATTGAGGGAACCATGAATGCTAACATGTACTGTGACATACTGAAGCAGAGCATGATCCCCTCCCTTCGGAGACTGGGCCGCTGGGCTGTATTCCAACCGACTCCAAACACACCTCCAAGACGACCACTGCCTTGCTAAAGAAGCTGAAGGTAAAAGTGATGGAGTGCCAAGCATCTCACCAGACCTAAACTCTATGGAGGATCTGTGGGGCATTTCTTCAGTGCTGTCACATAAAAAGATATAATAAAATATTTACATAAATGTGAGGGGTATACTCACTTTTGTGAGATCCTGTATATCATTGTATTTTTATTATTATTATCATTTATTTATAACACGCCAACATATTCCGTAGCGCTGTACATAAGTTAAGTTCCATACAAAGATAAATACAAATGAACACATAGCAAAGCAAGGAGGGCCCTGTCTTTGATCTTGGAATCCAGTGCTCATGGTGCTTTGTCCAAAGCACCCTGCAGGATTGAAACTTGCAAAATTACAGCCTAAAGGTATTGTGTGTGTTAAAGGAGGGAGAGAGAGGTGATGAGCGTGTTAGGGTAGAAGCTGATACGCTTCTTTAAAGAGATGCATTTTTTGTGAGGATTTGAATGTTTTGAGGCAGGAGGATAATCTAGTGGAGCAAAGCAAGGAGTTCCAGAGAAAAGGGGGAGCACGAGAAACTGTAGGTGAGAGTGAGAGGAGGTGACAAGAGTTGTAGAAAGAAGAAGGTCATTAGCAGAATGAAGAGGGCGGGTGGGGGAGTATTTGGAGATGAGAGCAGAGATGTACGGCGTAGCGCTATTGTTGAGGGCTTTGTAAGTTAGGGTCCTGATTTTAAATGTTATTCTAGCGGCTAAGGGAAGCCAGTGGAGTGAATGACAGAGAGGTTATGTCGACACTGAACGTTGTGTACAGAAGATGAGTCTAGCATTCATAATGGATTCAAGTGGGGATAGTCGGGTGGTGGGTAGGCCAGGAAGAAGCGAGTTGCAGTAGTAGAGTTGAGGAATTGACACTGTGGTAGAGGAAGGGAAGATTAGGAGTTCAGTCTTAGACATGTTAAGTTGGAGATGGTTGGTGGACATCCAAGAGGATATAGTCGGAGGCAGTCGGAGAAGTGTGTTAGAAGAGCGGTGGATAGATCTGAGAGGTAGATTTGGGTGTCATCTGCATAGAGATGATACTGAAGCCCAAAATAGTTTATTAGGGTACCAAGTGAGGATGTGTAAATGGAGAAGAGCATAAACTTGTAGTGGAGGAAATCTGCTGAAGTGTGTGATTTCCTCCATAGTCGTTCAGCAGTGTGCTAGCACCTCTGGATGTATCGTGTTTGTGTAGTGTGCCATGTTGTGGATGAGAGCGAGGGTATCTGCGTGTGTGGTTATGGGGGCAAGGGTGTCAAGGGTGGAAGAGAGAGTAGAGTTGAAGTGTGAGGTGGCAGTGTCGGGGCAGTTGAGGTTAGCGATGGGGCTGAGAAGGATTTGGAGCACAGTGGAGAGCTGTGTAGGGTCAAGTGCTAGCAGGTTTCGGTGAGTGATGGTGGCAGGGGATGAATAACAGTGGTGAGGGGAAGATGTGGTGAGGTTGAAGGTAAGGAAGTGATGGTCAGATAGAGGGAGTGGGTGGATGACTGGGTGGGAGGTTGTGCTGAGATTGGTGAAGATGAGGTCTAGAAAATGTCCAGCATGCTGAGTTGAAGAATCTGTAAGTTTTGAGAGGCCAAGGGAAGAGGTGAGTGCAAGTAGTTTGGCTGCTGCTAGGTAGGTGGGAGTGTCAATCTTAAAACACCACCAGCGTCTTTGTTCCCAGGTGTAGTTGTGTGGCTGAGGTGAAAACCACCACGAAAGAGTGCTGCAGGGGAGGTAGTGTTGGAGGAAGAGAGCCAGGTTTCAGTGAGAGCCAATAGATTTAGGGAGTTGGAATTGAATAAGTCGTGAGTGAGGGCGCAGGAGAAAGGTAGAGTAAAAGGTTTGTAACAATTGATGGATTTCAGATTCTGGGTGTTGCGGGTGTTTGCTGGCCTAGAACCAGAGCGTGGTTGACAGCAAGTGGAGATGAGTGAGGGGCCTGGGTATGGGATAGATATATTTCCTGCAGCCAGGAGAAGGAGGAGTGAAAGGGAGAAAAGATGGGACTTGGACTTACAGTACTGTTTCTGCTTGTGAGTGTTAGGGAGGGGATGAGATTGTGACTGAAGGAGGGAGAGAAGCTCATGGGAGCAGAGGAGAAGAGAGCAAGGAAGGCGAGATGGTAATATTGTTGGGGACATGATATGGAGAGGCTGCAAAGGAAAGTCTGAGAGAGAGAAAGTAGGTTATAAGAAAGAGGAAAGAGTGAGAAAGCATTGTGGAAAGCTCAGGAAAAAGATTTGATAATTGTGGGGGAAATAATTATTAATAGTGATGTCCCGAACAGTTCGCCGGAGAACTATTCACAGCGATTTTCGCATGTTCGCGTCCGCCGCGAACGGCGGACACATGCGCTTTTTGGTTCGCCCCCTATACTTTATCATTGAGGAAACTTTGAACATCATTTATTTTATTTTATAATTTTTTGTGTGTAATCTATGCCTGCCTGCCAGCGTGTGTGTGTGACAGTGGCTTATATTGTGCTTATTTTCACTACTCATACCTGGTGGTGTAACATACATTGAAAACAACCATTTTTTTCCGGTAATCTAATTTCAGTTGCCTGCCCGTGTCAGGCTCACAGCTTATATTGTGCTCAGTGACATAAAACAACACTTTTTTGACTGTAATAGATTGAATAGCAATTGCCTGCCTACAGGTGTGTGTGTGAAGCCTATTGCATCTACTCTGCCAACTTTTGCCAGTGCACAGTGACACTCATATCTGGTGGCACCTTAGATTGCATGGGCAGTGCCCCAAATTTGAAGTGGGAGGACCGACCAAGCATCTTTTTCCATCTCCCGCTTCCAAAAATCCATGCCATATACACGTCCCCTGATAGTGGACGTAACAGGGATTAAACCGATAGGAATAGTACTACTTAACAGTACACACCTTGTAATAACACAGACAGAGGTAACGCGTATAATCTTCCATGCTGTGCAGTGGAAGCCCCCAGACTCTGACCTGTGTATAATCTTCCATGCTGGGTAGTGGAAGCCCCCAGACTCTGGGAGTCTGAAGAAGAGGAGTCAGAGGTGGAAGGTGGCTTTGAGGAGGTGGAAGACCAAACACAGCAGGCGTCCCAGGGGGCTTGTTGTCACCTTTCGGGGACCCTTGATGGCTGGGTGGAGGAAGAGACCTTCAATGACATCAGTGAGGACAAGGAACGGGACATGGCTAGCTTGGTATCCAACCTTGTGCAAATGGGGAGTTTGCGGTTGTGCAAAGGGACTGTTTGGGGTTGTTTGCGGTGCATTAAACGGGGAGAGTGGTCTGTTACTGTGAAGCAGGTATAACGCCTACACTACCTGATCGATACAACATCATACCTGATGTTTTAAAGCATGATATTCCAAACAATTTAGGAATGTTAGGTGATTTATGCCCTTTATGGCTTAAAACCAGACTCTGCATCAACTATGTAATTTTCCGTGGGAGTTTTGCCATGGATCCACCTCCGGCATGCCACAGCCCAGGTGTTAGTCCCCTTGAAACAACTTTCCCATCGCTATTGTGGCCAGAAAGAGTACCTGTGTGTTTTGAAATTCGCCTGCCCATTGAAGTCTATGGCGGTGCGCCGGGTTCGCCCGTTCGCGAACATTTGATGGAAGTTCACGTCCGCTGTTCGCAAACCGAAAATTTGATGTTCGCGACATCACTATTTATTATCCTAAGATATGATAATTGTAGTAATATAGATTCAGGAGCAGAGGAAAAGAGTGTGAAAAGGTTTATCAGAATGACTATGGTGGGTGAGTAGCTAAGAGTTTTTATGACTTTATTAATTTGTTTTTAGCAGGTGATGTTCACTGAGCAGATGCAGGTCATGTGAGTATCAATAATTTAAGTATGCAAGCATGGGTGGGTGTGAAGCAGGGAGCGAGGGCAGAGAGAGCAGTTTAGGTGTGTGAGTCCAGAGTGGATAGATAGCTTGCAAAATGGCTGAGGGTTAATGCTGAAATGAGAGATGGATATAAGGCCTCATCAGGGCATATACATATAGGAAAAACAGAATGGTATAACAAAACGTTATGTACACAGAGCACAATCAGAAATGGACAAGAATGTGCATTAATAACATGGGTGTGGTGTGGGCTGATCCCGGGAGAGCAAGAGGTTTGTGGTAAAAAGGGGATACCTACAGGGGGTAATGTCTAGAATAATCATGATGCATAGCACCTACCAGGGTCACATGTGATCACTCCACCACTGCAACACATACAGTGCAGTGAAAAAAACACAAATCTGAAAAAAGGTTCAACTAAAAAAAGGCGGAGGAAAACAAAAGTAAATAATCAACATGAATGTACAGTACAGTGCTAAATACTTTATCAATATACCAACTCAACTGATTCACAGCTGCAAGCATTACTAACTATTAACTAGGTCTCTGGATTATCAGCAATATGGGCAAATAGCAATAAATACAGAGGCCACAAAAGTCAGCAGCCAGATTCAATGTTACTTACATCAGACCCAATGATCTGTTTTCATACTGATATTGAGGTCAGGATCACAAGCTTCACTAGTGTATATATTAATGCTGGATGTCATTAATATGCCATTGTGAGAGTTTGCAAGTCTACATTTAAGCTAAAAACAATCATGTCTTAGATATCTGGCTATATGATGGCTTTAAGATTGTGAGAGCTACATGTTAAGGGGAGCTGTCACTGAAGGAATGTCTACCTGAGAGGCACTTTAAAAACCTTACACTTCATACATTTCCTTCACAAAATACAACATATCACCATCACATAAGCCAAGATCCAAGACTCTGTAGCCAGGCTAGATTAGGTTAACACTGTAACCAATAGATTGTCACTGAGGAGTGCTGTTGAGAAGGCACAAACATGCGTAGCCTCTATATCCTCCTAGGCACAGGCACCAATCACTGTGGCTGGCCGCCGTCTCCCTGCTGCCTGCTGGTGTCGGTGGGGGTGGAGGGGGAGGCAACCCCCAGGAGGCAGCCGCACCTGAAGGCAGAGGCATGGTGTGAGGTGAGGAGGGCCTGGGGCGGGCCTGGGGACCAGAGCGTGAGATCCGGATGGTGACCCCACTAGCCATATTATATCCTCCTCCACGGAACCAGGCCCACGTCTCTGCTTGTCCCCTCCTCCCCCTGTGCTGTTTCCTTCTAGGAGGGACTTGCTCCGACACTTCCTGCTCCAATGGAGCCGACACCCCTGACTTCCTTTATGCTGAAAGAGAGAAAATAAAGGTATATGCCATTAGTATGATGAATAAAATATTGTTTTGTGTGCATTCCTAACTATCTGACATCTAGGCTTGAACCTGGATGATACTCCTAATTGCAACTCAGATTAGCTATCATTTGCTAAATGTGATCTATTCTTTGGCTCTTGGTCTTGATCATCCTTGTCTCCTAACGCTATCTTGATTCCAGCTGCGGTCTTTAACTGCATACATTGCAGTGGGCACACCAATACATGGACTCTCTATTGCTTGATTACTGTTGTTGTGCCCAGGGATGACAGTGATTTGTCAGCTTCATGGATTTATTGACACATTCATCTATCCCTTGTTAATTCCATGACATGTTTGTGTCCTTCTTGCTCATCATGTACATGTGTAGTGTGTGTGATGTACATGTGGTGGCATGTTGGTGTATGTGATATTCACCTGACATGGAGGCTGGGAACTGCTGGGCTCCTAAAGCTCCAGCGGTGGGTACCTGTCTCAGAAGGTCCCTGGCGACCCCATACCAATCATTATAGGTCACAGTCTGGTTCTTGTGCTCGTTAGCCATCATCCTCCTCACCTTGGCCCTGATGTCATCAAACCTGTGCTTGACAGACCTCACCTCCCTTGGCACTGTGCCTACCGCTTTCACCTCAGCTGCTACCTCCTTCCATGCCTTAACCCTAGGCTCTGGCCTAACTTCCCTCCCCCTGCAAGAATCAATGGGCGGCCACGGATAGCACAGAGGAGGACCACATTCTCCCGTTGCAAGTAATTGTGGGCCCTGTGCTTGCCCTTAGCCTCTGGCCCTCTCGACTGTGGACGTGGACCCAGGCCTCCCTTACCTTTCCCAGAGGTCTGTCCCTTTCCTGAACTACCCCCCCTGGGATCAGGCCCCGTCCCCTCTGTCCCTCTCCTAAGTGTGCCTGGTGCTAGGGCCACCCTGCCACCACCCACTTCCTCCTCTACACTCCCCTCCTACTCCTGCTGTTCCTCCTCCTCTGTCCACTCCTCCTCTCCACCACTCCACTCCTCCTCTCCACCACTCATCTCCTCCTCCTCCTCTCCACCACTCCTCTCCTCCACTCCTCTCCTCCTCCCCACCACTCCACTTCTCCTCTCCAACACTACTCCCCATGGCCACCTCTCTCTCCTCCTCACCTCTCCTCTTCTCCTCCTCCCCACCTCTCCACTCCTCTCCTCTCCCCCCCTCCATCTCAATCCCAAAAATAATAGAACAATAAATAAAAATAAGTGTAACTGTTAATATAAATAGGAGAAAAAAAATAAGTGTACTTAATAACTGTTGGGTGATAGGGTGTAGGGAATGGGATGGGGGGGGTGGGTGTATAGAGTGACCTATCTCTATATGTCTCTATATACATCTCGGCCACCCCCCTTAATACGTTTGCGGCTGTGGGAGGGATTTACGAGCTTTAGGCTTCAGCCCATAACTTGCGCCCTTGCTCAATTGAATAAAATCGCAATCGGAGAAGAACGGAAGGCCGCAACACACCTGCAGTAATACAGCCTACTGCTATTGAATTGTGGGCTTGCAATTGAATGTGGCTCTGTGTAATTTGTTTTACATTTAATAAAATAAACACATTTTTCTATTTCAAATGTAAAACTACAGTTCTAATTATTTTATCATTCTATAACACAGAACATGGATGTAGTGCAATTGCGTCTGTGATTTCTGACTATTACATTTAAGACATGATTTTATTGTAATTTGTAGCTTATACATATCCTTAGTACAGAGTTAATCGAGACTGTAACATTAACTGAACAGAAAAAAAAATCACTAATACAGAATAGTCTAAGTTTAACATAAAATAAACCCCAAGATCCAAAGAGCTAGGATAATGACTAAACAAGATGGATGAAGCCCCATCAAATAATTTATAATTATTTTAATATGGTAAGTAATCTATTTTTATTTCCTTTGAAGAATTATCAAATGCAATATACTGGTAAACCTTCTGGCATCATACCAATTACATTTTTCTCTACCGTATATAACTGAAATTATTATAATAACACATTGTAAAATAGAGTTTTATATGAATATGGATTTTTACAACTAATGCAAATTAATGAAAAAAGTGAAAATATCCTTAATATAAAGATTAAAGGACCACTGTAGTTTGAGTAAAAAAAATCACATACTTGTGAAGCTGGTAACAGACTAACATCATTAGCAGACATGCAAGACAGGAACAAAAATAACTTTTAAAGAAAAATCTCATGCCCTATAGAGGTTTACTCTTCAGTAGATTTCTGTTTTCAAGCATGCTATTTACGAATCAAAAGAACAGAATAGAGATCTTATTGAAATCCACTTATTGGAATCCCCATTCCTGTCAAGTTTCTAATCCTGTTAGAAACAAAGAGCCTCAATCAATTGAGATTTCGGTGGGGCCGGGCTTCACAAATGTAGCCCGCAAGTTATTTGGCAATTCAATTGATGTCTTTTTGCGGGCTACGATTAAGTTACGTGATCCGGCCCCCGATTCACTGCAAGGGTTCACATAGCAAGTTAATGCCCTTCCAAGCCTTTGATCTTTCACGGCCGCAAGAGTTGCGAACACTAAAATCGCAAATCGCTATTCAATTGCTCTGATTCCCCCTCACTCAGCAAGCTGTCAAGCCCGCAAATGGCAAAATTTTAACCACAAGTTACCAGTACCAAGGAGGACTTGCAAAGGGCTTAATGATATGTCCGAAGCACTTTAAAAGCAAATAAAAAATCAATACTGTACTTTTATTAAAAGTGAACGCTATGTTAGCTCTTAGAATTAATAGCACAACTTTCTCAAGCTCCCAAATTGGCCCACAAAAATACTTTATTTAATGTTTAATTTCTGTGTGATATCGATCACGGCAATCAATGCGTTAATACATATACTGTAACTCGCATGTAATAGAACATCATATTTACGGATTTATCAATATTGCATTACATCTAGAATGTGGGTCCGATCGTAACTCGTAATTCAAGCCCAGGAGTTACGGTCTTGCTTGATTGATCATGTTCAAGCTCGCAAATGCTACATACGATAGCATGGTTTACGATCGGCAGACTTACGGCCTACATCCCGCAACTTGCGGGCCTGCAATTGAGTGAGGCTCAAAGACAACTGTCTGTCATCATTAAAACTGAATATGATATTAAATACAACATTTTATACAATAGTTAAAAAATAAAAATATTTAATACTGTAGTTAAAAGTTAAAGATTGTATTTATGGAAAAACATTTTGTACATTATCATGTCAAGAATACTATAAATATGACACTTCAGAGGCCCTTTAAAGCTCAGGTATCCAGCTAAGCATATTGTATGTTAATAACAACTTTTTACTCCCATTACCATAGGGGTCCTTAAGGACCCCCATGTTAATCTAATGTATAGTCATGGATGTCTTTATAGACCCCCATTGCACCTAACATTAACCCCATAACATGGGGATGCCTATGACAACTAAAATTAACACATATACCATGGGGGACTCCTACCAACCCCCATGATATACTATTCTATAACCAATTATATTGCCATGAGGTTCCATAAGGCCTCATAAGGGTCTTAATTATTTTACTACTTCTAATGCTAATATTCAGCATCACGGGTTTCAAAAACTAATTTTTACCTATTTATATACAACATACACTGATATATATATATATATATATATATATATATATATATATATATATATATATAACATCTAGCAGGCTGTTGTGTATATTAATAAATGCATATTGGTTATATTATTTTATTTAAACATAAAACATCACATATATAGTTGTGAGCAGGCGAGCCAGCCAGAGCCGTTGCTCACGCTTGCAGGCTCGCGTAGCGAGGGCAGCAGGTGAGGGCCTCAGTTGCTGGCATGGAGCGCCCGAGGGCCTCAGTTGCTGGCATGGAGTGCCAAAGGCGCTCCTTGCCACCAACTGCGACCCTCGCAAACTTTACGTCGCAACGCAAACAACACGACACAACAACTACGACCCTCGCAAACTTTACCTCGCAACGCAAACAACATACGAGACACATTACCACAAATTACGACCTCGCAACAATCGGACGCAACTCGCGAACATTACAAAATGAAAAACGCAATAAATACACACAGCACATACATAAAAAGCTTACCTACAGCAAGACCTCAAAAAAGCAACTTACACCTTCATTTAACTCAAAATAAAAGAGTTTAGACACTAAAAAATTCTCTAAGCGAGAGAAAAAATGTCCGCCGAACAAAACGAAAACGAGGCTACAAACGCAAACAACATACGAGACATGTTAGCACACATTACGACCTCGGAAAAATCTACCGCAACTCGCGAACATGAAAAAATTAAAAACACAATAAATACACACAACACATACATAAAAAGCTTACCTACAGCAAGAGGAACCATCTAGGACCTCAAAAAAACAACTTACACCTTCATTTAACTAAAAATAAAAGAGTTTAGACACTAAAAAATTCTCTAAGCGAGAGAAACAATGGCAGCCGAACAAAACGAAAACGAGGCTACAGCACTCTATACCCACAAAACACCACAAGAAACTCGCAAAACACCACAAGAAACTCGCAAAACACCACAAAAGTCCTACGGATATTCCGCTAAGACGCATACCACACATTACCCGCCATTTTACGACAATGTGGAAGTACACGACTACGCTAACGGTTTGGTCTCGCGCACACACACTATTACACAGCACACATTCATCACGCTTACACAGCAGCTCCACACCACTAATGCTGCAGCAACATGAAAACAGATTGCCAGCTCTTCAACACAATGCTTCAAAATACGTAAAGTATATTCATTTATTAATGTATTATATATTTCATTATTACACACCAAACAGCATTAGCTACCTTACAATTTCATTGCCGTCATTTTTTGACGGTCAATTCGCTAGTACTCTTAATAATGTTGATATTCAACATTGCAGGTCGTATAAAGCAAGGTAAGTGTTTAGTAAATTCAGAGAACTTAGGTATTCACGATAGCTGCAGGTTACACGCTCCTAACATGCCCATAATACACCCTGTTCCCTACAACTCATGATAACCCTGGGAAAGGGACTTTGGTAAATCTTGTAATGAGCTGAGAAGCTGCATCCCAAGTTAACATGGGCCATTGCGGGTGCTATCCTTTAGTAAATTCCCCTATTATCTTTCCATATTCTTTTGCAAGCACAGCTAAGAATGGAAATATCTTTATCTGGGGCAGTACTAAATGATCCCACACAAGCTTTGAATAGCCGGGATTCTTCATTGGTACATCCCAGCCAGAGATGATATGATAAACTCTTAATTTCTGAAGGAAACCCCTTTAAAAGTATATTTACTTTTTAGATTGTCAGTTATGAACAATGATTAAATAAAAATAAAATGTAATTCCGAAGCACAACCAGTCCCTTGAATTGACATTTTTTATAGTTTTGTATTTTCATTTGAATATTTCATCCCATGCTCAAATTCAGAGATGTTAGACTGATCACGCTCAGAGGTGTTACCTTATCCGTGTACATCTTGTCCCTTTTTGTTTTGACAAATATTAATTGCACTGTAATAATCTTTCCACCTTTGAAGAAAACCTGGTCAATGTCATAAAAATATTAGCCTGCTCTAAACAGAAATCCCTTAACATCTGTTCTATTGCAGCAGATTAGATAATTAGTTGCCATTATACATCATAAACATGACTTTCTTGTTTAAACACTTTATTAATAAAGCAAAAGGGGAATTCACAACCCATTAGATCCAGTGCTTTGCATATTCTGCTATATTTAACACATTATAGGCTATAATTTTACTGCAGCAAATAATACTTTTTATTTATACGTTTAACATTTATATTCAATTAAATTGACACTAAAATGACATGTGTAAGCATGGGCATGTTTTCTGAAAAACATGACTTACAACATTTTAGAAACGCAAAAAATATAATATTCTTTAGAGTACCTGTGTCATTACATACTTACAGTATCCTCTTATGAAAAAACATATTTGAGGAAGGGCAACATTTTCTTAAAAGTAAAAAATGCAGTACTCAATTTATTGACTATTTTTAACCAAGTCCTCATTTATCCAAATTACCCCAAAAAATATGCTCGCAAGTATAGATTGAGATTTATGTCTTTTGCAGCTGGTTATTGTGTGGATAAAAGAGTGAACAATCTAGGGGCGCTAACAAAATAGCTAAGGGTTACCTATTCAACGTCTCCTCCTTGAATGCCTCCTTGTTACTAAAAAGCAAAGGATCACTGATTTGGCTTTGCTCCTACTAATTCCTACAACGTCCCCAACATCAGGAACCTCCTTCACAATCAACAACTCAACTGTAACACCTACACTAAAGTACAATGTCTTGGAGTATTATTGACTCATCTTTCTCGGAGTACCAAGTCACTTTCTAAATCCTGCAGCATCCTACAACACTGGATAATTTCTTCAGAATATATATATTTCTTACATAAAACTAAAATAATTATTAACTGATTAATCACGTCCTGTTTTGATTACTGCAACACACTAATTTATCTTGCCCTCTGCAGACTTGATCCACTTTAATAATAATAATAATAATAATTATTATTATTATTATTATTAACCTTTATTTGTAATGCATCGGCATAGGGTTCTATTTTATTGTCTTGAACTCGTAAATGTCTTGAACTCGTAAATTTGGCTTTTTTCTAAATGTTTAGATGTATTCTATTCAATCCAGCTCTTAAATCCGACCTTAAGGCTGTGTTCATAAACCCTGCCTTTTTAATTGGACTTCAAAGGGCGTGATCATATGATCTGACAAAATTCAAGCAATCCCGTAATTTAATTATTAGACACAGCAAATAGTAAATGAGACCGTCATTATGATGTCAGTAAAACATGGAAGTTGGATGTAATCTGCAATCGGAGGCTACAAATTAATTATTGCCAACAAGTAATATTTGCTGATCGGGCTTGCAATCTAGCACTCTATTAAATGCATTAGATCATCTGTTTTAGTCCAAGGGGGTTACATGATATGTATTGACCTCCTGAGTCCTGGAATCAACATTTCTCAGAAATAACATTTAAAAATAATATTTTTTAATTTCATATTTGTGGGTTTGTGACTCTTGTGCAATTACTTCTAATGTATTTCCATGCCCTCCCATGCTTTTGAAGTACAGTAGTGTGTGTTTAGTTGCTGTTGCAGCTTTAGTAAGTGTTTGGAAGAATCCCTTGTGAGTCCTATTTAGTACTCGTAATATTTTTGACAGAGAAGTGATACTTTTTTCAGTTGCGGGTTAGACTCTATTTGCGGTCTAGAGCTACGGGTCTAATAGAATATTGATTTTGTGTAACTTTAGTTATTTAGAGCATACGACTTTGGCTGTCCCGTAGGGATTGTGGGCAGGTAACACATAATCGGATTGCGAATAGCTAAAATAATATGTGGCAATATTAAGAGCAGCTTTAAGTGTGTTCAAATGTACAAATTGGGCAAGAGAATAGGGTCCATTTCTGTAGCGCTAAACAGGGTAGGCACAAGTCAATTTTTTTTTAACAAATTACAAAAAGAATGGAGGGCCTTGTTCTTGAGATTAAAATCAAGCATAAAAAGGGCTTTCTCTAAAACACCCAATAAGATAGAAAACACACAAACTTACAGTCTAGAGGGTATGCGTAAGGTATAGTAAGGTTATTATTGAGGGCTTTATATGTTAGAGTCAATATTTAACATTTTATTCTAGAGGCTATGGGAAACCAGTGGAGTGACTGACAAAAAGGAGCTCCAGACACTGAACGATAAGTATGGAAGATGGGTCTAGCGGAGGCGTTCATTATGGACTGAAGTGGAGAGAGATGAGTGATGGGGAGGCCAGCAAAGAGAGAGTTGCAGTAGTGGAGAGGTGAACGTGATGATGGCATTGTGAGGAGTGGAAGCGGGTGGGAAGATTAGGAGCCTCGTCTGTGACATAGTGTTTAAGTTGACGGGCAGACATCCAGGAGGATATGCTAGAGAGGCAGTTGGCAACATGAGCTAGAAGAGAGGTGGGTTGTTCTGGTGCAGAGCCTTTACATGCACTTGCTGAAGCTTTTCAAGCCATAACATGTCTTTATGTAATAGTGATTTTGAGAAAAATAACATTTAGAGCAGGAAGTAAGTTAAAGGTAGAAATCACTCTCAAAAGGTTACACATGATTTTAATACCAACATTATTTTGTACGCATTCATTCCACGCATAAGAATGTAGCGAGGGACATGTAATCAAGGCCTTAGTCTGTTAACTTCTCAGGAGGGTTGGCCTTGTAAATGAATGACCATTCCATTAGTCCTAGTGAAAGCATGGGCACTTTTAACTGAAACACTCCCACTGTGCTAATAGAAGCTTCCTGGACATTCCAAGTCTCCTCCCACCTAAGCAAGTTCATCCACAGAAACCAAAATGTTAGGTTTAAGCGTGATTGTCTATAAAAAGTAATATTACTGATTTTTTTAAATTCTAAAAACCTTTTCCCTATATTGGTGTAGTTTTTTTAAAAGGGTATATTTTAATCATATTACTACAGAGTCCTTTAATGCATAATAAGAAGATACAAAAACATATCCTATTGTAATCCCACATATAGTCTGAATCATTTGGCGAATAAATTCTGCAAGAATTTAAAAAAAAATCAAGTTGCAATATCAACAGATTAAGACGTTAATTATTAAAGTCAACTAAATCTTTGACCACTTCAATGGAATGCATTAAATAATCTATTTTGACAAAATGGACAATTAATCTTTAAGCTACAAAGTATCTGCCATGGTGATATATAAAAGTGTCTTCTCCTTCACCCTAAAGACACTTAATTTCAGTAGAGTTGTAGAAAGAGGGACATAATAAAGTAGTGTGTACCTTCTGGAAAACCAGCTGTCGTCTATTTATATCTGTATGTACAATAATACCTTATTTAAAATTCATCTAGCATTTTTCTAATACTTACAAAGCACACCTGCCTTGGACACATGGGTGCGATCATTAGACATATTCCTTAGCTCAGGGACTCTTTAAATCTGCTGTCATACATTTAATTCAAATTATGCTAATTAATCTAAAACTATAACCTCCATTATCTTCAGGCTTGATGTTGTTAATTACAGTTTCCTTGCAATGTTGTTTTCTTGTATGGAATTTTATGTTGTGAAAAAATAAATGCTAATGTGTTTGTGTTTATGGTACGATAAACTTTTTAGAGTAAATTAGTAAAATGTGCTAAGTAAAATGTTGGTGCTTTATATATAAAGATTATTATTATTTTTAACTGTATTCTCCCTTAGAATGTAGGACATGGACCTCTATTCCTTTTCTATCACCTTGTGTTATTGTGCTGTTATGTATGACAAACCTTCTGTCTTCAGTGCATTTTTCCCTTGCATATAGAGTTGTGAAAAATGCTGCTACTTTATATATAAATGTTAATAATAATAATAATAATAATTTTAAACTATAGCATTTCAATTTAAGCATAACTAACCACTGTATAATTCCACTTGATTGAAATGAAAACATACAAATTTGTATTAGGATCATTGTTTATTTGTGTCATAAAACAACACGTCCACATACCCAACTTAAACCTCCCTTTCCCTTGAGTCTCGCTTATTGCCCACTAATTAACAAGTTTAGGGTGCTGATATCAGGTTGACAGGAAGTTTCATCCCTTATCTAAACTTCCCCCAGTATGTGTAGACATCACATAGGACCATCTCTTACCGGGTTACAAGCAGGGTAAAAATCATAGGGATTTTGTCCATTGTCACAATCTGTAACAAGTCAAAATGTATGTAGCTCTATACAGAGGATACAATATGTACCAAAGTAATATTTAGACACATAAAAGATTGCCGAGCCCTGTATTTTAATGGACCACTGAAGTGTAATATTCAAAGTTTGCTCTTCTGAAGAACATGACTCATTTTTACATATTAACTATTTTATGAATTTTTGTTTTTATGATAATTTTGTCTCTGTAAAAAACATGGAAATAGTGGAAGGAGCAATGGATGCATATACAGTTCTATATTCACTTCTGTCACAAAAGATATTCTTCAAATATAAGGTCACAAAGGATAACCTGCCCCCACTAGTTATAGACCGACTAGTAGCCATAAGACGGCTTTAGCCATGACTTAGTGAGATTGATCAGACATTTTTCCAGCTGACCTCACCATTGTCTCCTAGTGGGGAAATGGCAGGAGCTCAGCCTAAAATTAATGTTTGGAAAAAAAACACATCTGATCCTGATTTTATAATAGTACTAGTAAATTGCCTGTCAAAAAATGACGGCAATAGAATTGTAAGTCAAGGAATGGTGTTTGGCATACAAATTAAGTGTTTTGGTGTTGTGAGTACTTTTGGGGCTGATTGCGAGCCTCGTGGTGAGCGCCTTTGGCGCTCATCGTGTGGCTGGCAATGAGCGCCTTCGCCGTTTATTGCGATCGTGCTTTGTGGTGTTTTTTAAAGTTTTCTATATATGTATTTTTTAATGCTAATTAATTAATTAATTAAATCATAAATTAATACACTTTACCTATTTGTAATGAATACATACAGCAACCAATATGCTGAAGAGCTAACAATCTGTTTAATATTCCTGCAGTATACAATGTAGATTTGCATTGTTGGGGACCTGAGGTGTAAGTGTCAGCAATGTGTGCAGTGTGTAGTGTAAATAGGCTGCGTGCGCGAGAGAAAGCTGTTTGTGTAGCTGTGTAGTTGCGCATTTTGTAATGTGAATGTTAGTATGTGCAAGTTAGTGGTGTAAAATTTGTATGTGTTAGGCGGGACTGGATGATTTTACGTCCTTCGTAATACTGTATTTGATAGGTTGTATGGTCCTATGTAAAAGTTGTATGTGTGTGGCAAAGTTTTGCGTGTTTATGGGTCGTATAGCCTCGTTTTCGTTTTTCGGCGGCCATTTTTTCTCTCGCTTAGGGGATTTTCGAGTGTCTAAATTGTTTTATTTTATTTTTGTTTGTATTTATTGTGGTTTTCATGTTTTTCGGGGGGCGCGGTTCAGCCGTTAAGTTCGTATTTTTTGAGGCTCATATTTTTTTTATGCAAGTCGCAGTTTCCTTTTGTAAGTGTGATGAGTATGAGTGTGAGTATGAGTGTGGGAGCATGCATGAGATTTGGTTTGTGTGTCTAAAGAAGATTAATCTGAAAACAAGCGAGTGACAACTGAAAAGTGACCTAGGGACATTTTATGATGACTCCATTGCAACTAATCCCTCCAGAGGAAATATAAAGGATAAGAATCCATTTGAGTCCTCTGGACTAATTCAAATCATTGACTCATTCCCAGAATCCCCCAGCACTGAATTTGTAGACCCTGTGGATATGCAAAGACTGGTGGAAATGACTAGTTTCTGCACTAAGAGTGGAAACATGATGGTGGTGGTGATGTGGAAACTTAAAAAAAATAAGGCAAAAATATATAGACGATAGAAGCAAGCACATTTTTATGTTCAGCTGCAAATATATGTATGGAATAAAATTTTGGTAGTGTGTCTAAGAAAGATTAGTGTGAAAATAAGCGAATGGCCAATATTTTATTAGAGAGAAAGGAAATGGAAATGATTGGAGAACTAACTGAGACAGAGTGTGGAGACTTGGAGGAATGTGCACAGTAAAAGTTTAACAAATAAAGAATGAAGAATGTTGTATAGATGGATGAACAAAAGTGTTTACCAACATGAACATTTTAAAGAATACATTGTTTTATCATGTATATATATGTTTTTTTTTTGGGGGGGGGAGGCAGGAGAAGGATGGAACATCAAGATTTAGGTAAGAGGTTGGGTTTGATTAGTGGGTTCAATAAAGATACGTATGAGGTTGTGGATTGTGCTACAGCAGTTATAGAGCAGTTATAGAGACATTATCAACTTTTTCAGTTTTGTAAAGTATTAGGTTAAGTTGTTAAATGCGTGTATATTTTTTTCAATTAAAAAGGACAGTGGCTGTAGGTGTCCTAACTCGTGCAAATCCATCCTATTCAAAACATGAAAGCTGTGTTATAATTGCAGGCATAGGTTAAAATAAGCCATGTATTATTATTATTATAGTTAATTTATAACGCGCCGACATATTCCGTAGCGCTGTACATAAGTTAAGTACAGCCAAAGATAAATACAAATTAACATATAGCAAAGCAAGGAGGGCTCTGTCTTTGAGTTAGGAATCCAATGTCCATGGTGCATTCCCAAAGTACTTAGGATAGAAACCGCAGGCTTACAATCTAAGGAATAGTGACTGGCAAAAGAGGGAGAGAGAGGTGATAAGCGTATTAGGGTGGAAGGTGATACGCTTCTATAAAGAGATGCTTTTTAAGTGAGGTTTTAAATGTTTTGAGGCAAGAGGATAATCTGGAGGAGCGAGGCAAGGAGTTCCAGAGATATGGGGCAGCACGAGAAAAGTCCTGGAGGTGGGAGTGAGAGGAGGTGATAAGAGTTGTAGAAAGAAGAAAATCATTAGCAGAACGAAGAGGGCGGGTGGGGGAGTATTTGTAGATGAGAGCAGAGATGTATGGGAAAGCATTCTTGCTGAGGGCTTTGGAAGTTAGGGTCATGATTTTACATTTTATTCTTAAGGCTAAGGGAAGCCAGTGGAGTGATTGACAGAGAGGTGATGGCGACACTGAACGCTGTGTACGGAAGATGAGTCTAGTAGAGGCATTCATAATGGATTGAAGTGGAGATAGTGGGGTGGTGAGTAGGCCAACAAGAAGCGAGTTGCAGTAGTCTAGTCAAGAGTTGATAAGAGAGTCTATAAGGATTTTAGTTGTGTCTTGTGTAAGATAGACAAAACAACAAAGTCAGAGGTGCTCATCAGAGAACGAACCAACCTTAATAGGTTAGTTCTATAGCCATGATAATTTCGGGGCTGGGTCACTCTTTTGAGTGGGACCAGACTGATATACTACAGGATATTTCTCCCTGTGAAGGGCACAAGTGAGCTAAAAGAGGTTGCTCTCAGAGTGGCTTATCATGGCCATAGAACTGACCTATTAAGGTTGGTTCGTTCTCTGGTGAGCACCTCTGATCTTGTTGTTTTGTATATGCAAATTACCCTTAGGGTTTAGTCTCCCTAAGGGTAATAGGGGACTCCAGAAGTGCACCCCTTGCTTACTGTGCCTTAGGGAGTTCAGCTGCACCTCACTGACGAAGCCCATAAAGGCCGAAACGCGTCTGGTGTTTGCTGTTTCTCCTGTTCAGGGTAGAATTGCCTGGTATTTCGGGGCTGGGTCACTCTTTTGAGTGGCACCAGACTGATATACTACAGGATATTTCTCCCTATGAAGGGCACAAGTGAGCTAAAAGAGGTTGCTCTCAGAGTGACTTATCATGGCCATAGAACTGACCTATTAAGGTTGGTTCATTCTCTGGTGAGCACCTCTGACTTTGTTGTTTTGTTGTGTAAGATAGTGAAGAATTCTGGAGATTAGTGATTGTATGTGAGGGATGAAAGATAGAACGGGGTCCAGTAGAACTCCAAGACAACGGGCTTGGGAGGAGGGGGTGATGATGTTGTTGCTGACAGTAAGAGAGATGAAGAGAGAGTGTATTAGGATTTTAGTTGTGTCTTGTGTAAGATAGTGACAAATAAAGTGATATTGGATTAAAGCGTGAAAATGATTTGTGTACTCATTTGCATGCCCCACCCATTTTCCCAGATTGCAGTGCAAAAACTGTTCTTGAGATTCTGAGACAGGAAAAAAAAATTCTAACTTATTTGTAGACATCCAAATGTGAACAAAAATGTACATTTAATAAAATAAATATAAATATATATATATATATATATATATATATATATATACACTATATTTATATTTATTTATTTACACACATAATGATACACACATCTAGATAAATAATCAGAGTACTGCAGTATAATGTCATACATTTATTATTGGACAAATATATTAGTAAGAAAAACACATTAGTTAGAAGGACAAGCTTTCAAGAGTAGCACCTCTCTTTCTCAAGTCTGAAGCAATACTGAATATATGTAAGCAATGTAATACAGAGCAAAGATTCAAAGTGACATGATGCATAATGTTCTGTTCCATCAAGTGTGTATGTCTCTACACCAGGTTTTAGATAAGAGAAAACCAGAGTAATATAAGTTAGAGTGGTAAATATCTCCACATATTAAGGAGTAGAGAAACAAAAATAAAAGGAGGATTGACAGGGTCACAACACGTTTTGATAATGTGATAAAAAGACAACTGACAAGCAGTACCTATAGAGGAATATTCCATTCAGCTCATGAAACATATCCAAACGTTCCCTAAGATTGGGCAGCAAGAATTAGAACATCTCATACAATGAGGACTTTCTACAAACTGATACATCCACAAACTAGGGAGACCAATTGCTACAGGTATGGACACACTTACTGAACAGATGTCTAGCTTCGTTGAAAACATCTTTATGCCATCAGTTACAAAAACTAACAGCTTTATACAAGACACAACTGACTTTCTCGACAAACTCAGTCAGATTAAGCACCTACCTACTAACACACTAGTGTCACATTGGATGTTGAATCTCCTTACAGCAAAATCCCAAACAAACAGCCCTATTAAATTAGAAGCCCGTAGATGCATCGGCATGTCCACAAGGGCTGCGGGCTTGAAATTCGGCTGCGTTACAGAGCTATTAAATTAGAACATACCTTTAGGTTGTAAGTCTGCGAGTTTCAATCCCACAAGGTGTTTTAGGGAAAGCACCATGGTCACTGGATTCCAAACTCAAAGACAGGGCCCTCCTTGTCTTACTATGTGTTAATTTGTATGTATCTTTGTCTTGAACGTATCTTATGTACAGCGCTACGGAATATGTTGGCGCGTTATAAATAAACGATAATAATAATAATAATAACATCCCGCGAGTTACGAACTTGACATGCAAACCTGTAAATCATTTGTTGAACGTTGGATGCGCAGCCATAAAAATTATCAATTGGTCAAACTCATAGTTATGGGTTTAGATGGAACCAATGGCAACAGACATTGTCATTATTATGTTACTGAAAAATGGAGTTTGGATTTCAAAGTCTTACGAGCTTCAATTACGAGTTGCGATCGGACCCACATTGCAGAAATAATGCAATATTAATAAAGCCCTAAATATGATATTCTAGTACATGCGAGTTCCATTATATGTATTAATACATTGATTGCCAGAATCGATATAACATGGAATTTAAACATGAAAATAAATATTTTTTTTATTGCTGATTGTTGTGCTATTTATTTTAATACCTGACATCACTTTCCCTTTTATTATGAGTACAGTAGTGTGTGTATATGTGCATTTACAGTGCTACGGATTGGACTTTGCCCCCCTTGTGGGTCCTCTCTGGTACCCTATGGCTTCTTGGCTCCATTTGCGGGTTATAGGCTTAAACGCCAGTGAATTCATTGCAATTTAATAGCATGATTGGAAACATAACGGTTACGGGCTTGACAGATCAAAGGATTTGTGGGCACGCAGTTCAAATTTCCATGTCCCATAGCCTCTTCTCGCCCTTACCCCACAAGTCGTTGATGAGTTGCTTTACAGGGCCAATTTAATAGCCGTAAGTCTTGCGGGCTATGTTACGGGCTACAGTTTTCAATCTTAAGGGAATTTAATAGGTCTGAAAGATGGCACCAAAGCATGCCTTAAGTCTATCTCAGCACACGCTTAGAACCAGAAATATAACACTTATACTATTGCCAAACTACTGGAATATATCTTGACCCAGAACTACTTCTCCTTGAAAAAACATGTTTTCCCACAAATAATGGGGACCTCAATCCATTTATAGCCGACCTGAAAAAGAGATTCTAGTCCACACATGTACACAAACTCTACAGATACTACCGCTACATTGATGATCTGTTCATCATATGGGCAAAAAAAAAATCAGAGACTTTCACAATTCTTTCAAAACCGTCCACTCATCTATTAAACTTAAAATGAATTACTCTGCAGAACAGGTTAACTTTCTGGACACTACCATAACCATCACCAATGGCACACTTCACTCAACTGTATATAGGAAGCCTGCAGACAGATGCAGTTATTACCTTCAGAGAGACTAAGCCCTAACGGTCATTTGCATAAGCAACAACAAAAATAGAGGTGCTCAATTAGGGGATCCAGAAGTGGACTCCTTGCTTACTGTGCCTTAGGGAATTCATCTACACCCTAAGGACTAGGCCCAACTAAGGCCGAAACTTATGTCTGGGGTTTGCTGTTTCTCCTGTTCAGGGTAAAATTAACTGTATCACTCTATTGAGTAAGACCAGACAGATATACTAAACAAGATGTCTCCCTGTGAAGAACAAAAGCGGCTAAAAGAGATTGCTCTCAGAGCTGATTATCATGTATATAGAACTAATCTATTATAGTTAGTTCATTCTCTGACTGAGCACGTCTGTTTTTGTTTTATATATAAAGTATATACTGTATGGATAAACAATGTTAACTGTTGACTAATGGCTAAGTTTTTTTCCGAAAATTAATTTAAATTTGAATTAGCCACTTAAAGGGTTAAGCTAACAATGTGAACTACAACATGCTTTTTTTTCCAGAGCATCTTACAAATTTGAAAGCTTCCTAGATGTCCTCCTGCTACTTAAAGCTCATCATATACTTTCTAAAACATTTAATCTACTATCAAACCAAATTCATCAAAAAAAGATTCTGTAAATATGACTTTTTAGTGGTTATTTTTCCTAGTCTTCACAAATTGACTTAATATACGCTCAGTCACAACCTGTATAAGTCAATTCAACTAACCAGTACTTGTCTTGTAACAAAA
This sequence comes from Discoglossus pictus, assembly GCA_027410445.1. Taxonomy (NCBI): domain Eukaryota; kingdom Metazoa; phylum Chordata; class Amphibia; order Anura; family Alytidae; genus Discoglossus; species Discoglossus pictus. The sequence continues at coordinate 454,629,987 of CM050164.1, forward strand.
GGTAAACATTTTGAAAGGGATGGCGACTTTCTTTACCTACATTACCCTTAGAATTTTAACACTGGTTTCTCTTTTAGTTAAAAGGAGGTTAATGACTTCATCCTTCATTGGTGCCAATAGAATCCTATGAAACAAACCTTTGCTCTGTCCTGGTGGTAATGAACCATAAGAAATTACATTTGCAACACCGGCAAAGCATGGTCATTAATTAAGTGGAAGGCATGACATGTCTTTCTAACTGACACCAAAATATTTCAAAAAGTCAGAGTAATTAAGAAAAGGACACAACAGTAAAATTAGAATCTAGTCAACTTTTAGAACAGTTTACGCTAGCATATTCAGTGCAAAAAAACCCTCATAATATTACGTTCTCTCTCTCTCTATATATAATTAATTGTTTCTTGTATCATTACATTTCAATTAAAATGTACAATGTCCATTTATTTTAGCATTCAGTTATTTACTTTATAATAGTTGCACAATCACACAGAGCAATAGTAAGCCCATGTTTACACATAGAGACCTTTTTTTTTTTTTTTATATTTTTTTTTTTTTTTTCTGTATAAAATTTACAATTTACACAACAAGTATAAAATATACTTTTTCCATACAAAAAAATACATAAACATACCAATATATTCACACAAATACATTTAAAGAGCTGCCATTACTTTACATATTGCACTTATATAGTCTAATACAACAATCTACCTTGACCGATGTTTTCCTTTCACCTTCTCTTGTCTCTTTGCCTACCCCTTTCTTTCTTGACTTTCCTACCTACCATCTCTTTTTAGTTATGATCTATTCTGTTCTCTATGGGTTTGCATTGTATATCGATACCATAATTCCCAATTTGCACATTGCCGCCTATTTATGGGAATGCTTTCAGAATTACTCTTCATAATCTCCCGATTTATTTTTATTGTATTTACTACTTCATTCCATGATGGAATTATCGATTGCTTCCAATATTTTGATAATAGATTTTTTACAATTAGGAGAATATAAGAAATTAGAAATCTTTCACGTGGCACTAAATGAAGTAAGGCCATCTGAAGAGTACCTATTAGTTGTTTATTACAGATTTTTTAAATTTCTGAGAAGCATTTTACCCACAGTGCATTTATCTTATCGCATTCCCACCATACATGTAATGTCGTGCCTTTCTGGCCTCATGTCGTGAGAGACCTGATGAGCCTTTATAGATCACAACACCTCTATCATCATGTAGCGTATTATATGCCACATGATGATATAGGTGTTATGATAACAATATATAATGGCAGATCACTTTTAGACAGGTTGCTATATCTTAACAAGGGCTTATTTTTGCTCTTTGTGATTGTGCAACTATTATAAAGTAAATAACTGCTTGCAAAAGCTAATGGACATTTAGAGTCAAGAAAAGGTCTCTTTTTAAATATTAATTGAAATCTAATGAAACTATTTTTTTTTCTTACTGGAGCCTTGGAACAGAGGCCTAAACAAGTCAAGCTCTTAAGATAGATGGATGGGCAAATTAAATGCACTTAGTGCAAATGATATTTAGTTAAAAAATACATGTGTATATGCTGCATATACACATATATTTTTTTACTAAATATCATTTGCATTAATTTGCCAATCCACTAATCTTAAGATCTTGACCTATTTAGGACTCTATTCCATGGTTCCGGTAAGATTAAAATGAATGAAGTTCACTTGTAAAACACTGCTGAACTATCACATCAGACACGTAAATCTATCCCTCCAAAAATGCTGAGTATTTGAAATGTCCCTAATAGAAGCATTGAGTGCCTTTACCATAACTTTTTTATAAAGCACTAAATCATGACTCCCAGAATGAAATTATATCTCACTGAAGTATACTCGGAAGTCTCTCTCTCTGCTCCAAATTTTAAAAAAGCCTCCGGGTACCTTCAACCCCCCATGGAGGCAAAATGCCTCAGAAAAGCCTTGACGGCTAACCCTACACCTAAATTATGCAGGATTTGAAGATTGATTTCTCAAACCCAAAACAATTAAGGGTTCTACTATCACCTACCTCAACCCCAGTGGCGAGCTAGAGAACAGAGATAGAATATTTGTAAATTTTTTTTGCTGCACCCACGGGAGTAAATCACTTATTGCTATTCCCCAGACCCCTTCCCATAACTGCTCCCCTCCCAAAGTACATTGCGTCCAGTCCTTTTCAGTAGCCATCCCTCTCAGCATTTATTCCTGTACAGCACCCAACTCACTTCAGCTCCCACAGCTCATAGCATCCAGCCCTATTTCCTTTGCTCCCCTTCACAGGACCCACCCTCTGTGCTTTCCTGCCACTTTCCCGCCCTAGCTCTCTTACCTTCTTGCCTGATACACATCCACGCTCTACACTACCACCTTCAGTAGAAATGCTCTTTTTTAAACAGGCACACAGTAATTTCAAGTGTGTGCGGCCAAGGAGGCATGGGGGAGGCCTAGGATGGTCATGCTGGTTTGGGCCAGGATGGGTGGCCCCAGGGGGCCCCTACACTACAGAAAAAAATATAATACAAAAATGTTTTAAACTATACAACATTGTCGTCCCCCTCCCCAGAGGAGGGCCGTGGTACACTGTAGATCTACCCCCGCTCAACCCTCTATGAGCCTTGGTATCCCCTGGAATTCCCTGATCTATACCCAGGGGCCATGGGGCCCTCTTATCCCATCCTGTGGGGTGAGTGGTTTATTAATCACCTCACCCCACCAAAAATGAACCCATCACAATGGGGGTCCCTATGGAGCTTTATGGTCATCTAAAGTATAACCATAGAGGTCCTTATGAACCTCCATTGCACACTAACTAGTACCACTGCTAGCTAATATTCTCTTATATGATTGGCTATTACTTTAGCCAATCAGAGAAGGATACCACTAGAATGAAACCCTATACTGATTAACTGAAATTTCAACCTATCAGCATAGGAGAAAATAGAGCCTTATGATTTGTTAAAGTCTAACCAATCGGAATGCACAGATTTTAATTCATGGATTTTGATTAGTTAGACTTTTAATCAATTGGAAATGGGGCAGGAACAAATCAAATGCTTGATTCTGATTGGCTGAGATATGATTGACACATCAGTATTGTATATTGTGCATGTAGTTCTGTGTATATGTTCATATACATTATTGTGTATTGTGCATGTAGATCAGTCATACAGTCTAGATTATCCACTCATTTCAACTATCATGCAGACAGGGCTGAATTTACATGTCTGGCACTCCTAGGCACAAACTCCTTATTTGGCTCTAGTTGCATAAGCACACGTGCATCTCTGTTTCTCTACCACTGTGTTGACATATGTGCAAGAAATTATTATATGCATATAATTGGCTTGGCTTCACAAATAAAGATTTATGAGGGACATTGTCCACCTTGGACTCTCTGGCTGAGGAGAACAATGCAGGACAGGCAGACTTGACCGCAGTGGTTCAAGGGAAAGTTTTCTCTGGCTTGCTTGCTGCATTGGCATGCTTTTCCTCCACCTTCTTTCATCCTCAAGACCAGCCCTGTGGGTTCTCTCGAAAGAGGAGACAGCCTGGTGAATGGTACTTCTCCAGGCCTAGCGGTTTGAAGCTAAAGCAGACCATCAATGATCGTCAATGTGAAAGGCATCAAGGGACTGTTTCAGCAAGTCCTTGCACCTCTTCTTCAGTCCTCTCCTCTCTCAATTACCAGTGGTGATCTCACAATCTTTGGTAGCTGATCATCCTCAACCTAGAGATGTGTCCTGCCCAGCACAACTGCGTCTTCTACAGCATAGCCTCAATGCCGCTGACTCCTACCTGTTTGAGGACTTCAGTGTTGGTGACATGGTCATTCCAGTAGATGTTGAAGATGGTGAGGAGGCAGCACTGATGAAAGCACTTAAGAAGTCATAGGTGATGGTGGTAGGCAACCCGTGGAGTACACCACATTGGAGTAGTACAGTAGGGTGGTCAACACAACAACCATGGTGTGTTTACTCAGATGCTTGTTGTTCTAAACCCTTTTATATAACTTGCCTTTGCCAGTCTGTTGTCAATTACCTTGTTAACCTTTGTGTCTGAGGAGATGATGCATTCCAGGTAGCTGAACTGATGGACTGTCTTCAGCTTGGACGCGCCAATAGTGATGTGAGGAGGACAGTAATCTTCCTGAGGTGCGGGCTGGTGGATAACTTCTGTCTTCTTCAAACTGACTTCTAGACCAAAGAGCTTGACAGCCGTGGCGAATCAAGATGTAATTTGCTGCAGTGCTATTGCTGTATGGGAAAACAAAGGCAGCATTGTTGGTGAAGAGTAGCTCTCGAATGAGTCGTTGCCACTGTGTGGGCCTTTAGTCGCCTCATGTTGAATAGACTTCTGTCAGTGCTGTATCGAATGTAGAGACTATCCATGTCATCAAGGTCTGCCATGGCCCTTTGAATCATCATACTGAAGAATAGTGAGGACACAGACCTGCTGTGCTCGACATGGCCATGCTGGTCTTCATGTAGCTGGATGATCATGTTGACGAACTTGGGAGGACATCCTATACGTTCCAGGATTTGCCACAGATCCTTCCTGCTCGAGTGCTTTGGTAAGGTCGACAAAAATCAAGTGAAGTCCTTTGTTGTGCTCAGGCACTTCTCTTGGAGGTGCCTGAGAACAATAACCATGCCTGTGGTGCTCCTTTTGGCTCTAAAGCCACACTGAGGCTTTTGAGGAAGAGTTCTTCTGTGATTTTGGAGCCCCAGTCTGTTGAGGAATACTCTTGCAAGAATTTTCCTTGTTACAGAAAGCAGAGTTATCCCCGGTAATTGGAGCTGTCCGACTCTTTTGAGTGAGACCAGACTGATATACTACAGGATATTTCTCCCTGTGAAGGGTACAAGTGAGCTAAAAGAGGCTGCTCTCAGAGTGTGTTATCATGTCCATAGAACTAACCTATTAAGGTAAGTTTGTTCTCTGATGAGCACCTCTGACTTAGTTATTTTATTAAAATTAATAGCACAACATTCTCAAGGTCGCAAATCTGTAATAAAAATATATATTTTTAAGTGTTTAATTTGTGTGTTAGATCGATCCTGGCAATCAATGTGTTAATACATATAATAAAACTTACATGGACTAGAATATTATATTTATTGATTTTTTCATATTGCTTTATTTCTGGAATCAAGACCACACTATTGTCAGCTGAACTTGGACCCTGCTCAAGACCACACTATTGTCAGCTGAACTTGGACCATGATCGCAACTCTGACTTCAAAACCCGTAAGTGATTGAAATTTAACCTCCATGTTTTAGTGACGTAATGACGACGGTTTCTTTTACTATTGACTCCATCTAAACCCGTAACTATGGGTTTGAATAATTTATCATGTTCATGCCCGAAAATGCTGTGTGCCGAAGCATGGTTTACTGATTTGGATTTCGGCCATGTAGTTGCGGCCTTTCCTAATTTAATCACTCTATAACTCCTCCAAATTTGCTGGAATATAATGAGGCTCCTTGTGTGGCAGGTGTGAGCCTTTTCTTTTTTGCTGAGTTTAACCGCTTTTGGAGAGGCTCGTTGACTGCGGCTAGCCAACTGGGTGAAGTGGAGACAAGCTTTCTTTAGATCACCTTTTCTAGGCCCCTCTACTTGTGGAGCAAGCAGTGCTGTCCCTAGAGAAGGCTGCTTGGTCATTCAGGGTGCTATCTAATGATGCTGTCATTTTTGGTGTCAGGATCAGGCGACCTATACACTTGAACTGCATGCAGAATTGAGACCAGTGTCATCTTCCACATTTCCCATTGTGGCAAGACTTAAATATGTTGTTTTTCTAGATGTAGACGTACCCCCTGCGGCCTGTGCAATGGAGTTTTTAGGTGCGATGCAGTGTGCTTAGTACTGGTCTCACTGTCCTTGTGTCCTTCTCCTAGATGGTTTACCCGACAGGGCTATCAAACTGCATCTGCCTGGGTTTGAAGTCAGAATTTTACTTCTCCTAGGATGGCTGCCATCCAAGGCTAATGAGCCCAGCCTACCCAGCCTACCCATCTGGTAATCCCGCCGCACACCCATTCTCGCCATAATGTAGCAAGCTCTTTGAAAATAGGGGACACAAGCGAGAAAGTGTTGCTACGGACACAGTAACATGGGGGAATCCATATGCAATTATCTCCTGACTTCTGAACTAGCCAGTGGTCATGCAGCAATCACTAAACTGGAAAAGGAGAAGCAATGTATTACGCATACAGTTTCCCTGGGCAAGTGGGCTGTCCAGCCCAAGTCACCCATCCCCTTATGCATATATGAAATAGATGGATACAAAATGTTTTCTATAATAAATTCATATATATTTGTTGGCACATACATCACACATACATTGTTAAATTACCTTGCCCACACAGAATTATTTACATAATTAACATTTCAATTACCTTATGGTGGTGGCTAGAGTTACAGGAATATGCTGTTGTTGTCTATGCATTATATTCTTTCCTTTTTAAGGGCTTTATCAATTTTTTGTTTTACTATAGTGCAGCATACAGCAAGCCTACCACTTCCCACCAACCTCTTCCCCATCCCCACCAAAGAACTTGCTCTTGGCAACTGGCTAAAATAGGCAGGGGATATGTGTGAATCATAAACAAGTTCAAATGTAAATGTGTTGCTATGCAAATGAGGCATCCCTCCAAGGAAGGTGTCTTTAGTTGCTTTCTTGTTTGCATAGTTGTAAATTTGGCTATACATGCAGATAGCTGGCAAGCTGATTTAAGTGTGCTTGATAAATACTTTATATCAAAAGGGAAAATGATTAAAACTGCAAATAACAAGACTAAAGTGCAGAATATGTGCTCGGCATAGTAATTTAGAACGATTAGTAAATATTCAGCCACTGACCTTGTATACAATCAATACCACACCATTGTCAGCTGAACTTGGACCCTGCTCCAAGCAATAGTCTTACTACTCTAATATTATAGCATTTCTCATCGCTGGTCCACTAAAGGATTCCAGGAGTAGTATTTTGCTTCTACACAAAAATATATGTTGGTTGGCTAGTGAGAAAAACTCCTAGCTTGCCTACTACACATTTCAAAAATATATTTCAATACATTTCGATAAAAAAAAAATATCCATTCAGTTTACAAGTTGCCTGTAGATGTATTCTATTAAACCTTTTAAATTTCAAACCAATCAATATTTGATACTGATATTTTATTAATTTATTTGAACTTGCTACATTCTATATTTTCATTCATTTTTAATTCTGTCATGGAACCCATCATCAATAATTACGTCTTTCTGTTGTTGATGTTGTAATGTTGGTGTTTGATAAATAATTTGAAAATAAATATACATAATTCTGGTTTATAATCTTTTGAGCTCCGTGTGGGCTAAAAACATTCACTGCATCTGTTGTTTGTCCATTATTGTTGTATGTTTCTTAGAATGAGACTTATCTTTAAAGATTGCAATCAACAGAGCATATCAGTCTTCATTTCCAACAACTGGTTTTGGCATAAAGTGATATGCCTTTCAAAAAGAACATAATGTAATTGCACATCAGCGACAGAGTACCACAGCAGAAACTTGTCCACCAGAGCTCTTTCAATGTGCATAAATACATTTACGACTTAGGATAGGAAATTATTGAGCAGGATGGGCTTTTGAGGTATCTTTAATTGTCAGTACGCAACCGAGTACATGTGGTGCTGAATTTCAAACATATTTGGAAAACAGTGTGCCACATTTAAGCCAGATGATCTCATCAAAGTTAAATTGCTTTTTCAAGTGCAGACAATTAAATCACTACACAAATCAAATAGCAAAATACATTTCTTGATGGAATCATTTGAGGAACGAAATACATAAAAACTGATTTAAAGATTTCACGTAAGTTGACTCTCGGTCTATGTTGTGTAGAAAGGTTTGATGAATAGTTTATTGATTGGAAAGTTTTGACTTATTTTGCAACTGCCACATTAAATGTGCAGCAGATACGAACATCAACTCAATGGTGAAATAAATGGTCGAAACTATATATATATATAAAATAATACATCAAGTTGTAGAAATTGAATTCTACTCAAGTAGTTGAGAAAATACTATGTGCAACAAAGCAATTATACAGTATATTGAATTAACTGGAACTTGAGTTGAAATAATTATATCTAAGAAATGTACAACTTGACCTTCAAGATTGAGTGACTGATGAAACTAGTACTTTGCTAGATATTTTAATTATTTATTATATTAAAGCTTCACTGAAAATATAAAATTTTGCAGTACTTACATACAGATGGTAAATTGCATACTTATTTTTATAAGTACTTTTATATCTAGTAAAAATGTACTTTTAAAATGTGAACAGAGTACTAGTTTCATCAAACTGACATCTGCAGAATTTAGTCCTGACCACGATATCTTACTGAATGATGAATATAATTACTGAGAGGCTCCTCCTATCTCGCCTCTTCAAATTATAGTTTATTGATTAGAAAGTAGTGACTATTTTTTTGCAACTGTCATCTTATATGTGTGGCAACATATAAGATCATCAAATCAATAGTGACATTAAGAGATAGATCTATTAAAAAAAGCATGAAGTTAGAGGCAATGAATTCAAATCAGGCATGTGAGAAAATATCATGTGGAACAAACCATCAACATACAGTGCCATGCAAAAGTATTCACCCCCCTTGGCATTTTTCGTGTTTTGTTGCCTTACAACCTGGAATTAACATGGATTGTTTGAGGATTTGCATCATTTAATTTACAGAACATGCCCACAACTTTGAAGATGCTTTTTTTTATTGTGAAGCAAACAATAAGAACAAAATAACAGAAAAAGTCAATGTGCATAACTATTCACCCCCCTAAAGTCAATACTTTGTAGAGCCACCTTTTGCAGCAACCATAGCTCCAAGTCGCTTTGGATAAGTCTCTATGAGCTTGCCACATCTTACCACTGGGATTTTTGCCCATTCCACCTTGCAAAACTGCTCCAGCTCCTTCAAGTTGGATGGTTTGCGCTTGTGAATAGCAATCTTTAAGTCTGACCACAGATTTATTATTGGGTTGAGGTCTGGGCTTTGACTAGGCCATTCCAACAAATTTACATGTTTCCCCTTAAACCACTCAAGTGTTGCTTTAGCAGTGTGTTTGGGTCATTGTCCTGCTTGAAGGTGGTACAGGTTTAGCTCAAGAATCTCCCTGTATTTAGCACCATCCATCTTACTCTCAACTCTGACCAGTTTCCCAGTACTGGCTGCTGAAAAACATCTCCACAGCATGATGCTGCCACCACCATGTTTCACTGTGGGGATGGTGTTCTTTGGATGATGTGTTTGGTTTGCACCAGAAATAGCGTTTCTTTGACGGCTGAAAAGTTCATTTTTAGTCTCATCAGACCAATACATCCAAGGGTACTCGTGGAACTGGGCTCTGTAATAGCAAAACCATTATATCTAATTTTCCAAGATTCACTCATCACAGGGTTGTTACAAGATAACCAGAGAAATGCAGAGGTGATATCTATATTCAAGAAGGCAGCAAGAGCAAATCTGGGGAATTATAGACCAGTGAGCCTCACTTCTGTAGTAGTGTAAGCTTTAGAAGGGTTAATAAGGCATAATATACAAGAATATGTCTATTCAAACAGGATTATAAGTAGATGCTAATATGGTCACATTACTATGTAACTATGTAACATTACTTTAAGTTTTACTGTTTATAACTTGACAGTAGCTTGGCTGTATAACTTGGCTGTAGACCCAACATACCCATATTCTTAGTAGATTTGCAGAAAGTGTATAGAACACATTGTGGTAGGTAATTCAATGAACTAGTAAGTATTTGTAAGTCTTGGCCATATCCACTGAGTTATAGACAAGACGTAATGGAAGTCGAGATATCTCTTATAGAAAATTATCTAAATGGACCCTTGCCCTTGCTAGTAAGACCAGCTTGGTAGCTGTTTGTACTGTTTTTTACATCTTTACAGATAGTTACATAGTAGGTATGAACTCCAGAGCCTGAAGAAATAAACATTGTTTAGTGTGTTAGACTAAGCTGTCAATGCTTGAGAAAGGGCCTAGGTTTAATGGTCCGGACTCTCGCATACTGAAAATCGTGGGTCCAGAACTCGTGCCAGAGATTCTGACCCAATGACCCTGATCTAGTTGACAGAGATCTGCCTCTGACCTTGAATGGGATTTTGACTACTCTTCTGCCAAATGGATCTAGACCTGCATTAGGGAAGATCTGACCACCTTTGGATCCCATGATACTTCTAGTATCTATTAAAACAAAACATTATCTATGTATATCTCCCCACCTTTATCCTTAATGGTTATATGAGCCATTTCACAATTCTTGGTCAATTGCCAACATTTTCATATGAATGTTCAGCAGCTACAATTATGGCCCATAATTACAATGCTTGCAATGATTGGAAACAAATTGGCCTTACAATTATAGATGCATAGAAGAAAGTCTAGCATATCAGAGCCAGTTAATTAATTTTTAAAGTAGTTAATACCATCAAACCGTTACAGTGATATGTTTTATATTTACTGCTGAAATGTATCATGCAGGATAACTTTGTATTACAAGGTTATTTTTGATGAATAGAAAGTAATATTTGTACGTTACTCCAGAAATGGAAAAATATGTTAACAGTCAATTTTATAAACATGTGAGTTGGAAAAATAACTAATTATGATAAGTGATTAAAATAAACAAATTTGTTTCTTACGGTCAAGTTTAATTTGACACAAAGTTGTGATATCATTGAGGGTTAATATTTCTCTCACTTAAAATAATAAGATAACTTCCTGTATGGAGCTTATTCATCAGTTTCTAAAATACCACTCTTTAAATCAAATGACCATTGTTATATTTTAAAATGTACTATTTTGAAGAACTACATTTGTAAATATAAGGTAAAAAAATTATGCAAATAATGCAGTTAAGCTACTGTGGAATACATCCTTTTGGTTTCAGCACATCAGCATCATGAGGTGGGAGCAGGATCGTATTAAGACATTTAGAGGCCCTAAGCACTTTGACAAGATTTTGGTGTCACCGTATATAGTTTGCAAGTTTTTAATCTTGCAAGGTGCTTTAGGGAAAGAGTGACACAGATATTGTTTTTGCATTGAACTTAACCCATGTATAGCGCCACAGAATATGTTTGCGAGTTACAAATAAATAATAACAATAAAATGTATTATTTTTTTTCATTTATTGTGTGAGCCCCTTTTTGTGGAATATTGTTCAGCTGCACCATTTGCAGATTTGCTCCATATGGTCCATGGTAAATCTAGCAACGGAATATTTCTGTGGTGCCCCTCTACAGTTAATACCCTAAGCACATGCTTATTTTGCTTAATGCTTAATCCACCCCTGGGTGGAACAGGACTTTGAACGCAAATGAACATCATCCTTCATAATACATACAGTCAGGTCCATAAATATTGGGACATCGACATAATTCTAATCTTTTTGGCTCTATACACCACCACAATGGATTTGAAATGAGATTAAAGATGTGCTTTAACTGCAGACTTCCAGCTTTAATTTGAGGGTATTTACATCCAAATCAGGTGAACGGTGTAGGAATTACAACTGTTTGTATATGTGCCTCCCACTTTTTAAGGGACCAAAAGTAATGGGACAGATTAACAGTCATAAAACAAACTTTCACTTTTTAATACTTGGTTGCAAATCCTTTGCAGTCAATTACAGCCTGAAGTCTGGAACGCATAGACATCACCAGACGCTGGGTTTCATCCCTGGCGATGCTCTGCCAGACCTCTATTGCAACTGTCTTCAGTTCCTGTTTGTTCTTGGGGCATTTTCCCTTCAGTTTTTTCTTCAGCAAGTGAAATGCATTCTCAATCGGATTCAGGTCAGGTGATTGACTTGGCCATTGCATAACATTCCACTTCTTTCCCTTAAAAAACTCTTTGGTTGCTTTTGCAGTAAGCTTTGGGTCATTATCCATCTGCACTGCGAAGCGTCGTCCAATGAGTTCTGAAGCATTTGGCTGAATATGAGCAGATAATATTGCCCAAAACACTTCAGAATTCATCCTGCTGCTTTTGTCAGCAGTCACATCATCAATAAATACAAGAGAACCAGTTCCATTGGCAGCCATACATGCCCACGCCATGACACTACCACCACCATGCTTCACTGATGAGGTTGTATGCTTTGGATCATGAGCAGTTCCTTTCCGTCTCCATATTCTTCTCTTCCCATCACTCTGGTACAAGTTGATCTTAGTCTTATCTGTCCATAGGATGTTGTTCCAGAACTGGGAAGGCTTGTTTAGGTGTTGTTTGGAAAACTCTAATCTGGCCTTCCTGTTTTTGAGGCTCACCAATGGTTTACATCTTGTGGTGAACCCTCTGTATTTACTCTGGTGAAGTCTTCTCTTGATTGTTGACTTTGACACACATACACCTACCTCCTGGAGAGTGTTCTTGATCTGGCCAACTGTTGTGAACAGTGTTTTCTTCACCAGGGAAATAATTCTTCGGTCATCCACCACAGTTGTTTTACGTGGTCTACCGGGTCTTTTGGTATTGCTGAGCTCACAGGTGCGTTCTTTCTTTTTAAGGATGTTCCAAACAGTTGATTTGGCCACACCTAATGTTTTTGCTATCTCTCTGATGGGTTTGTTTTGTTTTTTCAGCCTAATGATGGCTGGCTTCACTGATAGTGACAGCTCTTTGGATCTCATATTGAGAGTTAACAGCAACAAATGCAAATAGCACACTTGAAATGAACACTGGAGCTTGTATCTGCTCTTTGTAAATGGGATAATGAGGGAATAACACACACCTGGCCATGGAACAGCTGAGCAGCCAATTGTCCCATTACTTTTGGTCCCTTAAAAAGTGGGAGGCACATATACAAACTGTTGTAATTCCTACACCGTTCACCTGATTTGGATGTAAATACCCTCAAATTAAAGCTGAAAGTCTGCAGTTAAAGCACATCTTGTTAGTTTCATTTCAAATCCATTGTGGTGGTGTATAGAGCCAAAAAGTTTAGAATTGTCCCAATATTTATGGACCTGACTGTAAGTTGCTGTAAGAAATACTTACAATATTGAGCTGTGAAAAAATAATGGAATGATGTTTTTTCCCCCAAAAAATGTCTTCCCCCTCCCTCTCCCTCCCCTGTGTCTCTTTCCCACTCTCCCACCCCTGTCTCTCTTTGCCCCCTCTCTCCCTCTCCTTTCTCTCTTTGCCCCCTTTCTCCCTCCCTTGCCTCTCTTTGCCCCCTCTCTTCCACTCCTGTCTCTATTTGTCACCCTCCCTCCCCCTGTGTCTCTTTCCCCCCTCTCCCTCCCCTCTCTTTGCCCCCTCTCTCCGACCCCAGTCTCTCCTGCCCCCTCTCTCCCCTGTGTCTCTTTGCCTCCTCTCTCCCTCCCCTGTCTCTCTTCCCCTCCTCTCCCTCTGGACCAGCACTGCCCCCTGTAGTCCTCACAGTGGCTTAAATGTCTAAGTCATCAGCGGGGCAGAGCTCCTGTACCTTCTTTCCCCCTCTCCCTCCCCTGTGTCTCCTTTCTAACCTCTCTCCCTCTCCTGTTCCTCCTTTCCCCCTTTTCCTTTCCCCTGTGTCTCCTCCCCTCTCCCTTTCCCCCCTTGTGTCTCCTTTCCCCCTCTCCCTCGCTTGAGTCTCCTTTCCCTCTCTCCCTCCCTTGAGTCTCCATTCCCCCTCCTCTCCCTCCCTTGTCTCCTTCCCCCTCCTCATCCTCCCTTGTTTACTTTACCAGTCCTCTCCCTCCACTGTGTCCCGTACCTGGATGCAACCCTGCTAGCAGTGCCGCACTCACCTCCTCTGCGGCTTTCGGGATCAAGCCGCGCATTGCACATCCTACCTGCGCGATGCACGGCTTGATCCAGAAAGTAGTTCCGGCCAGAGGAATGGATCCACAGAGGAGAAGACGGGGAGTGCGGCGCTGCTGGCAGGGTTTGCACCAACCAGGTACGTGCCTGTACTGTGGGCCTCACGATGTGGCAGGATGAGCATCAGTGGGGATGGGGGAGGCATGCATTCCTCTGAATGGATGAAGAAGGGGAAGACATAGGAGAGGCTCTCATTATGAGGGGCTCAATGGGTGGCTTTGCAGTGGCGAGGAGAGAGAGAGTGCCGCGTTCTAGGGGCCTTGCGATGAGCGCCCTGCAGTGAGTGCCTTTGGCGCTCATTGCACCTAAGTCCTGCGGGCCTGGCGAGGCTGGCAACGAGACGACAACTCGCAGTACGACTATATACATGATTTTAACTATGTTAATTAATTAATTTTATCCTCCTCATTGTAATTGTCATATAAAATGTAACCATCACTTACTTCTAAGAAGCCCCAAGAGTAGCGGACTCCTTCCTCTCACTTTCTTCCTGTTACCTCTCTTGTAGGGTGCCATCTTGACCTAAAGCCATGCCTACACAAAGAAAGGCTTCACACTATCACTGTCATGCTGCTACATACAGACACGTAAAATGTTGCCGTTTGTTTAACATCAATACACCAGTAGTGTAAAGTCCATGGCCTGACCTTAGGTCATAGCTGTACAAAATATCAGCTTCATGAGAGTGCAGGAAGAAAGGGGAAGGTTCCAGAAGGAAGAATCTGTTACTCATGGGGCTTCTTAGAAGTAAGGGAAGTGAAAATGTTAAATCACATTTACATTGAGCAGGAGAAAATGTATTAAATAGCCTAGTTAAAATATTTATATAAAACAAAAGATTTCTAAAGAATCCTTTAAGGAGACACGAAGAGCACATATTTACAGTGTGACTTTTTTGATTCGCTAAAATAAGTAATGGGAAGCATCTTAATAAGTCTGGTAATTTCCAGTTAGTGACACAGAAAAACACATCACACAATATGTGATTCTCTAAAATTTCAACATGGAATTTTCTGTTAAAGGAAAAAGGTAGAATGATGAAACAGCCAGTATTCAATTATTATATGTGGGATATCCTCTATACAGTGGCAGAGCTAGTGAATGGAAGGACCTGGTGCAAATACTAATGTTTGGTCCCCCCCAGATGTTTTTGTTCTCAGCCCCTTCCCCTGGGCCCTCCTCCAGTGCCAACTCATTATATATATACTGTATATGGTTGTATCCCTCTCTTACAAGAGACTGAATGTGGCCAGTGTGGGAAAAATATGATGGGAGCTGCTTAGCTGAAGGCTGATAGGATTGCTTACTTAGTGAAAAATGGGCAAATATTAAAGAACAAATGGGTGTGGAAGGCTGATTTAGGAGTATGGAATGCAAAAATATTACGTGAAAGCTTGCTTAGCTAAATCGATTTAGGATTGATTGATAGCTGCCAGCTCGATTCAAAGTGATGGTTAAACCTGTATTAGAATGCCATGTAAGGGACAAAGGGATGTGTGTGAGGTTGACAAGGGGCGTGACCTTGGACATGGGCAAAGACACAGATTGCCAGAACGATTGGGTGGAGCATTTAAAGGCTGATGTGTGACTGTTATTTAGTAGATTTGGGCTGCATCTTACTGTGTGGGCGCTAAAGCCATAAAAGTGGTACCTTGGACATGGGCAAGGCAAGCTGCACAGTGGATTAGAGCCAAATCTTCAACTTACCTTGCTTAGTGAATGTCCTTTTGGAACCACAATTCCCAGCGATATAGGAGCCATTTTCTGGAACTGTGACTTCACAGCAATATATGCCTTGGCGGGCATGTCCACCATCGCTCTCCAGTGATGTGTATGCCCTCGTGGACATAGGTGCAGAAGGGTCAGAAAACAGCAAGAGCTTGAGAGATCTAAGGAAGCGAGGCGACAAGAGCAGGATAGTAAGCCTGAGGCAGGACAGTGCTGAAAAACGAACTTCTGCCACAGACTCTGTGCAGGACTGAGGTGCAGGAGAGAGGTAGACAGGAAGTTCTTAAGAAGGCTGAGAAAGCACAGCCAATGGAAGAGCCAGAGAGAGAGGGCCCCTCCCACAATACCAGGTAGCTTACCTAGTCATATATGTATACTGTATATATAGACCCTTGCACCATGGTGGTGAGGGGACATGACTCTCTGCAGCCAACACTTCCAGCCTTCAGAGGGTGGACCCAGCAGACACCTGGCAGGGGACTTAGGAAGGTGACGGGGGCCCAGGGAAATCAGAAATATAGGAAAAAAGTAGACTGCTTTGGGCACCCATGGGAAGGGACCCAGTGCACTGCACTGGCTGTGCTGGTGGTAGCTCAACTTGTGCTTCTATGCCTTTTAAGTAGAGAAAATCAGTATAAACAACCTTTTAATTTATTGTCTTTGAAAACAGTAGAGCTTTTGTGAGAAAACGGACACTATAATTAGGTTGGTTTCTCATCAACTTTAGCCTGGAGCTCCTTCAATCTTTTTGAGACTATGGCACAGCCTGTAGCAGAGTTCCCTGTGGAAATGTACTACACTATCTGCTAAAATGAAAAAGAAAAGTCTCAATTCCAGCCTAAATATTAGAGAAAAAATAATAGTTTTCAGTGTAAGCTTTCTCACAAAAGATTAACTCTTTTAATGATAAAAAATGTTTATATTGATATATAGCACTATTTGAAATTCCGTAAAAATAATTTTGCGATTTGGCCAACAGAATAAGGCTCTATATAAGCACAGAGCATATTTTTTACAGAAATGTTTAGTTAGTATACCAAAAGCAAGGTATTCACTAACTAAAACTTCTGTAAAAAAAATATGCTCTGTGCTTTTATAGAGCCCTATTCAATTGGCCAAATCGCAATTTAATAAGGCTGTATATATTTTAGAAAAACATTTCCACTGTTCTTTTATATGCCGAATAAAGATTTAAAATAATGATATCCTTTTAAACTCTGGAAATCCTATATTTTCTTTTGAAAAAAAAATATATTTTTTGACATTATCTAAATTATAATTCATATTATAAAATATTGCTTACAATGGGGAATGTAGGATGACAAATGTAAAACAAACTACTTGAAGGAAAATAACCTCAATATCGAAAATCTATAACTTTGTCAGTGTCAGAATTCATTTATATATTTTTTTGCTATAACATTATGTTGAAGTCCAGGTGACAAAGAAGCGTAGACTATTTACAATTCTCTTGTATCTAGACGTGTAATCTCAATGCAGTGTGAAGAAAAATGGTACATGAAAACTACCATCAAGAATTGTCACTCTTAGGAGGCATCTGCTGCAGGTTCAGAATCACAGTCAAGAGACTTTTTTTTCTCCAGAATGATTTATATTAACTGTCAAATGTTTAAGTGCTACTACATATCTGTCATTAAGACAATGTGATAGAACAGAGTGTTTAATTACTGCTATACTATAAATAACATTATCATCTCTTAAATAAATTGGTTTGTTTACCATCAGTCTGTTCATCATCTGGGAAATTAACAATATGAATAAAATATAATGAATTTTTCAACTCATTTTTTAAGTATACTAATCTAGTTAAAAGGACTAAGATAATAAAAATATTTATGTTTCATGTTTTTGTGATGCACAAAATAATACATTTAGATCTGTATAAATAAATATAAGAATGTAATGCTGGACACTTCTTTGTCTGACTAATATTTATATTTCAGCTCAGATCAAAAATAGTAAAAGACACTGGAGACTCAAAAAGCGGCTGCTCAAATTAATTATATATCAAAAACACTTAAGCGAACAAGCTATTAGCATTGCTGAAATGTATTTTTTGCATTACAAATGAATGTTACAATGGTTAAAAAACATTATTGCAATACTGTGGAAAAGCAGCATCGCAGCAGTGTCAGGACCTTCCGCTGACTAATGCTGATTTGTCAGGAGCAACTTATCAGTTTAGAGGGAGTAAGGGCGTATCCTGAGATGCCCTGGTAGACATTTGCAGAAAGATTTTGTGACATTGTTTTAAAAGTAGTCTGCAGAGGAATGCAAAGTTCAATTTAACACTTTTTTTTCCAAAATCTATTTTTTTTGTCAAAAATCTATTTTATAGTACATGCCATTCATTAATCACTAAAAAACATGCAAGTTAGCAGCCTTATTAAATTGTGATTCAGCAAATTGAATAGGGCTCTATATAAGCACACAGCATATTTTTTTTACAGAAGTTTTTAGTTAGTGAACTTCTATCCAAAAGCAAGGTCTTCACAAACTAAAAACTTCTGTATAAAAATTATGCTGTGGGCTTAAATAGAGCCCTATTTAATTGTCCAAATCGCAATTTAATAAGGCTGTAAATGTATACTAGATTAATATGTTGTTGCATGTCATCAAGTATAATCTCTCTCTCTCTCTCTCTCTCTCTCTCTCTCTCTCTCTCTCTCCTGTATATTATTCAGATAAAGATGCAAAATAACAGGGCATTTCAATATTTCAATATATAGTGATACCTTTTTATTTAACAATCATAGCACAGCATTACTGAATTATTCTTTGCAAATCATACCTTAAAATCCAGCAGAAGTATTAATCAAGAAGTATGAATCACCACTGATTCATCATATCAATAAAAGTACAGATACGTTTGTGTACTAGCACAGAACATTTCTATCTGATTTTTTAGTGTTAATTCTTGGAACACACAAGAACGCATGACTTGTTAATTAAAATGCACAAAAAAAGAAAAAAACTATATACTCAACATACATATACAAAACTGAAAATGTATTTACCCGCCTTATGCTAAATCTTTTAAGATCTACTTTGAGTATGCTTTATATGAAGCCACCATATGTGCTCTGTATCACTATATAGAGGGTGAAAAAACATGTTTGTCACAACCCGCTCTTTGTTGGGCTTCAAAAGGACAAGAAGAAAGATCCCAACACACAGGATAGCTTAACAGGAGGCTACGATAAGTTGACAATTCTCCAGATCAAGTCTTGGTTTCAGAGCCAAGTTGCAGAGGTTCAGGATAAGTTACTGGATACCAAGGCAAGTTGCAGAAATAAAACTGGGGCGGGAGAGTTTTATATTATCGTGAACAGGCGGTCAGCTATTCAGGGAGCCTAATAGATGGTAGTAGGGTTGGTCGGGGTACCTCCTTAGCGAGGAGGGAATGAGGGTATGGCCTCATTGGATTTACCCGCTCCCTAACCGACCTCCCCTCAGATAGAGATGCCTTTTTAGAATAGGAGTGGAGATGGCTCCGGAGCGTATTCAGTTTTTGGGGCAGACCAGGACTTCCATAGTAGTTTTAGACATGCAGGCTCTCTAAATTAGATTGGGTCAGTAAGTAATTTCTAATTTGTGGTTAACTACAAGACTAATGATCAAATAGGTATCACTTGCATATCACTTGACACCACTCAACCTTTGTCTGTTGAATCAAGTGTAGATGTCTATGGTGCCTAATCCACCACAAGTTCGAATCTGGCATGACCATAGCACGGTCATTGGCTAATGGAAGCATCTGCTTATTGCCCTTAAAGTGGTACCATCCCCAAAATATTTTTTACCTGGTAAAAAGGGATCTTAGGGGCCCAGGGCATACAGTCAGAGCATTGGGGAGCTACAACATATAATAACATAAACCCACAAGTAACATAGTCCTTTTAGAAGCTCTTAAGGCCATTAGAATATCCCTTGGGTCAGATAGGAACAGGGCTAGTATCCATCAATGTCAGGTTACTATCTCAAAAACATCCATGAGTTCAGGGGTTCATGGCAATGTAGAAAATGTATTATTCTTTTTAAAATGAATGCTGCATGCATGAGTTAGAGTCAGTGTGTTGCCTCTGTCCCAAACAAGTAATGAACTTTAAACAGCACAGTGGTAATGAACATTCATTAAAACCTGGTGTATAGCTTTTGAATCAGACAGTGGAAATGTCATATGTAATTACTGGTGTATGTTGTACCTACTAGAGCAGTAATCTTAAACATTTCCTTAAGACCCACTAGACAGGCCATGATTTCAGTTTAGAACTTATAAAAGTAATATATTTCTACAAGAAAACTGTGTTGAGAAACTAGCTAAGCAAGGAGGCCAATGTCTGTGCCAGGTTAAGAATAATGGCATATTATAGTTGATAGACCTAAGGCTGGATGTGCTGTTTTACTTTTTAAAATATTGCTTTTCAATTAAGTATCCTGTTGTGGGTTTTGGCAATTAACATGGTGATATTATCAATATCAATAATCTTTATTAATATTAATGACAAATTACATATTTTACATATTTGCTGTTTTGACTAATTCCAAATTCTTACTACGATATATTAAGAGCATTGGCCTCATGAAATAAACAGAACTGTATTATGTGATAATGTATTTATTATAAATGAATAGAGATACTAATTCAGTATATTTTAATATAACTAGATGGTATAAACAATTGTAACAGATATATATCAAGGTACATCAATTATAAAGTGTTATCACATTGTCCACATAATCATATATAAGACATGCACAATGGTAATTATGACATTGGAGATAATTTAAATTATTTTTGGTATGTTTACAAATATATATTTATTAAGACATCATAACATTTTAATATCATATGATTTTATAGTCGAATTATAGTATTATTTCTAATTCAGAGGAGAAAATGTTTTTAATTACAATTAATTATCAGGTATATTAAATTGCTATAACAGCTGATGTGTGATAATTATAAAATACATCTGTAAACTCCATGTCGACTTACAGTTTACAAATTACAATGATATTGTTTATATCAGATAAATATTGATATAGCAATCTATTTTATAATATATTAACAAAATATTTCCATGATTGTAATTAAAAAGAAATAAAATTTAAAGAGATATTAGACTATATATCATACCTGGTTTATGTACTTGATTTCATCATATGATTCAGCCAAATGGAGGTCTGGATCTTTTCAGAAGTTCTTGGTATGTAAGTGTATAAATTCCTTTGTTAGTGAGCTGTGGAAGTTTCTTGGTAGCATGCATTTTGAATTATTTATGTGTTTTGGAAAAAAAAAGAGTGTTAGAGGGATTTCTTAAGAATTTACCAAAGTTTCTCCCCGGGTTGTGTCTGTCCAGGAGTTTGTGTTTTGTTAAGGTGTGTGTCCTTTTCCCTAGAATGTTCTTCTCTTTCTTTCCTCCCTAGATGTCCTTGGTCCAATGTTATCCCTAGATCACAGAGCTTCCTCTAATTATACCCAAAACTTAATTTGCATATAAGAAATTCCAATCAGTCTATGTCTTTGGCAACCAATCAGAAATCCTAATGATGTCACAAAATATTTAACTCTTCATAGGATATTCTTTTCTAGAGACCTATTAAGTGTCAATACATTTCTTAGAACACAAGAGGGTGCTCTTGAACCTTGAAATTACAATCAAAGAATTTAAATAAAATAAATTAAGGAACTTTGACCTTAAAATCACAAATAAGGAGTGTCAGTTATGTATACCAAGAAAAGAATGAGTATTCCATTATCTTAAACCTTATCCTTCCAATTATTTGAAGAGGTAATGTATGTTACAGAATAAAGAAGCATTAAGAATTCTACTTAAGTGAGAGACTGAAAAACACATCTTTACATAGATATCATCCAAAATGGAAATGCATGTATTTATATATATATATATATATATATATATATATATATATATATATATATATACAATATTAATACATTGGATATAAAAGAAAGGTTAATAATTGGTATATCATATTATAATAACCATATAGGGTTGGATTTTATTCATACAAAAGTTCTGACAATCCTGTCTTGAACAGTGGATAATGTTGTAAATATGGTAGCACTGTGACCATTTAAGTGAAATTCTAGGAAAACAATGTGAGAAATCTTAAATAATGAGGTATGGCGTGACACATCTGGGAAACTAGAAAATCCCCTTTGTAATTAGATATCAGTAATGTTAAGTATGTCATTTTTATTTCCAGTAATGAAGTATTCTAACGTATTGGTTTACTTTCATTTTTTTCACAGATTACTAAATTAAGCTTGTCATAATATTAGACAAGATGTTAAAATATAAATTATCTAAAACATTTCCAGTAAACTCTTTTCTCTCAACTCCTGCATAGTGTCATTATCGTAATTATTCCAAATCTCCATGCTGTCACACATCTTAAACTTAATTAGTTGTTAATTAAACTTTATTGTAAAGATTAAATACCCATATGACTGTGCAAATTAACAATAACAGGCCACAGATGTTTTGACAAAACAGCAGAAACATTTTGTTACCGGTATATTATTAACCCATACATGGGTAGTTGGTATCATTAATTTCTCTTATACTAAATGTATATATTTTTTTATGAACAACTGTACATGAAATATGGAGCATACAAAATTATTTTGTTTTATACTGTTTTATTTTTCCTTTCTACAGGGGGCTCCGTGTTCTAGCACTGAAAAGTGTGTTCATTGAATTTTTCTATGGTGGCTTCAATAGCTCTATGTGGCATTAGATGTGGGTGAATTCTTATGTTGGAAATACCCAACCACGTCTTATACACCACCCATTGGGCCCTTACTCAATCATTATACCTACAAATTCTTTACAAACTCAATTCTTTACAAACTAAGGGTTAGGTTTCTCAGGATCAATGTACCAAAAGGTTTAGCCAAAAACTATCATTCATTAAAGTATGATGGCATCTGTATAAGAAAGACAGTTGATAAACATTTTTGTATTCTTTCTTCAAAAGCAAATGGTAGTCATTTAATGCATAAAAAGTATTAAGTAGATACATATAAAATTTGTTAACAAAATCAAACAATAATAGAAAATATAATATCATCAAGAAATGTTTTAATTGAAATATGTAAACTAAGTAATGCATTTATATTTATATTTTTACTCTTTATCTATAAAGCACAGGCATTTTTGTAACTCTATTTACAAAGTAAAATAAAGTACAGTGGGTAAAATTATCAAATGTACAAAGGTATAGACCAGAGCTGGGCATTTTACGGCTCGCTGTCCACATCTGGCGCACAAGCCATAAAATTCCCAGGTCTGATACCTCCCAGGTCATATATTTCTTTGAACAATGAATACAATGCATCTCTTTGACAATGTTATGGCACCCGATGCACAGCCCAGGAAGAGGTGACTGAGCAGAGCTCCCCAGGCTCTGGACTGCCCAGGCCCCGTCAGCCCCTTCATACAGCCACTTCATACAGCAGGGGAGGGGAAATCCTAGTGATGTCACGTGACCCTGCAGTATGAAGCTCTGGCAGGGAAAGAATACCCAACCTCTGAGCAATGGGATCTGGGACAGGGACTACAACTCACAAGTAAGAGGAAGGGGGTGAATGAAGTGCAGGGGGCATGAGGGGATGAATAGTGTGACAAAGGGCCCTGGGGGTTTTAAGGGGTTGAATACTGCTCCTGGGGGGCCTGTTTTTTTGGGGGGGAGTGGATGGTGCTGCTGAGGGGGCCCTGGGGGTGAATAGGTCTGCTGAAGGGCTTGGGGGGATGAATGGTGTGACAAGGGGCCCTGTTTTTTTGGGGGGAGGGAATGATGCTGATGATGGGGCCCTGGGTTTTTGTGGGGGTGAGGGTGAATGGTGCTTCTGAAGGGGCCCTGCAGGGTTGGGAAATTAATATTGCTGAGGGGGAAGGAGTGGTGAATGATGCTGCTGAGCGGGCCTGGCGGTGTTTGACAAGAAAATGTAGCTTTATCTATCTATCTATCTATCTCTCTATATCTATATATATATATATATATATATATATATATATATATATATATATATATTGAGGTAGCCGTGAATGTCATATATATGGCACTGGAGGGTGGCCCTCCACAACAGTTCCTGTTTCTCATGTCGCCCCTTTGGCAAATTAATTGCCCACCCCTGGTATAGACAAATTCGAAGCTAAGTAGATATACAAGTTCAAGTACAATACAATATAAATATGATACAAATGGGTCAGCAGACAGCTTGGTGTAACAGAGTTGGTGCAACAGAGCGGAGAGCTTACAATTTAAAAGGTAAGGGTCGGATGTGAGACAAGAAGGGTGATGGATGCAAGAAAATCAGTAGGCTGACACAAGTGAGGTGGTTGTAAAGAATACAATATGTGTATGTTAAGACTGAAGGGGATTTTTTTAAGATTTGAGGCAGGAATATAGTCTGACGAAGAGAGGCAAAAAGTCCCAAGCGTCGGCACAGCTTCAGAAAAGTGACAAGAGAGGAGGACAGAAGAAGGTCATTAACAGAGTGAAGAGGGCAGTTGGATGAGTATTTTTTTTTTTTTTTAAGCATTTCGACACTGAACTCTTATTACTTGTACTTAATGACAAGAATTTTTCGAGAGGTGTCAAATCCCTGACTGATCTTACATCAAAACCTTCTTTTGTTAATGTCTTCTTAAGGGTCAGAAATTGCAGCCACATTGATAGTGGGACCTCTTTCACTTTCCTCAGTTTCTCAAATTTAATAAAGCCCTCATTTCTGATTAAATCAGATTGGATTGGATGGGTATTTTGAGGTGTGGGCTGAGATATAAGGAGGTATATTATTGTTAAGGGCTCTATATGTTAGGGTTTGGATTTAAAAATTAAATATATACAAGGTCCAGTCACATTATTACAACCACTATCTAATATACCAACTAACTGCGGAACAGCGTGGTAGTATGTCAATAAGATGCTGGAAGGTTGGCAAGGGTATCTGGAGCCATGCAGACTGTAGTGCATCCGACAGCTGCTGAAGAGTGCGTAGTGGATGACCCATACTGTGAACATGGCAACTGAGGTGGTCCCACAGGTGCTTCATGGGGTTAGACTCTGGTTGAATTTGGAGGCTGGGAAAGTACTTGCAAGTCTTCGTCATGCTCCTCCAACCACTCCTGGACAGTTCTGGCCAAATGACAAGTTGCATTGTCCTGCTGGAGGATCCCATTCACTCCAGGGAAGACAGTCAGCATGTGTGGATGTACTTGATCTGCAAGGATGGATAGATAACCCAATCGGCTGAGAGTGCTTTCTCTCAATGTCAAGAAAACATTCCCCAGACCATAATGTTGCTGCCACCAGGTTGTGTTTTACCAACAATGGTTGCAAAAAGTTTTGTGGCTGACAGGCCAACTTTCATCCAGTCAATGAAGCAGAAAACGTGACTCATCAGAGAAGGCAACCCTCAGAAAAGATCCAATTTCGGTACTGTTGTAAAAATGTAAGCCGGTTTTGATGATGAACCCTCGTCAGCATGGGTGCAGTGACCAGCTGTTTGCTTCAAGGCCTCATACGTAACAGGGTTGGCTGTACTGAGACACATCTGGTAGCCCCCTGGTTCATTTGGACAGTGAGTTGCTCAACTGTAGCATGTCAGTTGGTCCTCACACACCCCCGCAGACAACGTTCACCTCTGACATAAACAGCAAATGGTGCTCGGCAGTTTTTACGTTGTTTATTTGCAATGGTGCCGTTTGTCCAGTCACTGTAAACATAGAAGCATGCAAACAGTTCACAAACTTTCAGAAATACTGCCATCCTTGGCCTGAAAGCTCATGACCATCCCCTTTTAAAAGTTGGATAAATCTCTTGTTTTACCCGTGACAGCAATTAATTCTATATTTGCAGAATGCCTACAAGTGCTGCTGATGTGGAAAGTAGACGGTAGTCATCATATATATATTCTGGAGGCTATTGGAGGCCAATGAAGGGACTGACAAAGAAGTGCTGCTGCCCTGAGTGTTGAGTGTGTTGAGATGAGTTCAGTGGAGGTATTCATTATTGCTTGAGAGGCCGTTAGTAACATGAGCTTTAAGAGACGTAAATGTGTCTGGTGCTGAGATAGATTATAGTGTAATGTGCATACAGGTGATTTTATTAGGGTACCAAAGGGAGGATGTACAGATCGAGAAGAGAAGGGGCCGTAAGACTGAACTGGGGGTAGCAGCAAAGAAAAGGTGGCAGAGAAATATTTTTCTAGATAAGATTTAAACCATGATAGAGCTGTGCCCCACATGCCAAGGGAGAGGATAATTTGGATAAGAAGAAGAAGTTCAATTTTATAAAAGGCAGCAAAGAGATCTTGAAGAATTAGTGTAGCATAGTGATCCTTTGACTTTGCGGTGAGCATCTCATTACTGACTATTTTGAGAGATAGTTTGGGCTAGAAGCCAGATTGGAGGGTGTCAAGAATACAGTTGGAGGAAAGGAATTGGATTAGGATGTTGTATAAAAATAATATCAAAAATAAAGAATAAAAATTAACAATTTGATCTCTCTTCCCTAATATACATTATGTATAACATGTCTTGACCTTTCTGACCTCTCTCCTCTCACATAATGCACCTGACTTCATTATTATTATTATTATTATTATTATTATTATTATCTTTATTTATATCGCGCCAACATATTCCGTAGCGCTTTACAGGGGTTGAGTACATGGCAAAAAACAAACTTAACACCTTATAAGGAATGGAGGGCCCTGTTTTTGAGCATAAAATCAAATGTACATAGAGTTTGATTCCAAGGCACTGACACAATATTGAAAACTCACAAACTTACAATCCAAGGGTTTAGGTGTGATACAAGAGGGTGACAAATGCAAAATGGTGGTGTGAAAGCAATTTGTTCAGTCAATTGGAGGTGTCTGTGTGTTGTACTGTAGATTGTGGGTGTGAGTGTTATTAAGCTGTGGAATGTTCAGTTTTACATGTTAAGGCTGAAGGTGATAAGATTTTTTAAACAGGTGTGTTTTTAGTAATTTTTTAAAGGTTTTGAGGCAGGAAGCTAGTCTAATGGAGCGGGGCAAGGAGTTCCAAATAGTAGGGGCAGCACAAGAGAAGTCTTGAAGACGGGAGTGAGAGGAGGTGATGAGAGAGGAGGAAAGAAGGTCGTTAACAGATGGAAGGGGGCGCTTGGGAGAGTATTTTGAAACAAGAGCAGAGATATAAGGGGATGCACTGTTGTTGAGGGCTTTATATGTTAGGGTCATGATTTTAAATGTGATTCAGGAAGCTATGGGAAGCCAGTGGAGTGATTGACAAAACGGAGATGCAGACACTGATCGTTTGGTATTGAAGATGAGTCAAGCGGAGGCGTTCATTATGGATTGGAGGGGAAACAGATGAGAGATGGGGAGGCCAGCAAGAAGAGAATTGCAGTAGTCGAGTTGAGATATGATGAGAGAGTGTATTAGAATTTTAGCTGTGTCTTGTGTAAGATAATGACGAATTTTGGAGATAGAATTTTGGAATAAAAGAGAGGGCGAAATCCAGTAGAAACCCAAGACAACGGGCCTGGGAGGTAGGAGTGATGATGGTGTTGTCAACAGTGAGAGATATTTGAGGAGTTGAAGTTGTACTAGAGGGTGGAAAGATTAGGAGTTCAGTCTTAGACATGTTGAATTTGAGTTGACGGGCGGACATCCAGGAGGATATGCTAGAGAGGCAGTTGGAAACTTGAGCTAAAAGAGATTGGATAGATCGGGTACAGAGAGGTAGATTTGAGTATCATCTGCATAGAGATAATACTAAAATCCAAAGGATTTTATAAGGGTGCCAAGGGAGGAGGTGTAGATGGAGAAGAGGAAGGGGACCTAGGACAGAACCTTGGGGAACGCCAACAGAAAGAGGGAGAGGTGAAGAAGAGGTGCCAGAGAAGGAGACGCTAAATTGTACGATCTTTAAGATAGGATGTGAACCATGAAAGAGCTGCGTCCTGGATGCCAAAAGAGCGGAGAGTTTGGATTAGAAGAGGATGGTCAACTGTATTGAAGGTAGCAGAGAGATCCAGGAGAATTCGAATAGAGTAGTGACCCTTTGATTTGGTGGTTTGCAAGTCATTGGCGACTTTTGTGAGGGCTGTTTCTGTAGAGTGTTGGGCCCGGAAACCAGATTGGAAGGGGTCAAGAAGGGAATTGAAGGAAATAAATTTAGTGAGGCTATTGTAAACAAGCCGCTCAAGGAGTTTAGAAGCAGGGGGAAGTAGTGAGATAGGGCAATAGTTGGAGGCAGAAGCTGGGTCAGATGAGGATGGATACTTGCCAGTGTTGAATAGGAGAGGTTGAATAGATGTGTGAGAATTGGGATAGGTGTGGTGGATAGTGGAGGGAGTAGCTGTGATGGAATAGGATCATGAGGACATATTGTAAGGTGAGAGGTTGATAGTAAAGTAGATACTATCTCTCTATCCATCTATCTATCTATTATCTAGAATTAGCATGATGCTTAAATTGGCACACAATTAATTCTCTATTAATACATAAGATGAAAAAATATACTTACATATACATATATACATATTCATTATTGAATGTTTTCCCATACATAAGTATATTATGTGCATCAGATATTTTAATTCACTATGAATTGGAATGTTTGTCAAATGCCCCCAAATTAGAAACTCCCAGTCAGTCGAAAGGTCTGAGATAAGCCAGCAAATACATTGAGAACATAGCTAAATAATTTATTGGTTCTCAACTGCTGGTCCTAGGACCAGTGCTGGTCCTTGATAAGTTATCTGCTTGTGTTCAATGATGAGATCAGCCAAACAATTTAGATATATATCAACAATAATCATTGCAGATAAGTTCATCTATAATCAATATTTATAATCATAGTTATCAACAGATGAATTTATCTGCAGTTAAACTATACTGTACCAAAAGCAGTACAAATCTAGCTGAAAATGTAGTATGGCACACATAGAATGCCCTTGTTAATATGCTCTGGATCTCAAAACTGTTCCACTTGAAAATTGGAAAATCAACTGGTCCCCAGTGAGAACTGGAAGGAAACCAACAGATCCACAGACCAAAAAAACTTTAAGAACCAATGCTGTAAATACAGCTATTATACACCACTACTTTATAACATCCTGCCTCATCCATCAGCGTTTAAATATTTTTTTCATGACAAATATTTCATATCTGAGGTTTGCAGCTTATGAACTCATTTGCACACCATTGTGTGAACCCTACATTTTTCTATCATTTATTGAAACTCATCGATTATACTTTTTAAGTTCTGTTATTTGTTCATCTTGGTGATAAATTTTATTTGGTGATATTATCATCTGGTTTTAAATTAGTGAGGCCTAACGATATGACTTACACTGTTATAAATGTTATCCTTATATCCTTCTGATATAAGATACTCTGTAGATCTTAGTCTTATTAGCACATCATTGAAGGAATATCTTTTTAATCGGCATTCAGCCCATGTAGACTGTATACTAAAGAATCTGAATTGACCATATTATTAAAAAAACTTAAACTTACTTATTTTTAAAATATTTTATATTTATTCCATGTGACTCCATTTGCAGGTTCTGATCAAGCACTACATGTCCTTTTTTGATGCAGAGTGACTTTAGGAGGCTTCTATGGAAATTATGGAGGACTATGTGATGCAGATGAAGTTCAATAACATAAAAATAAAACATTTTAAAAATATGTATTTTTTTTTTTAAATAATATTCTAAGATCCTTTTCTTTGGCATACTACAGTATTCCTCTAAAAAACAACCTTCATTCAGTGGACCTCTAACACTGCACTAACCATTCAAGTTAAAGAGTACTTTAATTATGCAAAGAATTTCTAGTTTCTTGACACTTTGTAAAGGGTTTAACTTAAACAATATTCTTGAGCGTTAGTCTCCAACAGGGAACAAACTAAATAATCTACTAGATCTGCTAACAACGATGTCCAAATTTAATCCATAACATAAATGTTGATCAAAAAAAGTATGTTACAGTCTCTTTCTTACAAAAGGTAAGTGTTAAACTAAGAATGCAATGGTGAAAAAAAGAACACCTTTAAACCTATTATCAACCCAAATAGAAGATGTATTAACCACCTTAAGAATAAATCAGGGAGTATAACATCAAATTAAAACTTAGCGTTTATTGATAATTAATACGATTTCTGAATGAATATCTAACAAGTAAAATAATAAAACTGTCGCCAGTCACAAACATCACATATAAATATATATAGGAATCAGATTTGATTGCAATAATCTAGATAAATACCCAAATGTTATTAATTCAAATTTCAACCAACTAGGGCATATATTAGCACAGCCACTCGTATACATCTGTAAATCTCATTTTGCAAGGTAATCTAAATTACATTTCATACCAATATTGTGAGCATAATCAGTATTTGCATAATCTATATATATCTAATACAGTTCACTGTTATTAATTATTGCCATATATACATTACACTTTGTAAAGGGCCAGTGCAATGATCTAGAATATTGTAAGAAACATCAAGTTGTAATTGTTTTTTTATTAAATAAATGCACATTTCTTACATATAAAATTACACTGTGTCTACATTGGCATCTCTCACTAACATACTAGCTCTATTGGTGTATTAGCTTGTATTACTACTGGTGTGAGGTTTCTAAGATTCTATAACGTCTTCATAAAAATACATATAAAACAGATCCAGATCATAAACAAAACAACAAAAACAGAGGTGCTCAGTCAGAGAATGAATTAAACTTGGTAGGATGGTTCTATGGACATAATAACCCACTATGAGAGCAGCCTCTTTTAGCCACTTGTGTCCTTCGCAGAGAGAAATATCCTATAGTATATCTTACTCCAGCCCCGAAATACCAGGTAATTCCACCCTGAACAAGAGGAACAGAAAACCCCAGACGTACATTTCAGACTCTCTTGGGCATCGTCAGTGAGGTGTAGCTGAACTCCCTAAGGCACAGCGAGCAAGGAGTCCACTTCTGAAGTCCCCTATAAAGGAAACTAATCCAGATCTGGAAATATAATAACCACAAACTAGTTG
Source organism: Discoglossus pictus (assembly GCA_027410445.1). NCBI lineage: Eukaryota > Metazoa > Chordata > Amphibia > Anura > Alytidae > Discoglossus > Discoglossus pictus. The sequence continues at coordinate 454,660,721 of CM050164.1, forward strand.
GGTGCACCAATTTCTAAACAATAATATATTATATATATATAGCATAGTAGAAGCAAACATGAGTTAAACACACTTACTGCATAAAAATTAATACAAATATATTAATAACTAGCAACTTGCCCATCAAAAATGACGGGGCAATAACATTTTAAGCCATGGGAATGCTGTTTGAGACATCATTGAAAGCATTTTGTAGTGTGAGAACCTTCGGCGCTCATTGTGAGGCTTGCGCTGAGAGCTTTCAGCGCTCATCGCATGCTTCGCAATGAGCGCCTTCGTCGCTCATCGGTTAAGTCCTACGCATTAATGGTTCACTTTGCGAGGCTTGCAAATCGTACGCACCTAGACGACGTCTCGCAGTTTGACAACTATTATATGTGATATGGCTCTGTACACCACTTGACCCAACCAAAAACCACTGAGAAAGAGACATTTCACCATTCCTTCCTCATCCTGTACTGTCACCTTAAAAACGCAAAACAGTCCCATCTCCCCTCAACCTACCTGGAGTTTTTTTTATTTATTAAAACATATTTATGCCATTGATCAGCATTTCAATTTTCTCATTGCAACAGCAAAAAAAGTCAATTCCATTGAAAAATGTCATGAAAACCGTGTGCAAATCAACTATATATCAACATGTGATCCTATTATTTTGTCCTAGACTTCAAGTAAATGCATCCAAATGTCAGAAACCCTGAGAATATATTGCTTGTAGGTCAGAAAATCAAGGGTTTGATGTATTATTGGATGTTGATCTGGTTGCAAGGACAGGTAGGAAGTTGACATAGAAACATCAACATGACAAGATAAAAACAAATCACACAGGTTGGCTTAGCTTATTTGTGTTATCTTTGCTAGATTGTGTCATTGTCTCTATTTGACTTATCTAGGAGGGCTATTTGAGTGGGTAGTTGCTTATAATGAATTAGAGAATTGACATGAAGTAGGAAAAGGGAACTGATACTAAATGACATGTTTCATCATCTAGACCTAGACAGTCATTTGTCATCTTCGCATCCTTAGGCAGCAGTCACTGTCACCATATTCACAATGATTAATTCCTAGTTCAGGTTACTATATGTCTGCCCACAGGCAGATATCAGGTTATTTAAAGAGTGATCATTCACTAATACACATAATACAATGGAATATTTTATTTATTGGTCCTGTTTATATATATATATATATATATATATATATATATATATATATATTAATTTAATATATTGTTGGCCAAAAAACGATTAAATGCCTCCACAGTTCAGTAGTACAGTAAATAAATAGTACATTTGAATGTCTAAAACAAGTTAAAAAACCTGTTTCATGCCCAGAATTCTGAGAAATACTGTTATTACACTGCATTCTGGGAACCTTGGCAGGGACATGCAAATGTGCCCACAAAGGCTACATTTGCATGTCCCTGCCAAGGTAAATCATTTGTGCCCCTTATCAAAGGTAGATATTTAAAGAGCCATGTAGAAAAATGTCACTGCATCCTTTAATTGTAATATTCACTTATATTTTTAGACTGTTAGCTTTCTTGTAATTCATGCAATTATTTCTTAAAGCTGAAAAAAACATTTTGTTTCAATCACATCAATATCAATGACATATATAATTGTGAGCATGCGGGTTGATGGTAACGCCGAGGGCTGGCGTAGCCTGAAACCAGCGCACATGGAAACAGGAAAAACACACTAAATACACACAACAAATACATAAAAAGCTGACCTACAGCAACGGGGGGGGGGGGGGGGGGGGGGGAGCCAGGACCTCGAAAACACCCAGGACCTCGAAAACTGAAGTTACCCCTCAATTTCACTCAAAATAAAAGAGAGTTTAGACCCCCGAAAATCCCCTAAGCGAGAGAAAAAATGGCCGCTGAAAAAAAACGAAAACAAGGCTACAGGACTCTAAAGACGCAAAACACCACCAGACACCTACGGACTTTCTGAAAAAGACGTACAAGACCCGAAAACAAGGACGCAGCCCGCGCAACCCGAAAAACATTAGAAACACAAGAAATACACGCAACAATCACATAAAAAGCTTACCCACAGCAAGGGGGGGCACCCAGGACCTCTGCAAGTGAAGTTACACCTCGATTTAAGTCCAAATTACAGAGTTTAGACACCTTAAAATCCCCTAAGCGAGAGACAAAATGTCCGCCGAACAAAATGAAAACGAGGCTAAAGGACCCTAAACACGCAAAACACCACCAAACACCTACAGGTTTTCCGAAAAAGTCGGACGACATCCGAAAACAAGGACGCTAAATCTGCCACAGCCGCATACCACACATTAGGCGCCATTTTAGAACACTAACTTACACAATCCGGAAGTACACATCTACCCTAACGGATTTGCCTCGCGCACGCACACTATTACACTACACACTGCACACATTCATGATGCTTACAGAGCAGCTCCACAGCACTGAAAACACACATTGTATGCTGCAGCAAAATGAAAACAGATTGCCAGTTCTTCAACACAATGCTTCCTGCATATATTACTTGAAAATAGGTAAAGTATATTCATTTCTTATTTTATAAATGATTTATTGCCATACCAAAAAAAGCAACAACGCTGCTCATTGTACACAAACAACCAAGAGCCTCTCAAGGAACGCCGAAGGCGCTCATTGCGAGCCACGCGATGAGTGCAGAAGGCGCTCAGCGCGAGGCTCGCAATGAGCGCCAAAGGATCTTGGAACACCAACAAAATTAATTTTGCACACAAACAACATTACCTGCCTTACAATCTTATTGCCGTCATTTTTTGACGGGCAAGTCGCTAGTAATATATATAATATCCAGTTTGATAGAAAATGGTGTGTTATGGGATGAACTATGATCTATGAATTGGGCTTAATATAGCCTAATCTAACTTTCACCTTTAAAGCAAACCCAAACTATAGGACATTTGGGAAATGCTAATGCTTGCCAGGGGCCTTGAGAAAGCATTCCTTTCTTAAAAAGTGTGTCTTCACAATCTATTCAATTTATGCTTTTTACTACAGCAATGAGAGAGACAAATCTTTTTTTTTGCAGCATAAGAGAGCTCAGTCATTTCCAAACAATTATTCACGGTGGTATTTACTACCTGCTGTGACCCGTCTGCCATTACTTTCTAGATGCGTCATAAGTAATACAAAGATAACAACAATCAACAAAAGAGAGAAGTCAAAAATATATATTTTATTCAAATTGAGATGCATGTCTTATCTATTTAAGACAGTGGTGGGCCGTCTGATCCTACGAGTGCATAAACACATGTGGTTCATTGCAAATAAGTGAATAATGAATGTGTAAGCAGAGAGACATAGAAATACTGCGACGTTGGTGGTCCACCACTGATTAGTAAATACATAAGGCCCATTCATACATTTATACACACTTAATATTGACACATATTCTATTAGCTACTCCCAATCTGAATATGAGTTACTCACTCACAATCACTACAGACCGGCTAAAGACTCAAATTTTGCCTTAAAATTCAAAAATAATAAATGTTTATTCTATTAGATCCGTAGGTCTAGCTCACAAATTAAGTTTAAACAGCAAAGTATCATGTTCTATCAAAAGTATTATGAGTACTAAATAGGTTTTGCAAGGGCTTTTTCAAACACTTATTAAAGCTGTAACAGCAATTAAACACTCAATAGTGTACTTTAAAAGCATGACAATGCATGGAAAGACATTAGAATTAATTGCACAACAGTCTCAAAACCACAAATATGCAATTAAAAAAATATTATTTTTAACTGTTATTTCTGAGTAATATTAATCCCTGGACTCAAGCGGTTAATACATATCATGAAACCCACATGGACTAAAACACTGATGCATTTTATAGAGTGCTAGATTGCTTGATTACAATATTACTTATTGGCACTAATGAATTTGTAACCTCTGATTGCAGGTTACGTGTAACTTCCATGTTTTACTGACATCATGATGACGGTCTCATTTACTGTTGATTGTGTCTAAGAAGTAAATTACAAACTTGTTTAAATATTGTCAGATCATATTATCATGCCCCCTGAAATCCTACTTTAAAGCAGGGTTTACGAGTTTAGGTTTAAGGAGGTAAATTGCAAGCTTGAGTCAATAGAATACATTTAAACATTTAGAGAGAAAAAACACTTGCTTGAGTCAATAGAATACATCTAAACATCTAGAGAGAAAAAACACTTGCAGCCAAAATTATGGGTTAGAAGCATTTGCAGGATTTTAATATTAAACCTAACAATTCATGAGAAAAATCTAGATCAGGCCTAGAATTAAACTGCAAAATGTTTTTTGTGCATTGGAAAAATTTGATCTACAGTATAAAAATATTCGTAAATATTTACAGTGTGGGATTGTTTTTCATCAGCTGTCCTCATACATTACAGGATATAGAGATACAGTGAGTCTTATGGACTCCTGAACTGCAAAATATTGTGCTTTGGTTCCCTTTGGTTATAATGTAAATCAGATAATTAAACACAGTTCCCAAGTCTCAATGATGACTTTTACTTCCTATTACCTCACTACTAAGACAAGGGCTCATCAAACACATTGGCCCCTATTCAATGGCAAGCCCGTAGCGTTATATAGGCCATATGTCTGCATGTGTTAGATTTGCCACAATTAGAGAAATTCAATTAAACAAGCCTGCAACTTACGGGCAGAAACCCAAAACCGTAAACCATGCAATTGTATGTAGCATTTCAGAGCGTGAACATGAACAATTAAGCAAGGCCGTAACTACCCATTTAGAAACAGCCATTAGAAAATGAGACTCTCACCATTACGTCAATAAAACATGGAGGTTAACTGTCAAATAATTTGTGTTAAGGGGTCCGATATGCGATCAGACTCGCAATCTCGCAATGTACAAAATAGTGAAAATGAATGAAGGAAATATTCTAGTCCACGTGAGTGGCCTAATATGTATTAACTCATTGATTCCCGAGATTGATATAACACCGAAATGTCACATAACATTTTTTTTTCTGGCAGATTTGCGAGCTTGGGACTGTTGTGCAATTAATCCTAATGTCTTTCATCATTTTACGGGCTTCAATTTTAATGAGGCTCTTAGCCCTCTTTTAAATGCATTAAAATGGTCCATTAAAGCAACAATGAACACAGTAGTTATTAACAAATATTTTAATTATATTTAATTAATTTATATTTTTTACCTTAAATATTCTATTATTTTTGCCCATTATTAAAGCAGGTTTTTCAATAGTGGCTAAACTGATAGTGAATAACATAACAAGCTTCTTTACCTTCTAGAAACATTTTGCTGTGCGATATATTTTATTCTCTGTGCGATATACTTTAGTCTTGTGTCTCTGGTCTGTTGCTACATAATTATAGCATCTTAGAATTTAGCAGTTTCTTAGAATTTGTTAGAGCCGCTTTCTTATCTCTCTGAATAACAAAGAGTTTGAGACAGTACGGTGGGAAAAAAAGGAGCCATGGTAATAAGAGGTAATCAGACATTTAGTTATGATTTCCTTATCCTGGTGTCTAGGTGACATACAGATATTTTATATATGCTTAGTAAAAAATTTAACCAACAGAAATAGTTTTTGTGTTTGATGTATTAACTTTCTTTTTTTATTTAAATGTATGAATATATAAAATCCCTATCTGTCTATCTGTGCGCTCTCCTGCTGGTTTTAAGTATAGAAGAAAGTCCTGTTTCTAGTGAGACAAATCCAGAGGTGTCTGAAAAAACTTCTTTAACACTGTTTTCATGTCAGATCTTAAAAATATGTATTTTTCACATTTTAAAGGGCCATTTACCTCACTAGAAGTGCTCTTCATGGTGTGAAAGAGCACAAGACTATACAGTACATTCAAATAATCTATTGTTTTTTTTAATTACACCTAAAAATCTACAGTCTTAGGTCTTTTTACAAACACACTCCTGACTGTTCCATGATTAACAGCATCTGCCGACACTGAATTTCAGGAATGCAGCAGGAGATGTTAACCCTCATCTGTCATTTTTAGTTGATTCCAGCAGTCCTTTGCCTGCACAGATGAATTTGTAAAGGTTTAACTCTATTTCTGCTTATGCTCTCTGGACCGGAGCTGCTGTTGTGGGTCTGTCTGGGAGAATGTCAGGGTCTCATGTAAACAGACACTTCATTTATAAATTTCTCTGTGAAAAAAAGAACATATATTTCAAAAGTGCAATGCGTATTTCAACATGGTTTTATGAGAACTTTACAGTAGTGTGCTCCAGGTTGCACTGAACTATCCCTTTAAGTAGTTGTTTCTTTTTGCACTGAATTAACTATCCATTTATGTAGTTATTTATTTTTGGTATTTTTTTTTTTATATAATTGAAGTTGTAGTAATTTTTTTGTGGTATCTTTCAAACAAGTATTGTCTTTTCTAAAAAAAAATTCTCAATGCAAGAAATCGTACATCTTTCTGATAGTTGGTAACATTTTCTTATCTAGCCTTCATACTTTAATGCAAGGTCTAATTCTGTTTCTAACCTTCCTAAAATCACTTTATCCCATTGAATAATCTATTCATGAGATTCAGATCATTTCTTTCAGAAGAGGAAATTCAGAATGAAATCTCTGTTTATCCCTTTCATCTTGAGTAGGCCAAAGGGTCAAGCAATTCATCGGATATATTTAACAAAGTAATTGCACAATTATACAACTACTGTACGTTTCAAAATAGAAAAAAACGTAATTATATTGTTACATGAATGGATTATTGCTTCACTCTGGCTCATTACATTTGCATAATTATCACATGAATAAAACCGAGTGAGTGTGTCTTTAATTACACGGCATCTACTTTAATAGAATTGAATATTCAATTCTAGTAAATATTTTATGATTGCAAGTCCATAAAGAGACTTCTATAATACACAATTCACAAAGCATTCTGCTAGTTATGAGAACCCCTTTAGTGACTCAGTATTTTGTGTTGGTTAATGATCTGTATGGTGTTTTTATTTTAACTCTTGAGATTTCTTTAATAGAACATTATCAATGATATCATTATATCAAGGAAATCAACAAGGCTTGTAAAAGGGCTATTAGACTGGCTAAAATAGAAAATGAAAAGTTAATCGCAAAAGGAAGTAAGACTAACCCTACATTTTTTTTTTCAATTACAATAATTTGTAGATGGTCAGAAAGGAAGCTATAGGAACATTATAATGTGAAACAAGCCGTTTCATAAATAGTGACCAGGAAAAGGCAGATGATCTAAATAAGTTATTTTCTTTGGTGTACACAAGGGCCAAGTGGTTGGGACACTGCAACATAATGGGGCTACACTAGCTTCACCAAATAATGCAGGAAGAAATTCAAAAGAGGTTAAAGAAATAAATGTTAATAAAGCCCAAGGTCCTGATGGAATACGTCAACTGGGTTCTGTAATAGCCAAACCATTATATCTAATTTTCCAAGACTCACTCACCACAGGGTCTCTACCAGAGGACTGGAGGAAAGCAGATTTGATAACTATATTTAAGAAGGGAGCAAGAACAAATCCAGTGAATTATAGACCTGTAAGAATCACTTCTGTAGTGGGGAAGTTTTTAGAAGGGTTAATAAGGGATAGTAATTTTGCCAGACTAACTTCTTCCTGAATCAAGATACCACTTCCCTCCCAACCTCCCCACATCCACCCACCTCTAATTGTTGCAGCTATATAGCAGTCAAATTACCTGACTTTTCCATTTGCACGTTATACTATCTGACCACTAGGGACAGATGGCATGTTGCATACTAAAGCCATTCACCTATATCCCCCTCCCTCTCGCATTTTATTAAAAAACCCATTCTAGCTTTGAACTCCTTCCCACCTTACCCAGCTTTCATTTCCTTCCTTGTTATTCCGTATCTGCTCTTCCCAGGTTTTTGTCTCTTCCATTCCCGTTAGATTGTAAGTAGTGAGTTTCTAATGTTGCAGGGTGCTTTGGGAAAAAGCAGTTTCTGCAAAGATTTTAAGCTCAAAATAGTTTGTTAATATTGTGCTTTCCCTTGTTCTTGTCGCTTGTACAGCGCTACAGAATATGTTGGCACATTACAAATAAAAGATAATAATAATAATAGTACACAAGAATATGTCTATTTGAACAGGATTATAAGTAGGAGTCAACATGTTTTTTTTAGGTATAGGCCATGTCAAAAAAAATAATTAGTTTTAATGAGGAGTTTAGTAGGAACTTGGATCAAGGCAACTTTGAGAATTTAGTATTTTTGGATTTTGCACAGGCTTTTGATACAGTGAAACATGGAAGACTATTATGCAAACTACGGGATACAGGAATGGAGAGCTGGCTAAAAGAAGTGTGCAAAGGGTTGCTGTAAATGGAACATACTCAGATTGTACTTATGTGGTAAGTGGGGTTCCTCAGGGGTCGGTATTAGGTCCCCTCCTTTTTAACATACAGTAGAGTATTTATTGACTTAGACGTAGGATTGGAAAGTGTTGTCTCCATTTTTGTTGATGACACTAAGTCGTGCAAGGAGATTAAATCAGAAACTGATTATTACTTTCCGTCCAAAGGGAATTACAAAAATTAGAGAAATGAGCAACTAAATGGTTGATGAGATTTAATACAAAAAAGTGTAAAGTTATGCAATTGAGAAGGAAAAATAAGTATGCAATTTGTAATCTTAATAGAGCAAATCTAGGGGTATCAGACATTGAAAGGGATTTGGGAGTGCTTGTGGACAACTACCTAGGTAACAGTGTTCAATGCCATGCATCAGCTGCAAAGGCAAGTAGAATATTATCATGTACTAGCGACTTGCCGGTCAAAAAATGACGGCAATAGAATTGTAAGTCAGGGAATGCTGTTTGGCACACAAAGGGCCTCATTCTTTTATCGGCCGTAGGAGATGCAGGGCCACAAGGACCGGCCGCAAGCTATTCGGCTATTCTATTCCCCTCAGGCTGGGGATTCCGGCAGGCTTGCGGCCGGCGCCTTGCTATCCTTTGCGGCCGCTCGCGCCGGAGGAAAGCCTTTGATCTAAAACGGCCGAAAGAGTTTCGGCCGCAAGAAAATCCTGGTTGCTATTCAATTGCTCCGGGAACCCTCTCTGCAAGGCTAAAACCAAGCCGCAGCTTACTTGCAGCAAAAAAGTCCCGCTAGCACCAATTAAGCACATTATAAAGCCGAAATAAAGCCATCCTGCACTCTGAGGAGACTATAAAGTGATTGTAGGTGTGCAAAAATAGCACAACATCCCCCTACACTCAAATCCGTAAATAAATTATTTTTTTATTTATATCACATATCCATGTAAAAAGTCCAGAGGGCTTGGAGCACCTCAGACCCGCCCACGCTGCGGCCGGAAAATAAACAGTTAATGTAAACTCGGATTTGGGCTGATGTGCAAGCTTGAGAGGGGGTTGCTATTAATCCTCATGTCCCCCAATATGATCCCTAGCATTTACAGAGCTTTACAGTGCCGTCTTGAATTTATTTTTGCGTTTAAAGATTTCTGAGCTTACGGCCGGTTGTAAGATATATGGCCGGCCGTAAGGGGAGATCCTTGCGGGGCCGTATAATTGAATTCCCAGATAACGGAACCCCCGCAAGGAATCGCAGCCTTGCGGCCCTTTTGCGGCCGATAATAGAATGAGGCCCAAAGTGTTTTGGTTGTGTGAGTACCTTCAGTGCTCATTGCAAGCCTCGTGCTGAGTGCCTTGTATTTTTGGTTGTCAGAGCCCCTTTGGCGCTGATTGCAAGGTCCATGCTTATCGCCTTTTGGCGCTCATTGCGAGGCTCTCCCCTGGTGCAGTTTTGCACCTCTGAGCACCCTTGGCGCTCCTTGTGAGGCGTGCGGTGAACGGCTTTGACGTTTATTGCGATACTGTCGTGTGGTGTTTTGTATTTTTTTCTGAATATGTATTTCTGTAATTATAATGAATTAATTAATTACTGAACTCATAAATTAATATACTTTACCTATTTGTAATGAATATACGCAGCAACCAATATGCTGAATAGCTAACAATCTGTTTTGATGTTCCTGCAGCATACAATGTAGATTTTCAGTGTTGGTGAGCTGAGGTGTAAGTGTCAGCAATGTGTGCAGTGTGTAGTGTAAATAGGCTGCGTGCGCGAGGGGAAACCGTTTGTGTAGCTGTGTAATTCCGCATTCTGTAAGTTAGTGTTGCAAAATGGCGGTGATTGTGTATGTGGTACGCGGGTGTGCATGATTTTGCGTCCTTCCTAATAGTGTATTTTGTAGCTTGTACAGGGTTGTGTATAAGTTGTATGTGCCTGGCGGTGTTTTGCGGGTTTAGGGGTCGTGTAGCCTCGTTTTTTTTTTTTTTCGGCAGCCATTTTTTCTCTCGCTTAGGGGATTTTCGAATTCCTAAACTCTTGAAATTGTACTTAAATTGAGGTGTAACCTCACTTCCAGACATCCTGGGTGTACCCGCTTGCTGTGTGTGATGTTTTTATTTTATTTTTGTTTGTATTTTCTGTGTTTTTCGTGTTTTTCGGTGTTCTTAGTTCGGCTGTTAAGTTCGTATTTTTTTGAGGCTCGTTTTTAAGTCGCAGTTTCCTTTTGTAAGTGTTACGGGCCGTATTTTTTTTACTGCAATTTTTCAAAGAGCCACGGGTGTCTCACCAGCACAGTGAGCAACTTTGGTGCTCCCTGGCTAAGTGCTACAGGGTCATAGGGATGAGCACCTACAGCACTCATCTCCACCAGCTCCTTGCCTGGCCGCAGTTGTGGTTCTTGCTTTGCGAGGTCCGCAGTTGCGGCCACAACTGCGCCCTTGCTTTGTGAGGCACGCAGTTTCCCTGTTGCGTTAGCAATGGATTTTGGCAACCCCACGCTGCTGAGAACTATTTATGTGATTAAGAAGGGTATAGAAGCAAGGGAAGCAAATATAATTCTGCCATTATTCAAATTCCTAGTACACCCTCAATTTTGGGCACCAGTTAAAAAAAAAAGTACACGTTTGAGCTGAAAAAAGTACAGAGAATGGCAACAAAGCTAGAAGGGACTAACCAAATTAGATTTATTCTCTCTTGAAAGAAAAGTGTCTAAGATGGGATATTATTACATTGTATAAAAACATCCAGGGTCAATATAAGGCTTTGTCAGGGGAGCTGTTTGTGCCAAGAGGTTTGCAATTGACATCCCTTGATGTTAGAAAAAAAGTTCCACCTTAAAAAAGGAAAGAAACGGGTTCTTCACAGTAAGGGTGGTTAAACTGTGAAATTCTCTACCAATGGAGGTTGTGACAGCGGATTTGATAGATAACTTTAATACTCGGTTAGATATATATTTGAGTAAAAAGTGCATTCAGGGTTAACAAGTAATATTGATCCAGGGAGGAATCCGATTGCCAGTATCTGGGGTCAGGAAGGAATTTAAAATGTTTCCCCTTATGAGACAATTGGCAATGTTTCAAACCACATATCACAAGGATCAGAGGAGATCTAAAAAGCTTGAACTATATGGACTAACAGCCCCATTAAATTCCAAACCCAAAGCAGCAACAGCATACACGCGAAGCCTGCGGGCTTGAAATTCTGCAGCGTTACAGAGCTATTACATTCAACCATGCCGCGACCTACGGGCTGGAGACCCAAACCCGTACACCATTCTTGCACACGTTGCATGTGGGGCCGTGAACATTATCAATTAGTCAAACCCATAGTTAAGGGTTTAGACAGACCCAATGACAAAAGAGATTGTCATCATTACGTCACTGAAAAATGGAAGTTAGATTTCAAAGCCTTACGGGTTTCAATTACAAGCTTTGGGCCCTCATTCAAGAAATAATGCAATATTAATAAATCAGTTAATATTATATTCTAGTCCATGCGAGTTCCATTATATGTATTAACACATTGATTGCCGGGATCGATATAACAAGGAAAATATATATTAAAAAAAGTATTCATAACCTGAGACGGGAAGAGGTGTGGGGGAGGCTGGGGGACTTGGTAATGGAGGAGGAGCTCCAAAGACACTATATGAGAATGGAGGTGTAGCACAAAAGGTTTTGATATATTGGTGACCATGGGTTAGGTGTTAATAGTATTGAGTGAAGTTAAAAATGTCTTTGTATTTGTTTTGTTCTTTTTCTTTTCTTTTTTCTTTGTGTTTTAATAAAGTTACAGAAACTATCTCATTTTATTATAAAATACAAGAAGCTAACTTTAACTTTTAGTGGCAATTATTATTAACTGTGGGATTACATTTTCTTTACAGAGCTAATGAGTTTTCCATTTGTTGTGTTGGAACTCACTTTGGCATAAATTCTAGTCAGCACTTATGAAACATCTGTACTAATATATAATTTAAATAAAAATTGTTTATACACACTGATGTGTTTTCATCCCACTGCCAAGTCTGTGGTAATGAGAAGCCACCTCTTGTTTTAAGATGGTCACTTAGAACCCCTAGGTTAAGATCTGGCAATGTTACTCTAAATCTGGTTGTACACCACTGGTAGTGGCCCTGTGAAACATGGTAGCCAACACTCCTTTCTGCACAACTCTTTGCTTTAAATTTCACTGACAAATCAGACATCCTTTATAAGGCTTTTAATTAGATTCCCAACAACCGGTTCCATTGGCCCAATTTCTGTAAAGTGTCTTGATATTCACAGGATTCAACACTCTTCACATGTATTTAATTTACAACAGTAGCATATTATAATAGCACACTCATATTGTAATCCTCTTATACCGAATTTTAAATTTTATATGCATAACCTTCACTATCATTCCAGCAGATGTTATAACATTGTCAAATGCCGCAACAAATATTACATGAGCTATTGATTGAATACAAGCAAGTTTAGTTATAAATCACATTAACGGCAATGTTCTTGGCTGTACACCCTGACGTCCATAAATAACTGTGTTCCATTAAGAAAGTTAACCTTCTGCTCATCTAATTGTACCTTCCTTAGCCCTACATTTTTATAGAACTTTACCTGTGCTACCTGGTTCACCATACCTTGAATTATTCATAAGCATCGTCAATGGTATTATATCTGTTTAAAGAATTTAAGCTTTAGAATGGCTTTATGGATGGAAGATAATGATTTGCAGACATGACCCATTAGGCCAACTAGGCAGCTGCCCAGCATCGCTTGCATGTGAGGGGCTCCACTTTAAAAAAAAAAAAATGGTTCCTGGCTTAAAAAAAACAAAATGCTGCAGTTCCTACACTGGCTACTAGGGGTAAATCACCTAGAGCAAGAGATTTACAACAGGAAAAGGAACTTGAAGGCACAGAAAAGGCAAAAATGGGTCAGTGCATACTCACTCGCAGGGTCTCCTCCACTTCACTGCCTAGGGCCTCCAAAAAGGTAGATCTGACCCTTTTTGCAGAACAGAAACATCAGGCAGAATGTACATTTCTCATTTGATTTCTACCTGCACGAGGCACAAGGCTAGGAGATCAAGGTTATTAATACTTCTGGTGATTCTGGCATTTAGCAGTATGTCAAGGGCAATAAAACAAATATGAAGGAGTGTATATTGTAGCAGTGTGAGACAGGTCGATAGCATAGGTCTAGAGTTAAGTGTGGAGACTTGTATGTAAACTTCATTGACTGTATCAATGTTTAATATAATAACTCAAAAATTCACAGTTCTAAAGATTTTTCAGCAGTTAGAATAAATACCCAAACAAATCTGTAAAGCTCATTTAAAAATAATCTCTAGAATGATCTTACAAATAAAATATTATTTTCTTTTCCTTCATAGTGACTGGATTGCCCCAGCTCACCACATCAACTCACACATGTCTCATAAAAGGGTGGTTTCTATAAGCCAAGTTTTTTCAGCCCTTTTTTTAAGGCTAAAAAGGGCCCCCTAGGCTTATACTCGAGTCACTCTCCCCCCCGTGTCTCTCTAACCCTCCCCGTGTCTCTCTAACCCTCCCCGTGTCTCTTTCCCTCCCCCTCCTCATCCTCAACCCCCCTCATTCTAAACCCCCCCTCATTCTAACCCCCCCTCATTCTAACCCCCCCTCATTCTAACCCCCCTCATTCTACCCCTCTAAATACCTCCCCCTCTCCCTTTCCCCTCACTTACCTGCATCTGAAGCTTCTGCTCCGGCCTCCGCTCCTTCTGGCGTCTTGACCCGGCCAATGCTAATGACGTGCGCACATGTGACGTCATGTCATTAGCATATACTGGGTGCCGGCACCCGGTATATGCTAATGACGTGGCGCGCATGTGAAGTCACGTCATTAGCATATACCGGGTGCCGGCACCCGGTATATGCTAAAGACGTGATGTCACATGCGCGCCACGTCATTAGCATTGGCCGGGTCAAGACGCCGGAAGGAGCGGAGGCCGGAGCAGAAGCTTCAGATGCAAGTAAGTGAGGGGAAAGGGAGAGGGGTAGAATGAGGAGGGGGGGTTTAGAATGAGGAGGGAGGATGAGGAGGGGGGTTGAGGTTGAGGAGGGAGGTTGAGTAGGGAGGTTGAAGTTGAGGAGGGGGAAGAGACACAGGGAAGGGAGAGGGGGAAGAGACACAGGGAAGGGAGAGGGGAGAAGAGATGCAGGAGAGAGAGGGGGACACAAGAAAAGGGCACACAAGAGGGGGACACAGAGGGCACAAGATGGACACAGGGGGCAGCACATTTCCCACCTTCGGTTTATACTCCAGTCACTCATTTTACCCAGTATTTTGTGGTAAAATAGGTGCCTCAGCTTATACTCGGGTCGGCTTATACTCGAGTATATACGGGAGTCAGGAAACAACGTGAAAGTCTCACCTGGCTTGTAGACATTATTATCAGTGGTGCAGCTAGAGAATGGAGAGCAACTGGGGGTGGGGGGGAGGGAAAAGAGGTGAGAGAGCATATGGCAGAGGAGGGGAAGAGAGGAGATTGAAGAAATGATGAAGAGAGAAGTGAAGAGAGATCAAAGTAGAAGTCAGAGAGTGAAGGTGAGAGAAAGGGAATAGAGAGAAAAGGGAAACGGAGGAAGGGAAAGAGGAGAGGGAAAATAAGGGGAGAAAAGGAGGAGATTGATGTGAATAGAGAGCAGAGTGGTGAATGTAGAAGGGGGAACCAAGGTGGTGTGGAGAAATGGAGAATGGAGAAAGATAGAAAGATGAGGGGATAGAGAAAGAGAGAAGGGTGATGAGAGGTTGACAAGATGGGAAAGAGAGAAGGGTGGGAGGGAAAAGGGGAAGTGAGAGAAGGGAGAGATAGAGATAGGGAGGAAAGGACAGATAAAGGGGGAAAGGGAGAAGGAATAATGAGAATGTAAGAAAAAAGGGCAAAGGGATTGCAAGAAATGGTGGGAGAGAGGAGAGTTGAAATAGAAGGGTGAGATTGAGGATGGATGAGAGAAAGGAGGGGAAAGAGGAAATGGCTGATGGCCAATAAGGGTAACAGGGGCCAGTGTGAGCTATGGTTTGGTGAAAAAGGGCCAAGGCAAGGCCATAAAAGTCCACAGGTTGGCCAGTAGAGTGGAAAAAAGGGCCAGAAAAAGTTGTTTGATGGCCATAGCGGGCTGAATAGCAGAGACAGCCAGAAGAGGGTCAGTGGACTCCCTCTGGAGAAGAGGGCCCTAGTTCAGCTGCACTGCTTGCATTTGTGTTAGTTCCACTCCTAATTATTATGTTTCTAAAAAAAATATTTTATGGTTACTTATAAAGACGTCAACTATCTTCTAATACAAGTACCATTAGCAATATATGATATATACATTTAAAAATAAATAGTAAATTTTGTGAAATTATTATATTTTTGAATTCATGATGTTTGATGGTAAATGTGCACTTAATATGTGGTATAAATACAGAGTTGTTTAGTATTTTAAGGAAACCAATTTATATCTATTATTTTTCCAACATCCTATTTTCTGCTGTTCAGCAATATTTTTATTATTAGAAAAGCCTATTTGATCTATTTAATATGTTAGTGAAAATTGAAAGTCAAAGTCAAGATTCCCTGCTGATCTTGAAAGTGAAGCTGAAGACTTCAAGCTGTGATAGGGAATGAAACTTCTATCTCATAAATTCTCTAAGCCATTTAACCTGGGATGTGAGATTATCTATATATTTTAGTCTTAAATCATTTCCTTCATTCCTCCTTTCAAAACAAATATAATATACATTTTATAACAATGGAAACACTATATGCATGTTACCATTTGTGGTAAAGTAATCACCTGGAATACTGTACCGAAACCATCTCCAATATGCACTTTAAACATTTGACAATATTATATAGATTTGTAGAGGTTTAAAGTTATAGGCATTTTTAGCAGCAAAAGAGATATCATTTTAGAAGTAATTTAAATCTGAGGCTGCATTTGAAAACATATGAGCCACAACAAAGGAATATTATAAATATACCAGCGACTTGCCCGTCTGCAATAATATTTGAAGTCTGGCAATGCTGTTTGCCACACAATGCGAGACTATGTCCCCTCTGAGCAGCTTCAGTGCCCATCGCGAGCCACAACTTTCCTGCTTTCTGATGATCACCTTAGGCGCTGATCATGAGCCCCAAGATGAGCGCCTTTAGCGCTCATCACGTGGCTTGCAATGAGCACCTTAAGCGCTGGTTGCAAGCCTCTTCCCTGTGTACTTTATAGGCCTTGCGCTTGAGCACCTTCGGCGTTCATTGCGAGCCTGTCCCCCGTGTAGTTTATGGATCTCGCGATGAGTGTTACTGCCTTGGGTTAAGTGTTACTGCTTAGGGCATGTATTTATGTCTTTCAGCCTCGTTTTTGTCTTGTTTACGTTTTTTCGTCAGCCATTTTTTTTCTCGCTTAGGCGATTTTCTATTTTAAAAAAAGACAAAATATGGCTCAACTTAACTTGCAACCTCACTCACAGGCTCCCTGGCTCTCCCCCTGTGCTGTGTGTGAGTGTGTAAGTTAATTTGAGGCATATTTGTGTGTTTTTGCAGGCTTTTTCAGCCCGATGGTTCAGCCCTTAAAGTTGTATTTCTGTGAGCTCCGCAGTCTATCTACGTGCTTCGGGTCCTAAGTCATATGGGCCATAATTTTGTGTCCAAGTCCTGCATGCCTCAACTGTTCGCCTCGCTTTGCGTGGCTCGCAGTGCCATGAGCACCAAAGACACTCATTTAAGCCTATGTCCCGCGTGCCTCAACTGCTCACCTCGCTTCGCGAGGCTCGTGATGCAAGGCTTGCAAAGGGTGACGACAACTCGCAGTATGACAACTATATATATGATTTCACAGGAGTTGTAGTTAAAACTAGAAACGACAATTAGGTAAGTGTTATTTACTCAGTGAATTAAATTTTATACAATCTTAGATAATAATTTGAAAGTTGTAAACTGTTGGTATATTGCATGAATGGAATCCAGAAAAAAATACACTTATTTACCACTGTATTCTCCTACGTACAGCTTTTCACACATGGAAACCTTGGCATTGGTCAGAATATTGTTTGTAGTGTGGAAATATATTGTAGTACGTCCATCCTTTATCCACACAAGGAACAATTAAATTCCCAATTATCTCACATATCTTTTCCCTTCTTGGTTACTGCAACCTCAATGAATATAGTCTTTTTCGATTTTGATAAGGCTTTTGATACAGTCACACATGGTAGACTGTTGTGCAAACACTGGGACACAGGAATTGCAGTAAATATCTGCTCATGGATTGAGAGCTGACTAAAAGACAGGAAGCAAAGGGTTGTGGTAAATGGAACATACTCAGATTGGACTAATGTGGTAAGTGGGGATCCTCAGGGTTCAGTATTAGGTCTTCTCCTTGTTAACATATTTATCAATGACTTAGACGTAGGACTGAAAAGTAGTGTCTCCATTTTTGCTGATGACACAAAGTTGTGCAAGGTAATTAAATCCGAAAATGATGTACTTTCTCCCCAAAGGGATTTGCACAAATTAGAGAAATGGGCAACTAACTGGCAGATGAGATTTACTATGGATAAATGTAAAGTTATGCATTTTGGAAGAAAAAATAGCCATGCAATTTATAATCTTAATGGAGCAAATTTAGGGGTATCAGATATTGAAAGGGATTTGGAAGTGCTCGTCGACAACCACCTAGGTAACAGTGCTAAATGCTAAAAAGCATCTGCAAAGACAAGTAAAATATTAGCATGTATTTAAGAAGGGTATAGAAGAAAGGGAAGCAAATATAATTCTGCCACTATACAAATCTCTAGTACGCCCTCATTTGGAATATGGAGGACAATTTTGGGCACCACTACATAAAAAGGACATTTTAGAACTGGAAAAAGTACAGAGAAGGGCAACAAAACAAATAAGGGAAATGAAGGGGCTAAGTTATGAAGAAAGACTAACCAAATTAAAGATGTTTTCTCTAGAAAAAAGGCGTCTACAAGGGGATATGATTACCTTATATAAATATATCCAGTGTCAAAACAAGGCTTTGTCAAGTGAGCTTTTTGTGCCAAGAGGTTTTCAACTGACAAGAGGACATCCTTTGAGGTTAGAAGTAAAAAGATTCCACTTTAAAGAAAGAAAAGGGTTCTCCACAGTAAGGGTGGTTAATCTGTGGAATTCTCACTAAAGGAGGTGGTGACAGCAGATTTGATAGATAACTTTAAAAAGGGATTGGATATATTTAAAAAAAGGGCATTCAGGGTTATTTGGGATAATCAGAGAGGGAGTATTTATCCAGGGAAGAATTTGATTGCCAGTATCTGGGGTTAGGAAGGAATTTGGTTTTCCCTTTTGAGATAATTGGCAAAGTTTCACTGTGGTTTTATTTTCTGTTCGCAGATTACAGATCAGATATTACGGATCACAAGAGACCTACAAAGGTTAACCTTTTTTAACCTTAATTACTATGTAACAATGGGCCATATTCTTTTAGCTGCTCGCAAATGCCTCAAACCCGTGGTTTAGATGTATTCTATTGACTACAGCTCGCAAATATCGACCGCAAGGCTGAACTTGTGAACCCTGACTTATTAAGCCTGATTTCAGGGTGTGTGATCATATGACCTGACATAATTTAAGCAAGCCCGTAATTTACTTCTTAGACACAGCCAATAGTAAATGAGTCCATCATCATAACGTCAGTAAAACATGGAATTTACACGTAATGTGCAATCGGAGGCTAATAATTAATTAGTGCCAATAAGTAATATTTGCCAATCCGGCTCGCAAACTAACAATCTATAAAATGCATTAGATCATCTGTTTTAGTACATTTGGGTTTCATGATATGTCATGGATCTATATCACTCAGAAATAACATTTCAAAAATATTTTTTAATTGCATGTTTGTGAGTTTGAGACTTTAGTGCAATTAAATCTAATGTATTTCAATGCCTTTCCATGCTTTAAATGTATATTGTTTGTTTAATTGCTGCTAAAGCTATAATAGGTGTTTGAAAAAGCCTCTGCGAGCCCTATTTAGTACTCGTAATATTTTTTGACAGAAACGGGATACTTCTTTCAGTTGCGGTTTAGACTTTATTTGCAAGCTAGAGCTATGGGTCTAATAAATATGTAACTTTTATTATTTAGAACTTGTAATGTTTGAGCTATGCTTAAACCAAAGGAGTTGTAAGGCCTGCTTTTCGTCTTTGGCTGACCCATATTGATGGTTGGTGGGTAACTCGTCATTGGGTTGCCAGTAGATAATATAATATGTGCAATTTTTAAAGTGGTTTTAATTGTGTATAATAGAATAGCCCTAAGTAACTATGTAACCTATTACTTACTAGCCTCCTCCTCACTAGGCTCTCCCCACTCAAGTCCATCTTAAAGGAATACCCTTGTTCAAGAAAGACTACACAGCTTAGTGAAATATTTAACAAACTAACAACATTAGCAGCTGTGTAGGCAATGAAAGAAACCTTTTTAGAGAAAATCTGAATTTTGAAGACTATTTTTATGGATAGAATATTCCATCTTTTCTCTGATAGCTGCAGCATAAGGGGTTTGTTTTTTTATCTATCAGTAAAGACAGGGTTTCGGGAGGAGGGATAAAGTGAGGTGGTTTTTTGTAGATAATTAAATCTCGTTGAAATTGATACTAACCCCTTTCCCCGTGTGTTCAGAAGCAGGCAGCTCATACCAATAAATTAATGCCCTGTCCCTTTAGAAATGTAAAGGCCCCTCTCACACACATAGCCATCACCAGAGTATCTTGAATGCCTTCAAGGAAAGTGGAGGCGTAAAAATATGTTTTTTCAATTGAACTAGATTTTTTACTTTTTTTCCTGACTAAATTTGGCTTTAATAAAAAATATGGATATTTTTTTCATTGTATAGTTGTCCTTAAAATGCCAGTGTTTCCTCAACTGCTGTTTCATTCCACTCCAGTTACGTTACTGACCTCACATCTGTTCTCCAATGCTCCGCAAATTGCCCTTTTTCTTTACCTAGAACTCTTCCCCCATCATAACCTCCACACATGGGTGTAGAAACCCACAGTTTTCAATATGTGTGTTTAAGTGTAGAGAAGCAGTTGTGTGGTATTTGTATACTATTCTCAGTCTTACGGGGCTATTAAATTAGAAGGGGCTGCGAGCTACGGGATTGAGATGCAAATTGCGGTCACTGAAAAAGGGGAAGGGGAGGTGTGATTTCAAAGTCCTACGGGCTTCAATTACAAGTTGCCATTGGACTCACATTACACAATAATGCAATAATAATAAAGTTGTAAATTTGATATCCTATAGCAGTATATGTATTAACACATATACTGTATTATTTATGGCTCCTACTGCCTCAACAGAACATTGTCACATAACTGCCTCCTTTATGTCTCGAAAACCCTTTACAACCGCTTAGATCATAAATTCACACAGGAGCAGGGCCTCCGAGTCCTTGTGTAATAGTATATAAACTTTTGTCATGTGTATCGAATGCATTTATTGCAGAATAAAAAAAGCAATAATAATAAGTTGTGCCACATATGTAATTATAGCCACGACAACGTTTATTTATGTGTGAATTCAGTAACTTGCTTTTTATTTAGTTGAATGCCATCAGTTTACTTATTTTCTGCTCTAGTGCATTGTATACAATGTACCGTATATACTCAAGAATAAGCTGACCCGATTATAAGCCGAGGCCACTATTTTACCACAAAGTACTGGAAAAACTTAGTGACTCAAGTGGGAAATGTGCTGCCCCCGTGTCCCTCTTGTGCCCTCTGTGTCCCTTTCTTGTGTCCCCCCTCTCTCTCCCCTGTGTCTCTTCCCCCCTCTCCCTCCCCTGTGTCTCTTCCCCCCTCTCCCTCACCTGGGTCTCTCCCCCCTCCCTCAATTTTGTCTCTTTCCCCCCTCCCTAGTGTCTCTTTCCATCCCCCTCCCTTATCATCCTCCTCATCCTCCTTCCTCAACCCTCCTCCTCATCCTCCTTCCTCATCATCTCTCCTCAACCCCCTCCTTATCCTCCCTCCTCAACCCCCCTCCTCATCCTCCCTCCTTTTCATCCTCCCTCCTCAACCTCAACCCCCCTCCTCATCCTCCCTCCTCAACCCACCTCCCCATCCTCAACCCCCCTCCTCAATCCCCCTCCTCAACATCAACCCCCCTCCTTATCCTCCCTCCTCATCCGGCGTTCTCAACACCCCTCCTCATCCTCAACCCCCTCCTCAACCTCAACTTCCCTCCTCAACCCCCCTTCTCAAACCCTCTCCTCATCCTCAACCCCCCTTCTCAACCTCAACCCCCACCTCAATTCCCCTCCTCAACACCCCTCCTCAAACCCTCTTCTCATCCTCAACCCCCCTCCTCAACCTCAACCCCCTGCCTTATCCTCCCTCCTCAACCCCCTCCTCATCCTCAACCCCCCGCCTCATCCTCCCTCCTCAACCCCCTCCTCATCCTCAACCCCCCTCCTCAACCTCAACCCCCTCCTCATCCTCCCTTCTCATCACTTGAACCCCTCTCTAATTACCTCCCCCTCCCTTTCCCCTCTCTTACCTTCCACCAGCTGCTCCTCCGCACGTCTTCCGCTAATGACGTGACGCGCATGTGACGCCACATCATTAGCATATGCCGGGTCCCGTCACAGCCAGAAGACTTGCGGAGGAGCGGGGGAGCAGCTGATGGAAGGTAAGAGAGGGGAAAGGGAGAGGGGGAGGTAGAGAGGGGTAAAGTGATGAGGAGGGGGGTTGAGGAGTGAGGAGGAGGAGGGAGGATGAGGAGGAGGGATGAGGAGGGGGAATGAGGAGGGGGATTGAGGATGAGGAGGGGGGTTGAGGAGGAGGGTTGAGGAGGGGGGTTGAGGATGAGGAGGGGAGTTGATGATGAGGAGGGGGGTTGAGGAGGGAGGATGAGGAGGATGATAAGGGAGGGTGAGGGAAAGAGACACGAGGGAGAGGAGGGAAAGAGACACAGGGGAGGAAGAGGGGGGGGGAGAGACACGGGGGGGGACACACAGTATAAGCTGAGGGGGGCTTTTTCAGCCTTAAAAAAAGGGCTGAAAAACGTGGCTTATACTCGAGTATATACGGTATGTGACTTTATGATTTGCTGTTGTTTTTTGTCACTATGATGAAATATCTGCCTGCAGATATGAATTAAGGAGTAGAATAAAGTTTCCTTACAGCTAAGAAAAATGTCAGTTTTAAAATTCCTAATGAGGAAGTCTTGCAGAGGTTTTTATTTTATGATAAAAAAATATTCCATTGATATGTCTATAGACCAGGCAGTACAATCCAAAATGTGAGTTGTACAATATGCCCTGAAACTTTAGCTTTATAGCAGAAAATAAATATATTAAGGAAACAATGTATTTCTAAACATTGAAATAATCTGACACTTTAAAATAGGCAATTCAGCACTTTTATATATGTAGTTTATTTTTTTATATTTCACAACTTAAAGGGCTACTGTAACAGATGATTTTGACTAGGGCTGGTAGGTCCAAGTGGAATAACTATAACTTGTGATGTGCATTCTTGTATATAATCGGGATTACTGCTGTGATATTACTTTTGATTGGTGATGGTTGTTCACGTCTATCATGATAAATGATTCCAATGTCTCAATCAATCAATGTAAAAAGAGACTGCTCCAATATAGACATAGTGGAGGGGTGCAGCTTTTACCTAGGGCACGGTTTGCAGTGGTATCCCCAAAAATCATGCAAAAGGGTGGGGGACAAAAGTGCACCATCTCCTAGTGCAGATCAGTTAGGTTAATACATATAATTATGCAATAAAATAAAATTCAACACTCATGTTTAATACCCTTGTCCCAGATCTTGTAATGTGTGTGTGTATATATATATATATATATAAATATATATATATATATATATATATATATATATATATATATATATATATATTTATTTATATATTTATAGGTCACGATATATGGGTACTAAGATGTCAAGCTTTTAGCTACTAGTAGAGCTAATAGTGCTTCCCTGGTGGTCCAGTGGTTAGGATTCAGTGCTTTTCACCCTTCAACCTAGGTTTGATTCGAGTCAAGAAACTAAGAGGTCACACCACCATGAAGCCATGCAGACTTTGGCCTGGTCAATACTTGGATGGGAGACCATCTAGGAATACCAGGAGCTGTGGCCCACTGGAGAAGGAACTGGCAACTCGCTCCAGTATCTCTGCCATGAACACCAAGTGGATCAGCATGGTGTGTTATGGTCCATGAGGTCACAGAGAGTCGGATACGACTGAATGATACAAACACAACACAGAGCTAATAGAGCTTTTTATCTTCATTCTTCTGTATCCAATTATGTGAGTATGGGTAATTGACATGCATGGATAGGTTATATCTATGTACAAGTATATGTATAGTGTGGTGGAGTGCCATTAGGGGTCACAAGAGAGCCCTGTAAGACTTCTCCCCTGAGAATGAAAGGAGTTAATTCCATTCAGTTATCAGTGGCTAAATGGAAGCAGCCTAGCTGTGAACTGCCTTTAAAAGCAGCAGAGAGATGGGTGGAGTCTCTCTCACTTAGGCTTGGGCCTAAGAGCCGTGAGCTGTGTGTGAAAGCCCTGGACAGCTCAGCTGCGGGGATCCTGAGAGCTGGGATTTGTGCTGGAGCGAGACAGTCAGGAAGGCTGCGGAGTTCCAGAGTTTGCGCACAGAGAAGACTTCTGTGGTATTGGAGATATTCCACAGAGATAGGATTATCTGAAGACACCATCCCTAAGAAGCTGGAAGGAATAAGGAATAAAAGGTTGGTGCCAATGCATGTTATTCTAATTGTATCCAGAGAAGGATTACAAAGGTCCCAGGGAGAAGAAGAGTGCATTGAGAGTGAGAGTAAGAGTTCCTCATTACAAGAGGGTGACAAGGGCCCTATGCTTCACAAACGATTGATAGAAGCTGTAGAGGAAAAGGCAAATAAGAGACTGTTTGTTTCCTGGCCACAAGGTGGCGATATAACAAAGATAAGAGACTGTTTGTTTCCTGGCCACAAGGTGGCGATATATCCCAAATAAGAGACTGTTTGCATCCTGGCCACAAGGTGGCACTCCCTGTCACAGATAAGCTGCGCAGGATATAGTCAGGGCGTTCCTGAGTATAGTAAGCACGTTTATGTAGTGTTTTATTTTGTTGCTGAATACAAGCACTGTTTTTGTTCTGTTTATGCAAACAAATAAAATAGCAGTAAAACTCAACTTTGGACAAGCCTGCTGTGTCTTCCTCCCTGTATAAAAGAGATAAGAAAGTGCAGGACGCAAACCCAGACAGAAGGGGGCGCCCTGTTACAATAGTTTTATAGTGAAATCTGGTGACAATCACAAGAACTGATGCCAATATGAAGTAAAGGATGCCTCTCTCTCATTTCCCCCTCTGCCTCTCTCTCATTTCCCCCTCTGCCTCTCTCTTATCTCCCCCTCTGCCTTTGTCTCATCTCCCCCTCCCCCAGCTTCCTGTAGCTTGCGTCCCATACCTGGTTCCAAACCCTGCCAGTAGCTTGCGCCCCGTACCTGGTTCTAAACCTTGCCAGTAGCTTGCGTCCCATACATGGTTGAAAACCCTGCCAGTAGCTTGCGTCCCGTACCTAGTTCTAAAACCTGCCAGTAGCTTGCGTCCCGTACCTAGTTCTAAAACCTGCCTGTAGCTTGCGTCCCGTACCTGGTTCCAAACCCTGCCAGTAGCTTGCTGCCTGTACTCACCGTCTTCTCCTCTGCAGCTCCCGTCCTTCGGCTGGAACTACTTTCTGGATCAAGCCCCGCTGCTGGCAGGGTTGCATCCAGGTAAGAGACACAGGAGAGGGAGAGGAGGGGTAAAGGAGACACAAGGGAGGAAGAGGAAGGGGAGCAGAGACAAGGGAGGGAGATGAGGGGGAACGGAAAGACACGGGAGGGAGAGGAGTGGGAACAGAGAGACAAGGGAGGAAGAGGAGGGGGAATGGAGACACAAGAGAGGGAGGAGGGGGAACTGAGACACAAGGGAGGGAGAGGGGGAAAAAAGACACAAGGGGAGGAAAGAGAGAGGGGGAAAGGAGACAAGGGGGAAGGGAGAGGGGGAATGGAGGAACAGGGAAGGGAGATGGGGAGAAAGGTGACACAGGGGAGGGAAAGGGAGAGGGGGGAAAGGAGGTACAGGAGAGGGAAACGGGTGGAAAAAAACACAAGGGAGGTAGAGGAGGCGGAAAAGGAGACACAAAGTGGCAAACAGCATTGCCAGCCTTAAAATTGTATTCCCACCATTTTTGACGGGTAATTTCATAGTCATATATAGTTGTCGTAATTGCGAGTTTGTTGGTAATTCTATGTTAAAAGTTACGGGCTTGCACATGCGCAATGAGCGGCAAAGGCGCTCATTGCGGGCCTGCACGAATTTGCTGCAAAGAGCACCAATGGTGCCTTTCAGGGTCCCTCTAAGGGTCATCTGTCCCCTCATAGTTGTTATTTGCCCGAGGACACTCCACCGATGTAGGATG
The DNA here is from genome assembly GCA_027410445.1 of Discoglossus pictus. Classification (NCBI taxonomy): domain Eukaryota; kingdom Metazoa; phylum Chordata; class Amphibia; order Anura; family Alytidae; genus Discoglossus; species Discoglossus pictus. The sequence continues at coordinate 454,686,572 of CM050164.1, forward strand.
GAAACAGATTGAATTCGACCATGGCGATGCCCGCTATTGATGAACGCAAGGCACGTAAGACTTTGAAACAGGATCATGCCGATTCCCGCAATCAGCACTGAAGACCAAAGCTCTTTGACACGCAAGACTTTGAAAAAATCATGGCTTTAAAGGCCGATATTTTTTCAAACCTCGTTACTCGGAAAATCACAAGAAAACACAAAGTAATAAAAAAATTACCTTTAAAACCTCGCACACAGGGTTGAGGTTGCAAGTTAATTTGAGGCTTATTTGCTGTTTTTCAGAGATCAAAAACCGGCTAAGCAAGGAAAAAATGGCGGGCCAAAAAACGTAAATGCTTTCCAAAAGGTTCAAAACGAGGCTGAAGCCCGTAAAACTTAGATAAACAACGCGAGGCACGCAAGACTTTGAAAAAATAACCAACGTCGCTCATAAGAAACGCAAGACTTTGCAAATAAAAGCAACGCTCATCCCGAGGCACGTAAGACTTGAGCAGAGAGATAGAGGAGAAAGACACAGAGGAGGGAAAGGGGGTAGAGGGTGGAAACAGATACAGGGGTGAGAGAGGAGGGAAAAGAGACACAGGGGAGGGAAATTAGGGGAAAAAAGGGGTAGGAGAGGGGGAGGGAGAGAGGGGGAAACAGACACATGGAAGGGAGAGGGGGAAACAGACACAGGGGTCAGAAAGTGGGCAGAGGTTCGCTGAAGGCCTGCAAGTTAGAGGGGGGAGAGCCTTGCATTGTGTGGCAAACAGCATTGCCAGCCTTCACATTTTATTTCCATCATTTTTGACGGGCAAGTTGCTAGTACTTATATAAAACGTGTACATATTATATAATATATATATATACTAGCGAATTGCCCGTCAAAAAATGACGGCAATGAAATTGGAAGTGAGCTATGGGTGTTTGGTGTATATAATGTGGCTGATGTAGCGTTGTTCGTTTTCTATGTCGTGCGATTTTTTTCAGAATATCCGTAGCTGTTTGGTGGGCTTTTTCGGGATATCGGTAGCTGTTTGGTGGTGTTTTACGTGTTTATGGTAGTGTTTCGCGTGTTTAGGGACCTTTAGCCTCGTTTTCGTTTTGTTCGGCGGACATTTTTTCTTTCGCTTAGGTGATTTTCGGGTCTCTAAACTCAACTAAAATTTGTGGTTAAATGGAGGTGTAACTTCACTTGCAGAGGTCCTGGGTGCCCCCCCCCCCCCTTGCTGTGAGTAACCTTTTTTGTGTTTGTTGTTTGTATTTGTTGTGTTTGTAATGTTTTTGGGGTTGTACGGGTTGCGTCCTTGTTTTCTAATCTCGTAGGTGTTTTTCGGCAAATCCGTTGGTGTTTGGTGGTGTTTTGCGTCTTTAGACTGCTGTAGCCTCGTTTTCGTATTTTCTACGGCCATTTTTTCTCTCGCTTAGAGAATTTTTTAGTGTCTAAACTCTTTTAATTTCAGTTAAATTGAGGTGTAAGTTTAGTTTTCGAGGTCCTGGATGCTCCCTCTTCCTGTACATAAGCTTTTTATGTATTTGTTGTGTGTATTTGTTGTATTTTCCATGTTTTGATGTGCGCGTGTTGCGGCCGTTTTTTGCGAGGTCGTAATGGGTTGTAACGTGTCTCGTATTTTGTTTGCGTTACGACGTAAAGTTTGCGAGGGTCGCAGTTGCTGGCAAGGAGCGCCTTCGGCAAGGGCCGCGGCTCGCTACGCGAGCCTGCAAGCATGAGCAACAACTCGTATGCTCACAACTATATATGTGATCATATATAAATGTATAGTGGGAAACTTATGCATTTATTATTTAAATATTTTATTTAAATACTTGCATAAAAACATTTGCCACAAGTGTATTTTCTATTCTATTCTATTATGTTATTTGCCGGTCAAAATTTTTACTTTTCCTTTAACTTCAGGGAGTGTGCTCACACATGCAGTATTGCTCTGACTGGGCAAAAAGCATTTATAGAAGTCATCATAAAGTCCTTAATTTTTTTATATGTGCAAGGGAAGAGTTCTCTATATGAAAATATAGATCCGTTTTGATGTTGAATTAGAAACTTGAAAATCCATAAACTTTCTCCCCGCCACTCTAAAAATCAACTGCTCTGCTCGGGGGTCTTGGAGCCAAAATAGAACAATGTAAATATAAGTACAGCGTAAAATATAAAATAAAATTAGTACAGTGAATTCATAAATTAATATGAATTATGAAATGAATATACTTTACATATTTATATTTAATATGCAGCAAACAATATCCTGAAGACCTAACAATCTATTTGGATTGTGAAAATGTACAGTTGGACTCTTGATCACCTGAGGAGAAAGTGTCAGCAATGTGGCAAGTGTGCAGTGTAAATAGGCGGGGTTTGTTTAGGCATGTAAAGCGCCATTTTAGAATTGTAATGTTATTATATGCACGTTAGTGTTGTAAAAGGGCTGATTTTTTCTGTGTTACTTGGCTCTCAAGCATTTTCCATCCGTTGTAATGGTATATTGTGTATCTCCTACGTTCCTGACTAACTCGTACGTGCCTGGTGGTGATTTGCGTGGCTTGGTCTCCTTTAGCCTTGTTTGAATTTTTTTGGCCGCCATTTTTTTTCTTGCCTCAAATTAACTTGAAACCTCAGTCACAGACTCCCTGACTCTCCCCCTGTGCTGTGTGTGAGTTTTCAAGTTAATTTGTGGCATAATTGGGTTTATTTTTGTGTTTTTGGAGTGCCTCGGTCCGGCCGTTAAATTTGTATTTTTGCGGGGTCCGGATTTTTAGCGGGGTCCAGATTTCTTTCCGTGGTCCGAATTTTTGTAAAGTGTTACGCCCGTATTTTTTTAACACGCTTTTTTCAAACTGCTACGGGGCTCGCACTGTAAAGTGGATAATTGAGATTTCTGTTGATCTGTAGTAGGGATGATGCCTAAGTCATGCAGGGTCGTAGGGATGAGCGCCTAGGGCGCTCATCTCCACCAGCGTAATGAGGGCCTTTGGTGCTCATTACCTCCAACGGCAGGCCATTGCGACGGGGTCGCTGCGTGAGCCCGCAAGCGTTAGCAACAACCAGTGATGCTCATAACTATATATGTGATATATAAATAAATATTTTTTTTACTTATTTATTTATATATTTTTTTATATAATAGCTGTGGCAATTGTATTTATATATATGTATATATATATATATATATATATATATATATATATATATATATATGTGTGTTTATTTTGTGTTTTATATATATATATATATATATATATATATATATATATATATATGTAGACAATGCATTAGAGCATTTGTTCCTAGGCAATTTGGTTTCCTGATTTGATATAATGAAACAGACATAGTAATACAATATCATATATTTTAATTACACATATGTTTATAATGGACTGTTAAGTGTGAAATAATGTTGGAATTTCATCATTTTTTATTGTGTTTTGTTTGCTATACTGTCTGTTTAACTGCTGCTGCAGCACTCCACAGTGGTTTTAAAACCATTTGCGATAGGGCTTTGTACCTGTAATATTTTCTTCCGTTTTTTTGCAGTTACGGCACTGCTCTATTTTGCGAGGGATCCATAAAGCCTTATTAGCATAGGATTTTGGTGTAAAAGTCTAATGTCTTTGTCTTGCCGCAGTCACGCTTAGTTGATTTCTCAAAATGACTTAGGGATGGGTGATTCACATACTGTAGCTAGGTAGTTTTACTTTGCTCTTAAACCTGGTGTAATATTGTCATATATACGGATTAGCATGGGAGTTGGTTCCTTGAAGAAGCAAGGCTTCAAAACTGCAATCTTTGTAAAACCTTGTACTAGGATGTTGCCTTTGGCTCCTACCTAATATGCTGTGACCCAATATTTAACCCCAAACTTTCAGTGCAAGCTTTTAGCCGCTGTTTTGCACATGGTTTCTAAGGAAAGCGAGGATAAGGGCTATTTATAACTGAATTGAAAATGCCAGAGCAGTTATATTGAAAGCTTGCCAGGACCCTCCAGAGCTGCTGCTGCTAACATGCTCAGGATAGAATCAAACCCACAAAAAGGGTCAGGTGCCAAATCTGTGCTAAATAAAATACACAAGAATAAGTAACTATGCCAATTGTCAGCTGTTTGTATGCACAGAATATGCAGTACTTTACTTCTGCAGGTGTTCTGCCAGTTAGGAGGCTGATTGCAATTGATTTATATAGACGAGCTGCAATTGTTAGCATTTTACTATTGTTAAAATGTTCTAGTCTTTAGTTTTCATTATTTTTTGTTGCTTAAATTTTCTTTGTATTTTGAAAGGTTGGATATCTATTTTGAGTGTGTTTGCATTATTGTAATCGTTAGGAACAAATTGCAAGAAAGCATTTTAGTTTATGATAGAATTTTTTTTTTATGTCTAGTAATTCAAGAATCACTATGGTCATTTTTACATATTTCTAGACTTGATAATGGAAAATGACTTTAGAACAAAAATAGAATAAACATTTTTTATTTTGTAATTATTCTTTACTGTTGTTTTATTTGTTTTAGTCTGATTCTCCATTAATCCTACTGATAGACCGTTTTAACTGACACATTCCCATTATGCAGATAGGAACTTACTGCACATTCAAAATCTCCTTTCATCTTAGGAAGCCAGCAGAAACCATAACAGTAGCTTGTATCACAGAATAATTGCATATACAAGCAGGGGCAGATCTTCCAGTGGTGCAAGTGATACAAGTGATCCTCAGGGGTGGGGAAGGAGCGGGGGAGTGCTGTGTAATTGTTTTTGCATTAAAAATGTTTTTCTATAATGTAAGGGGCCCCTGTCTCAGCCCAACTCACCAATACCCCCCTGGGCCCCCTCTAAGTTCCTATGCCTCCTTGGCTGCACCCCCTCCAAGCCTGAAATTGGTCTTTTTAAATAAAAGCATTTCTACTGATGCTCCAAGAGGTGGCAGTGTGGAGCAGTTCAGCTCATTGGGGATGTGTATCAGTGAAGAGATGAGAGAACAATGGCTGCAAAGTAATAGCAAAGTACAGGTGGGATGGGTTCTGTAAGGGAGGAATAAAGGAGGTAGGGACGGGTGCTATGTGAAGTGGGTGCTGAGAGGGGTTGGGTGCTGTGTGGGGATGGATGCTGAAAGGAGATGACTGTTGACAAGGACTGTGTGGGGATGGATGCTAAGAGGGTGTGATCCAAGGGTAGGGGATATTACTGCCCAGGGCCACCTGCTACAGACTACAGGTTAACTAGCCATAAGGACCGTTGGGTTCTTGGAAATCTCTGTACCAGCACCCTGATATCTGGCTTCTGTATCAATCAGGGTCTCTCCATTAGCAGCCCTATTAAATTAGCTCAATGCTGAAAACCGTAGCCTGTAACATAGCCCGCAAGACTTACGGCTATTAAATTGACCCCAAAAAGCAACCCGCCAATGACTTGCGGGGTAAGGGCGAGAAAAGTCTACAGGACGTAGAAATTTGAACTGCGCGCCCGCAAATCCTTTGATCTGTCAAGCCCGTAACTGTTACGTTTCCAATCATGCTATTAAATTGCAACTAATTCACTGCAGTTCAAGCCTGTAACCCTCAAAAGGAGCCAAGAAGCCAACGCGTAGCAGAGAGGACCCGCAAGGGGGGTAAAGTCCAATCGGTAGCACTGTAAATGCACATATACACATACTACTGTACTCATAATAAAAGGGGAAGTGATGTTAGGTATTAGAATTAATAGCACAACATTCTCAAGTTTGTAAATCTGCAATATAAAAAACAGTATTACAGCTACCAGGAGCAAATAAGAGAACATACCATTTCTATATGTCTCAGTAGTGAACTGCTTTATGTCGTCTGAGATGTACCTTATAGACTTGAGTATAAGCCGACCCGAGTATAAGCTGAGGCACCTATTTTACCACAACATACTGGGAAAATGTAGTGACTCGAGTATAAGCCGTGTCTCTTCCCCCCTCTCCCTCCTCTGTGTCTCTCTCCCCCCTCTCCCTCCCCTGTGTCTCTTCCACCCTCTTCCTTCCCTGTGTCTCTTCCCCCCTCTTCCTTCCCTGTGTCTATTCCCCCCTATTCCTTCCCTGTGTCTCTTTCCCTCCTCTCCCTCATTTCTCTTTCCCTTTCATCTCCCTTATCACCCTCCTTAACCCCCCTCCTCATCCTCCCTCCTCATCCTTTCTCCTAACCCCCTCCTCATCCTCTCCTCTCAACCCCATCCTCATTCTCCCTCCTCAAACCCCCTCCTCTACCCACCTCCTCATCCTCCCTCCTCAACCCCCCTCTTCAACCCCCCTCCTCAACCCCCATCCTCAACACCCATCCTCAACCCCCCTCCTCATCATCCCTTCTCAACCCCCCTTCTTAACCCCCCTCCTCATCCTCCCTCCTCAACCCCCCTCCTCATCCTCAACCCCTCTCCTCATCCTCCCTCCTCAACTCCTCTCCTCAACTCCCCTCCTCAACCCCCTCCTCAACCTCTCTCCTCCTCTTCAACCCCCCTCCTCAACCTCTCTCCTCATCCTCAACCCCCTCCTCATCCTTTCTCCTCATCCTCAACCCCCTCCTCAATGTCTCTCCTCAACCACCTCCTCATCCTCAACACCCTCCTCATCCTCAATCCCCCTCCTCATCCTCAACCCTCCTCAACCCCCCTCAACGTCTCTCCTCAACCCCCCTCCTCATCCTCAACCTCCCTCCTCAACCTCTCTCCTCATCCTCAACCCCCTCCTCATCCTCTCTCCTCAACCCCCATGCTCAACCCCCCTCCTCATCTTCCCCTCCTCAACCCCCCTCCTCATCCTCAACCTCTCTCAACCCCCCTCCTCATCCTTAACCCCCTCCTTAACCTGTCTCCTCAACCCTCCTTCCCAACCCCCCTCCTCATCCTCAACCCCCCTCTTCAGCTTTTAGGGTTAGTCGGGGAGTTGAAATCGACATGAGGCACAGCAAATAAGGTATTCATATTCAATATTTCTTGTTATTATAATATTATAATTTATATATTATAATTCTTGTTTGTATATGTAAGGGAATCACATCTTGAGTTCCCTATGTCTATTAGGGTAACTAGACAAATAATTATTTGCATAATCAAAAAGACAGTAGCTAGAAGGGATATTCTCAATGAGTAATTTGACAGTAGAGCAGTAGTGGGCACATAGTCCCATAATAAGGATTTCAGTATCTCTTGGTAGTGTTCAGGTTCTTTCTGCTTTTGCAAGCACAAGTCACTGTGTTTTATTCATTCTGATTAAGCTACCTGTGCTCAGCTGGTGATTCTCTTAGGACCATGTTGCCTTCCACTGCCATTTCACATAATATGGTTTTACCAGTATACATTATCAGAATGATCATATCTGGCATATTGTTTTGTACTAATAACCATTTATTAATAAACTATTATGGATCCTTTTTTTAATTGAGTAAGAAACCTAGTGGAATATAAAATGTACTCAATTTCATGACATTTTTGTGAAAGCTAATAAATCAAACTAATAAAAAAGAGAAGATAACTATCTCATGTGACGTGTTTGCAGATATTTTCTGCAGTGTTTAAAACAGTGTTTAATATACATATTTACATTTAAGCCCTGCATGAATTATACTAACTCATTAATATTTATGTGTGGTTCTTTGGTTACATGTATTGGTTGACTGAGCTACTGATCATCATTTATCTGTTGATCTTTCCAGACTCCAGTTTCCTTAAAACAAGTTGGGGTTCAAATCCTTCAGTATGTTGAAATTAGTTTTTAGGTGCTAGCATTCCCTTAAACAGACATGGAACATAATTCCTTCTCCACGCAATTATAAGAGCATGTTATACATATTATCAACCCCCTCCCCCTCCTCAACCTCCCTCCTCAACCTCAACCCCCCTCCTCAACCTCTCTCCTCAACCCCCTCCTCATCCTAAACCCCCCTCATCCTCAACCCCCATCCTCATCCTCAAACCCCCTCCTCACTTTACCCCTCTCTAATTACCTCCCCCTCTCCCTTTCCCCTCACTTACCTTCCATCAGCATCTGCTCCTCCGCTCCTCTGCGCGTCTTCCGGCTGCGTCGGGACCTGGCCAATGCTAATGACGTGACACGCGAGGGGGAGGTAATTAGAGAGGGGTAAAGTGAGAAGGGGGTTGAGGATGAGGAGGAGGGTTTAAGATGATGAGGGGGTTGAGGATGAGGAGGGGGTTGAGGAGGGGAGGATGAGAATGGGGTAGAGGATAGGGGGTTGAGGATGAGAAAGGGGGGTTTGAGGATGAGGATGGGAGGTTGAGGATGGGAGGTTGAGGATGGGGGGTTGAGGATGAGGAAGATGATAAGGGAGGGGGAGGGAAAGAGCCACGGGGGTGAAAAGAGACACAGGGGGAAAAGAGAGACACGGTGGTGGAGAGGCACGGGGGAAAGAGAGACATGGGGGGGAAAGAGAGACATGGGGGGGAAAGAGAGTCACGGGGGTGGAGAGACACAGGGCGAAAGAGAGACACGGGGTGGAGAGACATAGGTGACTCGAGTATAAGCCGAGGGGTCACTTTTCAGCCTTAAAAGAAGGGCTGAAAAACTCGGCTTATACTCAAGTAATTAGCTTATTTGGTAAACAATGGGGCAAAACAGATTACAATACAATCACTGGTTCCTGTCTGTTTTTTGTTTAACTGTTTTATGACCATTTAGTTACAGTTCAAACATAACACAGAACTCAGCAATTTAACATGAGGAATCACATAGTATACCGGATAAGCCGTAGGACCATATGGACCATGGCGGTACACTATGGCCCTATGTTTTGGCACTATTTACCCACCTGCCCACATTTCCCATGTGGCAATATAATTATCCTACCCATTTTACAATGGGGCGGTATGTCCTCTATGGTGGTTCAATGCCCCAGGATCCAGGCCCCGGAAAGGGGTCAGTGACAGGGGGGTGGGTGCTGTGGGGGGTGATGTTTATATATGAACTAGCGAATTGCCCATCAAAAAATGACGGGCATAAAATTGTAAGCCAGGCAATGCTGTTTTCCACACAATGTCAGGCTTTTGCTTCTCTGAGCACCATCGGCTCTTAACGCAAGCCCAGCAATGAGCACCTTTGGCAGGAAACTTAAAGTACATGAGGGGAGAGGCTCGCAATGAGCACCGAAGGTCCTCAGAGGAGAAAAAGCCTTTCATTGTGTGGAAAACAGTCGCTAGTAATTATATATTTTGGAAAGGGGTCTTAGGGGCAGAGCACTGCTACTGTATGTAAGATCCCTGCATTGAGCTACTGCTGGCTTGAAGGTTAGTAAAGGGTTAAAATACATACCCAAATGCAGTGTTTCTATTGGTGGGTACACTGTGCCAATGTAAGCAGCTCTGGGGGGTTGCAAAACAAGTTTTATTTTTAAATAAAATAACTCACTATGTGTATAGAAGGACTTGGTGTAATGTGTGTTTCTGATATAAGCAGCTTGTGTTAGATTAGAAAAAAAACTAAAAATGTAATTAAAAAATACTCAGAAATGGTTCCAGTCACTACACCTTGAGCTACAAACTTAAATAAACAATTCATGATACTTAGCAAAACGTATATGTAATATAAAAGATTTATAATTGAAATATTAATTATCTTGGCAGTAATCAGACTGTAAAATCATCTTGTCTCTGTTCAGTCTCAATATTACTTGTTTATACTTAATTAAAGGACAACTGTACTTTAAGAAAAATGAACTTGTATGTGATGTATGTCACACACTAACAGCATTAGAAGCTGTGTAATCTATGGTCAATAAAACATTTTGAGAGAAAATTTATTTGAAGACTGTTTATGAGTTCAGGAATCCATTTTGTGTTTGTTGTATCACCACAGCTCTCTGGAACTGTAAACTCCTTTCTGTCTCAAACACACACAGGCAACTTCCAACAACATATCATGGATGTCTCCAAGGTCAAGCAAAGGCTTAAAAATGATTCTTATTTTTTTTAAAGCAAAATACCCTTTTTCTGATTTAAATATGCTCTTTGTCAGACTTAAAGTTTTCATACATATCATTTTTCATTGTACAGTGCCTTTTTATCCAGGAAGGAAATTAATCACCAGTGAACAGACCCTCACAAACATTTCCCTAGTAGCTCCAATATACATGTTTGATATTGCTGTTTCCACCAATGAAATAACTCACAATACCATGTCACAACCATTTCAACACCTATCTAACTGATCTTTCACTAACCTGCCTATGTCTCTCAAATCTATCTTGAACACAAGACCATCAACCTTTGCTGCTCTAGTCTTCTGATTGTTTCTCTGGCCACTTATATCCAGAAGGATAATATCCAAAATCTATAACTTCAAATACACTCCAATCTGTCTAGTCCACCCTTCTCTTTACCTTTGTGACACCTAATAACAAGTTTCCCAAACCTCTCCTCAAGGACCACCAGATGGGTCATGATTTAAGTCTAATAATAAAGTTAAGGCAATTAGAGTCTCGACTGCCTGTTGATACTGTGAAAACCTAAACCATGACCCGTCTGGTAGTCCTTGAGGAGAAAATTGGTAATTGCTGCCTTTTGTATGTTGAGTGCTTGACTGGAGGTGGTCTTTATAGTCTCCTTGGTAGGACTGACTATCTGGGAGCATTTTGATTTTACCAGATTTATGCTTCTACTCCTTATTTTAACTAAATTCTCTATTTAAACAGTTCTCCAGGAAGGGTATAGAAATACATTATACAAAGAGAGGTGTTTTAGAATGTGGCATTATCATCTGTCTGATAAGAAATGTTCAGGGTCATCCCCCTATGTGGTTAATCTAGTTTTATGTAACTATTTGGGGATGTGACAAGTTATAAGAACAGAAATCCAAGTTAGTCTTAAATGTCTTGGGGGAGAGCAATCAACAGAGGAATCCCACCGACCAGGGTAGCTAAGCTGACTAAGGTTTCTCAAGGAGCAGAAGACCTGACCGGTGAATACAACCTTATGCAGGAGATTGAAGAACTTTACAATATGGTTGTTATAAATGTATATGGTAATATAATGTATTGTTTGAATAATATTTTTGTAATATTTTAGCTGTAAATTTATTTTTTGTACTTATTGTTTGTTTAATATACAATTGGTAACAGTATTTTAATTTACGTTCACAATATATATTTTAATTAAACCTAATCTATGTGTTAGTTATTTATCTGCACACACAAAAAATCATAGAACTTGAAGTAATTGTGTAGTCAAGTCCTTAAATCGGCACAGTTTGCTTCTTGAAATACTGTTTTGTACACATTCAGATCTGGAAGAATACAAATAAACTAAATTAAATACAAATACTATCAAGTAGAAACACAGGTCTTTAATAAATATTGTATCTTTAAAGTATAATATTGACTTTTTTTTCACAAAGTAGTGTTTTGTTTAATGACCAATAAACCATGATTTTCTGTGTTAATTAATATATTATGTGAGCTAGAATGGATATTTTATCTTCTCCCACATGTTTTTGTCTAAGGCAATCAATGTGTTCTCTCAATAAATGTCTGAAAAGCTGAAAATCAAATAAATTCATGTCACAGTTTCTTTACAAATGTTAATATTCTGTTTTAACTGAAATGTTAGGCAACAACAGAATGTTTCCAGTTGTTTAATGTTTAATAACTAAAATCTGTATTATTTTTTTATGTTTTGCTCAAAATAGAGATTTCATAAAACACATACATATTAATTAAACTGACACTATAAGTTGTAATTTAAAAAGGAATGACACATTTTTACCTCATAAAGGGCCATTTAACTCACTGCAAGTGCTCTTCATGGTGTGAAAGAGTACAATATTACATATTAAAATTATCTATTTTTTATTAAACTAATAACATCTAATGTTTTTGGTGTCTGTTTACATACAAAGTGTATCCTGCCTACTGGCTGTTGCATGAGTAATTACAGATACCCGAGCGAGCGCATGGTGATGGGGATTTTCTTTGTGAAAGACTATGATTGATAGGACAGCTTTTGCCTGAACTCAAGTTACACTGCACAGACAGTTAACCCATATATGTCCTGTTTTTAGGTGAGCCAGCATTCCATGCTAGTATATATAGGTTTGTTAATGGTTAATTTATTTTTGTTTTCATCACTACACAGAGCTGCATGAGCACAGATCACTGTTCTACATTGTTTAAATTCCTGAGAGGCAAGAGAGCAGAAACCTAACTTCTCTGCAGTAAGTAAAATAATTAACCCTTTACAAGGTATGTTCTCTTCACCCTGGAAATATGAATGAGGGCACACTCCTGCAACCTGATTGGCTGAAGTAATGCAAAAGCATGTGGTCAATTTGTTATACATGTAAATACATATTTGATTTTATTTTTATTTCTCATTGAAAATTGCAGGTAGATCAGCAGGCTTTTAGATCATCTTTACTGCGATGTGATCAAAATTGTACTGAATTAGGTGGCCCATTAATTATATTATTTTCATTCATTAGTTCACTCTGAATTTGAGTGAAAACTACAGTATATATCTGGGTTCCCTGGTGGCCCAGTGGTTAGGACTCACTGCTTCCATTGCTGTCAACCTGGATTTGATTCCAAGTCAGGGAAACAAGAGGTCATACCACCCTGAAGCCAACCATGGTTGGGTTCAGTCAGTACTGGAATGGGAGACCATCAAGGAATACCAGGAGCTGTATGCTGTGGCCCACTGAAAAAAGAACTGACAACCCACTCCAGTATCTCTGACATGAATGCAAAGTGTATTAGCATGACCATAGACATAAAGATGTTCTGGTGTGTTACAGTCCATGAGTTTGACTGATGCAACCCCCCCCCCCCCCATAAAAAACAGTATATAGCAATAAATGTCCATATTTTGTGCCAAGATGTGTATGCAAATTTAGATTTGTAGATGCTACTACTTTGCTGAATATGTCATATTTACACACTGTTCTACAATGTGCTTATATTCACATACAAACACAATAGCCAAAGGCAAATTTAAAATAATAATGAAGAATAAATTAAAACTGATATTTCAGTGAGTTTTTGCATATTTATAAACAACACAGGTGGGCAGATCACAGATATATGATGTTAATATATTATTTTATTATGTTGCCTGCTTTGCCATGATGAGGGGTTTCACTGTATCATATTCCCTTCAAAGATTTTCATAGACAGTAATTAGCAATGATTTCTTACAAAAAATGTTTCTCTCACTGACTCCAAAATCATTACTATCAAAGAATATACGCATACATAATCAGATAAACATTAAAAGTGAATTGCTAATACAGGGCAGTTTTTTGGGGATGCCACACTACTGCTACAAAAAAGGTAGATTTTTTTTTTGGGGGGGATGTGAATACTTTCAATGTAGTCCTCGATGAACAAAAAAATCCAGAAGAGAAAAAAAAGGTGAGAAATGAGAGGTACGAATAATGGCGATCCTAGGAGAGAAAACGTGGCAAATTGGATAAAAAAGAAGTGAAGATGATGCAGCAGAAATACAATTCAAAGCTTGATTGTTAGTAGAGGGAGCTTGGAAAAAGAGGGGCTGAGGAAGTGGCAGGGCAAGAGAAGATATTGAGGTCAAGGGAAAGATACAACAGGAAAGGGTGCAAAGGCATAGAGCAATAAAGGTAAAGTGGAAAAAGAAACAAGACAACATGCATTCAAGAGTATGTCATCTGGACAATAAATGTCTATACGTTTCAGGAGTAGTCACTTACAGTAGATTATTTAACCTATTCTTCATTGTTCTGTCTGCAGTACACTTTAATTTCACTAGAATTGTCACATCTGTGTGAGGTCATGCAACACTAGACAATTTATGGGTTTTCATCCTGGGAGCCAGATCTTCTAGAAACGGCCCGGGCGATATGTAGTGTTGCATTACTAAGGATAGTAGTAGGGGTAAAATAGATGTATATAGTGCTTTCACCACTGCCATCTGGGTTTGATTAGAAGCAGGGAACCAAGAGGTCATACCACCCTGAAGCCATGCAGGTCAGTACTTAAATGGGAGACCACCTTTGAATACTCAAAGCTGCATGCTGTGGCCCACTGGAGAATGAACTGGCAATCCAATCCAGTATCTCTGCCATGAATAAAAAGTGGATCAGCATCATTTGTTGAGGTAACTGAGGTCCTGAAGAGTCGGACACAAAAGAAAGACACAAGAACAACTGTAGTCTTATAAAATAGTAGATGAAGGAGGAGCATTTATATGGGTGGGACAGTCTCTAATGCACCCTGTGAAAAAGAGAGAATATGGCAACAAGGGGATACTACAATGTAGTTTCATATCTCGGTACCTTTTCCTGCAACCGTGGATCTATATAATCTCTGTAAAATCAACAGTCAACATGCGTTATTCCAGCACAATATCTGAATAGGAGTGTATCATTACACCTGTATGCGTGCATCACAATGAAGATGGGCACCTTTGACTTAACCTCCCCGGTGGTATGGCTGCGTCAGTGCCCCCGAGTGTTAAAGCTGTACACTCAGGGGTGCTGCCGTGGCCAGACCGCCTTGTTCCGCCCCCCCCCCCCCTGCGTTGCCTACGCATACAGGGAACGGAACCCGGAAGACGGATGTGTGTGATTGCGAACATGGCTCGGGGTTGCCACTTTAGTTACTGAACAGTAACTTCGAGCCACGCTCAGGATTACAGCTAATGCGGTTAATGTGTTTCTGTTGCAGAAACAAAACTAAATGTCTCTGCCTGCCCCAAATGTATTTAACAAGTCATGTTTATAACACCAATAAATCAGATAGCAAATGTTCTGGGCTATATTTATGCCTGATATGATGAATCTGTGATGATTCATACTTCTTTTTAACTCTTTTGATTTTTAATGTATAATTTGCAAAAAACTATTCAATAATGCTACTGTTGAAAGATTTTTGCAGCGCTTGAAAGAAGTCATCACTATATTTTGAAGTTCCCTGCTATTTTGCACCTTTATCTGAATAATATATATATATTTAACTTGTTTTAGACATTCAAATGTGAACACAGATGTACTTTTTATTTACTGTACTACTGTACGGTGGAGTGCTTCTATCGCTCTTTTGCCCACCATATTATAAATGATTGTTGTGGTGAACTACCTACTCAAAGTCCACAACATAGGCTGAGATCCTGCTCCATCCTGATGATAGCCAGTAAGCTTGAAACAGCTGTACATGGTTAGGATTCTTGGCTTGATTTAAATCGAGCTTTGGCTTTGCATTAAAGCTGTGTAATACAGGATGCATAAGCTTAAAGGAAGCCATGTTTGATAATGGCTGTGGATTCAAGAGCAAGGCATTTGTGGACACATTTGCATGTCCCAGCTCAGCTTCCCAGAATGTAGTGTAATAACTGTTTTTATCGGAATTCTGAGCTAAAACAGGAGTTTTTTTTTAACTTGTATTAGACATTCAAATGTGAACACAGATGTACTATTTATTTACTATATATATATATATATATATATATATATATATATATATATATATATATATATATATATATATATATATATATGTGTGTGTTTCCGTGTATAAGACGCCCCCATGTATAAGACAACTCCTATAAGACATAAATATGCAATCATGGTGGACACTTTAGGCAAAAAATAGTTTCATTTAAATATTTTAACTAGGTTATATAATCATTTTCTGATATTTTTGTGGGCTAGTGCTCAAAAATTTGTTAATGCAGTGTATTTTAACATTTCTTATCAGGAGAGTGATTAAAACCTATGACCACTTGTTTCTTGTCTGTCTATCTCTTGGAAGCATTCTTGGGCATTTCCCTGCTGTGAGTTCATCTGCTGTAGCAGAAGTGTACAAAGAACGTCACGATTTTGCTGGGTGGAACTAGGTTCCTATCCAGACCAATTGAAGAACTTAGATCATGACAGTGAGCTCACCATATACAGGTGACTCCAGCCTGTTTTAGGATTTCAGTGTTGGTGACATGGTGAGGATGGTGACATGGTGAGGATGTAAAGTAGTAAGTATACAGCCTGTATAACAGTGTAAATTTGCTGTCCCCTCAAAATAACTCAACATACAGTCATTAATGTCTAAACTGTTGGTAACAAAAGTGAGTACACCCCTAAGTGGAAATGTCCAAATTGGGCCCAAAGTGTCAATATTTTGTGTGGTCACCATTATTTTCCAGCACTGCCTTAACCCTTGGAGTTCACCAGAGTTTCACAGGTTGCCACTATAGTCCTCTTACACTCCTCCATGATGACATCATGGAGCTGGTGGATGTTAGAGACCTTGCACACCCCCACCTTCCATGTGAGGATGCCCCACAGATGCTTTTAGGTCTGGAGACATGCTTGGCCAGTCCATTACCTTTACCTTCAGCTTCTTTAACAAGGCAGTAGTCGTCTTCGATGTGTGTCTGAAATCGCTATCATGGGAGAGGATCATGCTCTGCTTCAGTATGTCGCAGCACATGTTGGCATTCATGGCTCCCTTAATGAACTGTAGCCCCCTAGTACCGGCAGCACTCTTGCAGGCCCAGACCATGACACTCCCACCACCATGCTTGACTGTAGGCAAGACACACTTGTCTTTGTACTCCTCCCCTGGTTGCTGCCACACACGCTTGACACCATCTGAACCAAATAAGATTATATTGGTCTCATCCGACAACAGGACATGGTTCCAGTAATCCATGTCCTTAGTCTGCTTGTCTTTCTTGTGCATCATCTTTAGAAGAGGCTTCCTTCTGGGACGACGGCCATGCAGACCAATTTGATGCAGTGTGCAGTGTATGGTCTGAGCACTGACAGACTGCCCCCCACCCCTTCAACCTCTGTAGCAATGCTGGCAGCACTCATACATCTATTTCCCAAAGACAACCTCTGGATATAACGCTGAGCATGTGCACTCAACTTCTTTGGTCGACCATGGCGAGGCCTGTTCTGAGTGGAACCTGTCCTGTGAAACCGCTGTATGGACTTGCCCACCATGATGCAGCTCTGTTTCAGGGTCTTGGCAATCTTTTTATAGCCTTTGCCATCTTTATTTAGAGCAACAATTAATTTTTTCAGACTCTGAGAGTTCTTTGCCAATAGGTGTCATGTTGCCAAGAAGTGTCACTCAATATAGCTGTGTTTATGCCGAGAGGAGACGCCAGACTCCCGCTGCTCATTATGCTGTACTTCCTGGTTCTGTTTGATGACGTCATCAGAGGTGGACCGGCATTAAGGACGGTGACCGATGCGCGCACGATTCGCTGCTGCTTCCACGTGGGCCAGAGTTCAATACTGCAGGAGGTAAGTATTTATACCATTTGTTCTTAGTGTGATACCTTTTTATCTTCCTGAGAGCCAATATATTAAAGTAATATAATAAGAAGTATAATAATAGTATAATAAGAAGCAAAGTGATAATTAATCTAAACTATGATAAGACTATTGGTATTTTTGCTTATTTTTATAGCAGTGGAGGCAATTTGCTTCCATTTTATGTTTTCAAATGTTGTGTTTTGTCATTGATTTTTTTAAAATAATAAGATACATTTTAAACTTGCTGTGGTTTGAGAATGAACAATTATAAGAAGTTTTGTTGTTATAGAAAATGTGCATTTTCCTGTTTTCTAAATAAGTTTCAATATACATCTAAAGCTCATTTTACTTAGAGAATATCACCTTAATTGTATTATACTTGAGATATAGTTTATATACATCTAAGTTACTTCTTAAGAAAGGAAAGTATTTTCTGAACATAGACATATCTTTCACAAATATACTGTAAATTATATTTATCTTCCTCTGATCTGTAGGAAAATAAACATTAAAGTCCAATATTAAATATTTATTTATTTAAATTTGTATACAGTGCCTTTTCAAATGCACTTTACATAAAATGGTACATCAGTTTTAAGATATAGAGAAGTACATTTTGTTGAACAAAAATAATAGGCAGAGCATAAGGCAAGATTTGGGTTTATGGCTGAAATAGTGCAGCCGGCCAGAGGCACAAGGTTGCAAGAGGCTATGTCGGAGGATCGAGAGAGGTCGAATTTAAGTTGTATCATGGTTGGAAAGGAACAGGAAGTGGGTCTTCAGAGATTGGCTAAATGTTTATAAGTTGAGGGACAAAACATAGTTGTAGTTTATTTCAGTGAAGAGTAAATGAGGGAGAAAGACCAGAATGGGGATTGATCACACAGTGGGAATTGGAGTGTGAGTGTTGAGAGGTGTTGGGACCTCAGAAATTGTTGGGGCACATAGGGAGAGAAGTGAGGTAAGATATAGAGATATAGGGGATAGAAGGTAATGTAGGGATTTGTAGACAATATAGGAATGGATTAGGAATTTGAAGATGCAGAGGTAACAGGAAGCTTGGAGTTGGGCTGCAAGAGTGGAAGTGTGGGTTGTGTGGACAACATTGAATGGGGGCAGAGGCATTTTGGATTTGTTGGAGTAGGGTGAATGCATGAGCTGGAGAACCAATGACCAAAGAGTGAGTTGCAGTAGTTTAGATAAAGTAGTAGTAATAATAAAAGAGTGAGTTAGCAATGTTGTTGCTAGGTAGTTGATGTAGTAAAGAGTTGCATATTTTCCAAATGTTGTAGAGACGGAATCAGCAGGTATGAGTGACAAAGGATATATGATCAGATGGGGAGAGGTTGGATTGAATATTACACCAAGATTTCACGCTATAGTGAACTCAGCCAGAGTAAGTGTTGGGTAGGAGGTGGTAGAACTTGGAGGTGCTGGAAGGAAAGCATAAGATTTCAGTTTTCAAGAAATTAATGAGGAAAAAGCAAAGTGTAATCCAGGACTGAATGGCAGAGAGGCAAGAGAAGATGTGAGAGGATAAATCTGGTGTGAATATAGCAGCAAAAAGTGATAGGAGACGTTCAAGGAAGAAATAAGAAGAGCAGAGTGAGAAAACCAAGTGTCTAAGGACATAGCCCAGAGGGATCCTAATGAAAAGTGGTACGGGATAGAGGTTGAATTTTTGAATTACACCACTGTTGTACAACCAGTCAAATAGGACTGTAGCCTTGAGAGAGGAGTCCTCAAAATACCAATGTTGACAGCTATTGAAATAATAGGATGATCAACTATGTTAAAGACAGCTAAAAAATCAAGCAAGATGAGGGTGGAGGAAAGTCCAGCATAGGATGCTTCAGGTAATGGATGGACTGGAAACCAGATTGATGTGGGGAATGTAGTGAATTGGGTGTTAGAACATTTTTATGGAATGGGTGAAGACTCAAGAAATGAAGAGGGAGATTAGATAGTTGAGGATGAAGAGTAGGAAAATGGCACTATGGAAACAGGGATTGGGTCCAATGGGGCTTTTGTTGGTTGCGGTCAGGGCACTGACTTTGGCTTTTGATGTAAGGGTGAAAGTGGACATTTACTTGAATGTGCAATGTAGACAACGCTATTGGTGATCGATACTGCTCCAGTATGCTGTGGTGAGAGATGGGTGGATGTAGGAGATCTTATTGGTAAAGTATGAGGACAGGTCCTGGGCAGTGTGCATTGAGATGCTTGAGGTTTTTATATATGTTTTTTTTATAAATGTTTAGATATAATCTACTGACTCAAGCTCGAAAATACAGACCTCAAGGCTGAACTCGTAAACCCTACCTTTTTAAGTTTGATTTCAAGGGATTAAGATTTCAAGATTATAGGATCTAACAATATTTAAGCAAGCCCGTAAATTAGGTCTTAGACACAGCCAATAGTAAATGAGACCATCATCATGATGTCAGTAAAATATGGAAGTTACACGTACTTTGCAATTGGGGCTAAGAATGAATAAGTGCCAATAAGTAATATTTGCCAATCAGGCTTGTAATCAAGAAATCAAGCACTCATAGTCCCGGGATCGATATCACTTTGAGACTGTTGTGCAATTAATTCTGTTGTCTTTCCATGCCTTCCTGTGCTTTTAAAGTACAGTAGTATGTATTTAATTACTGATCCAGCGTTTATAAGTGTTTAAAAAAGCCCTTGTAAGTCCTATTTAGTATTCATAATATTTTTTACATAAACTTTTTTCAGTTGGTTAGACTTTATAGCTCTCCTAATATTCGAGCTGTGCTAAAACCAATGGAGTTCTGATGCCGGATTTGTAGATTTAGCTGGCTTGTAGTGATTGTGGGCGGTATCTCATAATCAGAATGCAAGTAGCTAATAGAATATGCGTTAATATTAAGAGCAGTTTTAAGTGTGTATACATTTAGGCAATAGAATAGGCCCCCTAGACTGCATGGATTATGTTATTTAATGTGGAGAATAGTTGTTGGGGTAGCTCAGAACTGCTCACAGAAGTAGGTTGCTTAATTCAAATGTCTGCTGATTTTATCTTTTTTGGTATAGCAGACAAAGAAATACAACAAAATTTAACACACATGAGACATTTCCTATTCACGTCAGATCAACACAGCAACCATGCAATAGCAATATGCTCTACTAATTCATCTACCCTTTGCATTTATTTTTACACAAATTCTGTTCCAACCAGAATTCTAAATCCCGATTGTATTCTGTGTAAGAAAGAAGATTTATAGTAATTTGATAAAGTCACAAATGTTTTTTATTTAACATATATGAAAATGTCTATAAGAAACATATGACAAAATGTTTGAAACTGTACTTGAACACTTTCTGTACTGACTTTTTAAACTTTCGGAAAATGTCTTAAATGATAACTCTTCAGTTAGTTCCCCATCAAGAAATGAACATATGGAGTATTTAAATTATTTTTTTTCCCAGATGAATATGGATATGTATATTGGAAGCAGCTGGTAAGCCAAGAGGCATATATATTCTTTTGTGTATTGTTTGCTTTCTCTGTCTGAGTATGTTTTTTAAGAGAATGTATTTTAGGAAAATTTGGCTGAACTCAACAACACTAAATTAAAGATGCACAGCCATCAAGAATAGTAGAAAAATGAGATCATTTGAACACTCTTTAGATAAATGTTTTTTTAACATTTATTCATAATAATTGTTTTTGTTATGTTAATTTTAAGTATGAACAATACTGCACTCCTACATCTCTGCTTTAGTGACCACATATCTCAATCAGCTGTCTCCAGGGTGCTCAGTTTCAGCATGTTGTGGATTTGGTTGATAAGTTATTGGGAGAAGTTGGAGTTGTCTTAAAGGTACAGTAAACTCCCGGTTATCAGGCACCCACGGGGACTCCCTATTGCCGGATAACTGTAGTTGCCTATAGTCCCCGATTTTAAAAGGCATTAGCACCTAAACTAGGCCATTTAGGGCCCAAAAAAACAATTAGAAAAAAAGTTATTTTTGCAGTCTCGAACTGCCGGATAGTGCCTGTTATGCCGGTTTAGTGGGAGTTTTTTGAAAATGGGGAATTAATGCCTGTGGTGGTTGCTTGAGAGTCCCAGTTAGTTGAGTGCTGGATAATCATGGTTTTACTGTATTTGTACACATTGGTACTAATGACAAAGTCAGTGGAAGAGGAATGTCCTAAAAATAGACTTTATGGAGTTAAGAAACATGCGTAGAGCAAGGACATGCACCATAATATTTTGGGATTTACTGTCAATTTCACATGCTAACCCAGGGAAACAAAAAAAGGTTTATACATGGCTGAAAAGTGGCACAGGAAGGAGGGTACTGGGTTCTTATAGCTCTGGGTTGACTTCTCTGTTGTGTACAATATCTATAGCAAGGATGGAGTGCACCTTAAAGAAGAGGGAGATTATGTGCTGGAGGAAAGAATGGTTGAAAGGATGGGGCAGTTTTTCGACTAGGTGATGGGGGGACTAGATCGATGTAATGGGGTAGAAAGCTTAGAGTGGGTAACGATGAACTAACTGATCTTGGGGAAGGGGAAGGAGAAGGAGAAGGTTTAGTATAGTTAATAGGGAGGTAAATAACTCAAGGTAAGTAGAGAGGACTTCAAACCAGCAGAGTTGTAATAACATTTAGTGTATGCCTACTAATGCAAGATGCTTAATTTGATGATTATTATTATTATTATTGTTATTCATACAACATTGCAGAATGATTCCTTTGACTGGGCATAGTCGTGGTAGATGAATAGGAGGTGTTTATCTGTATGCTAAGCCTGATTCAAAGTCTATTGTCTGGGAAGATACTTATAGTGCTCATGATATTATAGATGCCAAATACCCTAAACATATTGGTAGGGACATGCTATAAACCCCCAAATATAAGTGAAGTGAGAAAATTCTATTGCTATGGCATATTGGATAAACAGGGTCAAATTAAAATAATGGAAGATTTTTAGTACTCAATAAATAAACTGGGTGAATGAGACCATCAGTAAAGGTAAGATAAGCAGGTTTATTAAGTTCACTTAGAGATTATTATTTGGCCCAAGCTGTTCAAGAACCTACTAGAAATGAGGCTGCTGTGGATTTAATTTTGTAATTTTAAATGGCCAATTTTATTAGTCATAATAGTCATAAGGGCATAATTATGACATATAGACTGGGACAAAACAATTGTTGGTAAAATACTAAAATATATGGAAACCTTTTAAGGCACTGTTGGATAATCATACACTTCAGTTCATTGCTAAGGAAAGTAAAACTAACCTAAACAATTTTTTCTTTAATATATAAATGGAAAAAGGAACACAAATCACTGGAACCTTAAAATGTGAGACAGATTAATAAGTGACAGATGACCTAAATAAATTCATTCCTTCTGTGTACACCAGGATAGAGGCATTGCGAAAAATAAGATTGCATTATGCTTACAGGATAGCTTGTTAACACTGGAAGAAATCCAAAAGAGGCTTGAAAAACTAAACGTAAATAAAGAACCCAGTGTAGATTTAATACATCCAAGTATACTAAAGGAACTGAGTTCTGTAACAGCCAATCCATTTTTCCTAATTTTAGACTCCACAAGCTCAGTACAAAGACTGGTGGTACCTTTAATTTTGACTGGAGCTAAAGCAAATATAGAGAATTTTAGAACAATAAAATTTACCTCAATAGTGGGGAAGCTCTTAAAAGGGTTAGTAAGGATCTCTGTTTAGGAGTATACTTTAGTGAACAAGACAATAAATAGGAGTCAATGCAGATTTAGGGCATGACAAACTAATCTCATTAGTTTATATGAGGAGGTAAGTAAAAACATAGATAAGGGCAACTTAGATGATGTTTCAAAATGTAGGATACAGGAATTGTAGGAAATATATGCACATGAATAGAAAACTGATAAAATAAAGGAAACAAAGGATTATTTTAAACTAGCTACTTGCCCATCAAAAATAACGGGAATAAAATGTTAAGCCTGGCAATGCTGTTTGCCACTCAATGTGAGCACCTTTGCCGCTCATCACAAGCTCTGCATTGAGCCCCTTTGGAGCTTATGGCGAGTCTCTCACCCTGTCTACTTCCTCCCTTGTGTCTCATTTCCCCCCTCCTCTCCCTCCCTTGTGTCTCATTTCCCCCTCCCCTGTGTCTTTCCCCCCTCCCTCCCCTGTATATCTTCCCCCCCTCTCCTACCCTGGGTCTCTTCCCCCCCTCTACCTCCCTTGTGGCTCTTTCCCCCCTCTCCCTCCCCTGTGTCTGTTCCCGCGCCCCTGTGTCATCGCGAGTCTATACCCTGACTACTTCCTCCCTTGTGTCTCATTTCCCCCCTCCTCTCCCTCCCTTGTGTCTCATTTCCCCCTCCCCTGTGTCTTTTCCCCCTCCCTCCCCTGTGTATCCACTCCCCCCCTCTCCTACCCTGGGTCTCTTCCCCCCTCTCCCTCCCTTGTGGCTCTTTCCCCCCTCTCCCTCCCCTATGTCTGTTCCCGCGCCCCTGTGTCATCGCGAGTCTCTACCCTGACTACTTCCTCTTTTGTGTCTCATTTCCCCCCTTCTCTCCCTCCCTTGTGTCTCCTTTCCCCCCTCCTCTCCCTCCTTTGTGTCTCCATTACCCCTCTCCTGTGCCTCCTTTCCTCCCCTCTCCCTGAATGCGCAACAGTGTGACCAACATCCAAGCATTCCCCACACTGACAATTGTACAGTATATGTGATGGAACATACTCAGATTCAGCTAATGTAGTAAGTGGGGTACATTCAGAATTAAGCACTATGGGGCCTCATTCAATTAAGGGCCGTAAAATGGTTGCAAATCTGAGATTCCTTGCGGCCGGCTTATGGCCCCGTGTATCGATACGTCTACGCTGCTATTCACTCGGCGCAGCAAGGAGGTCCCTGTTACAGCCGATCGCAAACAATGCAATCGGCTGTATTAATTTGCAGCGACCCCGTAAGTCGTGTTTCAAGGTCGCAAAGTCTGAAAACTGTGAATGCAAATATAAATTCAAGACAGCACTGTAAATGATGGGCAACATAATGGGTGACATGAGGATGAAAGGCACAACAGTCTCAAGCTTGCACATCGACACAATACAATACTTGATATCACGTTTAATTTATGTCAAAAGTCAGACGGGCTTGAATAACGAGTTACAGGCTTGGCGGTTATTCAGGTCTTACTGTCAAATCGCAGCACTTTAAAAGCAAATAAAAAAAGCCATTTTGCACTTTTATTAAAAGAGAAAGTGATATTAGGTCTTAGAATTAATAGCACAACATTCTCAAACTCGCAAATTGGCATAAATAACTACTTTATTGCATGTCAAATTTCCGTCATGAAATCCTACAGGCTTCAACTTCCAAACCCGGATGTTGGATTCAAATGTCCTAGGTGCTTGGATGTTGAACCCCGTCGGACTTTTTTGACGAAAATGTAACATAAAATAAACTTTTTTTATTTACCAATTTGAAAGGAGGGCAAAAACCTAAAATCACTTTCACTTCTAATAAAAGTATAGGATGGCTCTTATATTTTGCTCAATTGGTGCTACGTTTTGTAAGTAAGAGCGTTGCAGGACCTTTTTGGTGTATGTAAGCTGCGGCAATTGAATGAGGCCCTAGGTCCTTTTGTTTTTAATGTATTATTATTATTGTTTATTTGTAATGCGCCATCATATTCCGTAGCATTATACAGAGTTAAGTTCTAGGCAAAAACAATATTAACATATTGCAAAGAATGGAGGGTCCTGTCTTTGAGCTTAGAATCCAGTGTCTATAGTGATTTACCTAAAGAACCTTGCAAGATTGAAAGCTCGCAAACTTACAACTCAAAGAAAGGGGCTGGAAAGTGATTTCTCCATATTTGCTGATTACACTAAATCGTACAAGGTAATTACATCAAACCTGGATGCTATTTCCCTCCAAAGGAACTTTCATAAACTATTATTATTATTGTTAATTTGTTTATTTCTCTTACTTATATGGAATCATTTTAATCTATGAAATCAAAATTTTGTGTTACAAAAGGTAAAGAGATTTCTTGTAATGGGGCACATGATAATCAGGTTAAATATCTATCTATCTAGTGTATTTATTAATGTTGAAAAATTCTTCCAATTATTTTAATCACATGACAAGACTACCACATACTATAATAACCACCCTTTGTAACTAACCCATGGCAATAGAAGCTTACCTTTGGCACCCAATAACGACCACATTGTTGTTATTGCACAGTCGTTCCGACTCTCTTTGACTCTAAGGACTGCGGCTTGCCAGGCACATCTGTTAGCCACTGCATTGTCCTCATCTATCCATATCCACCTCTGCCATCCCCTTCTTCGTGTGCCTTCAATCTTTCACAGCAACAAAGTCTTCTCTAGGGAATCCTGTCTTCTCATGATATGGCCAGAACTTCAGCCTCATGATCACACTTTCCAGTGAACAGTTTGGCTAGATTTCCTATATTGATTTATTAGATCCTCTTGCAGTCCCAAAAAATGTAAGCAGTTTTCTCCATAGGCATGAATTCTCCGACTCTCATCCTTCTTTATGGTTCAGCTCCCACATTGGTATGCTATTACTGGGAATACCATAGTTCCAACTATGATGATCTTTGTTGGTAGTGATATATCATTACTTTTCAACAGCTTATATAGACTTGCCATAGCTTTCCTCCCTAGAAGCAAACGTCTTTTAATTTTACGGCTACAGTCACCATCTGAAGAGATTTTGGAGCCCCGGAAAAATCTGTCATTTGCTCCACTTCTTACCCATCTATTTGCCATGAACCGAGATTACTGTTTTCCATGATCTTCATCTTTTTAAGGTTGAGCAGCAGGCCTCTAATGGGAAGAATATATGGATAGAAATAACAGCATCTACTAACTCCACTCTAGACTTTTAGTCTCGGTTTGTAATGTAGTTGTTGTATGTTCTGTAAATGTGTACATGCTAAACAAAATTAGTTTTTTTAATATATATATACTGTATGTATTGATGTCTAAATAAAGATTTAAAAAAAAAAAAAAAATTGTATCTCTGTTACTCCATATACCTCTTAGATTGTAAGATTCCATAAGAGCAGAATACTCCCTTCTTTTTGTGTTCCTATTTATATCGATGTTAAAAAGCCATGAAATGTTTTTTTGTTAAAAACAAATACATAAAGTAAAATAATTACCACAGTAATTTTCTAACCAAGGAAAGTAAATGATTTGCTTATTTGTGGGTAAACTATACAGTAATTTATTGAATACAAAAATATTATTATTTTATTATCATTAGTTTAGTAAGTCCATGCTGCAAGTTATTAACATTTGCTTTGAAAGCTTAAACATATTTAGAATATATGTTAAAATAGGGTATATAGTTGACAAAATGCTGAATGCATGTCAGTGGAAAAAAGGATAATCAGATTTTGTCTTCTACAGTTTGGCAAAGGTTTAAGAAAATTCTAACTTGAGTACATATATATTAATAAAAATATCAATGTGCTCATGTGTTCAAACTGATATTTGATTAAAGTTTATGGCACTGGAGGCAAAATCTAATAGAATGTGTATGTCTGTGTCCTATATAATGTCTATGTTAACAGTTTTCTTTTCTTTTATTGC
The DNA here is from genome assembly GCA_027410445.1 of Discoglossus pictus. Taxonomy (NCBI): domain Eukaryota; kingdom Metazoa; phylum Chordata; class Amphibia; order Anura; family Alytidae; genus Discoglossus; species Discoglossus pictus. The sequence goes on from CM050164.1 coordinate 454,713,429, forward strand.
CAAGTACAAACATTGTAACAGGGATTTTTATGATCATTTGAAATTTAACAATTTGTTAATAACGTTTAGTCATTTTGTATAATGTGAGCTATTACAATATTTCTTCAACTTATCCGTTTTCGGAAAACAAAAAGAACATAAGGGTTATATATCATTTAAATTAAGAAATGAAAGAAAATTAAACCAAATAACTACTATGAGCGGGCTGACACAATTATCCCAGCCCAGGCGTCATTTTTAGGTTGGATGATTTTCAGCCAATCTTCCCACAACTTACTTGTCCAGCTCCTTGGATCCACACCGAGATGTCCATTTCCAGCCTGCATTAAATTATCTACCAGATCTTAGAAGAGTTCTAAAAAAACTTTTTTTTATAAAATGTTATTGTATGGGGTGAACGAAGCCACGAGTCCCAAGTCTCTAGAAATACAGAGTATTTGTTTGTTATCGTATGGGTAAGTCTGCCATTAATCACTATAACATTCAGTTTATTGATCACTTCTCTTAAATTAAGTGTTAGTCTTCCATTTATGGGCAATGTATTTTTTAGTGGAAAACATTAGATACTGTAGCCATTTATTTAGTTTTTTTGATAGTAAAGAGGTATGGTTACCCAGAAGGCAAATATATATGGATGGGGTAATGTTTTTTTTGAAGAATATTAGATGCTAGTTCTAGGGTTTTGGACCAAATCTGTTGGGCAAGTACCTATTGTTTGGCATTGCCTGTAGGAGTTTGGGGATTAATGTTGTGCATTATGTCAGGGGTGTAGTATGCTCTATGCAAAATGTTAAATATCATTTCAAATAAGCTGTAATTCAGTGAGGCTTTAATTAAGTTTGTACAAGTTCTTTCACATTTTGTAGAATCCCAACTTAAGCCCATGTCAGCCTCCCATTTTTACCTAAATGGAGGTTTATGTTATTGGAGGGTGCGTTTATGATTGAATAAAGGCAGCTCAAAACCCCCTTAGTCAAAGGGGTTTTGTTGCTAATGAGAGACTGTGTGTATTGTTAATAGGTTTGTATCAAGAGGGCATTCAAAATCCCAAGTTTTTTCTGTTTACCTTCCTCTGGATCAATTAACAATTATCAATTTGTCTGCATATTGCAGATCAGAGGAGATCGTAAAAGGTTGAACTTGATGGACTAAAAGTATTTTTTCAACCTCAATTACTATGTAACTATGTAACTATGATTACTCTATAAGGGTAATCTTACATTTTTGTATGTACGGTATTTGCTTTATTTTATTTAGATCATGTATTCCATTTTAGCCAGTATACTCAAACATTTATATTTAAAAAGGGGCTTATGGAAGGTAGGTATCAATAATGTTTTCTAAAACATTACTTGACAAAGAGATGAATCTCTAATACAATCCCTTCCCAAAGGTAGGGGTACATATTTTCTAATCAGTTTACATAGGAAAATCAATTTTTCATTACAGCTATTTTAGAAATGCATACAAATACATAGGTCTACGGAGATTAAGGGGCAGATTTTTTTCTGTGAAAAAATAAATACAAAGACTGCTTCATAGAAAATCTGAATTGTGGTAACTTTTGAAAACTAGCACCTAAAGACCTTTGGACAGGGAAGCAAGAAAAGATGTGATCATGTTAGTGTTAAACATGCATCCATATTAACAAATATAAGGAAATTAGGCACTTACAGGTTGTAAACCAGTGATTCAGTACCAGTACATAAAACATAAAATGATATTAAGTACAATTTTAGTGTATCAGGATTAATATAGGTAGTTGACCAAAAATATCTAAACACTATAGGCCCCATTCAATTGCCCAAATAACAATTACTTGAACTTTTAACGTAGCTCGTAAATATTACAAATATTCAATTGGCTACACTTTGCTACTCACATTCCAATTGCTAGTTACTCGCTCACAATCACTATGGGCCAGCCAAAGATGCAACTCAGTCCTATCTCCTTCATTGGTCTTTCAAGCCCGCAAAAGTTAACACTGCTTAAAGACACAAAATCGATATTCAATTACAAAAGTTTAAGTAGCTCGCAAATGAAAGCTGACTCGCAACTAAAAAATGTATCAAAAAATATTGCGAGTACTAGATAGGACAACTGCAACAGCTATTAAACACACACTATTGCACTTTTAAAAACTGGAAAAGCATAGAAAGATATTAGAATTAATTGTACAACAGTCCCAAGCTCACAAATGTGCAATAAAAAATAATACATTTTAGCTTTTATTTCTGTGTTAGATTGATCTCGGGAATCAAGGGGTTAATACATATAATGTCACATGGACATAAATACCGTAGATGCTTTAATGCATTTCAAGATTGAGTGCAGCTCGATTAGCGAACATTAATTATTTGTGTTTTTTAATGCTTAGCCTACAAGTGCAGGTTAAAGCTAACCATGTTTTATTGACATCATGATGACTGTCTCATTTACTATTGGCTTGTATCTAAGATGTGAATTACAGGCTTGCTTAAAAACTTCCAGATCATATGATCAAGCCCCCTGAAATCCTACGAGTGCTTGGTTTATGTTTGGAGGCTGCGAGAGGACAGTTGTGAGTTAGAGACAATTGAATGCATTTAAATGTTTATAAAAATTTTTTAGCCGCAGCCAAAATTACGGTGCCAGAGGCAGTTGCGTGCTTGCAATTGAATGGAGCCCTATGTCGCAAAACAATAGCGAAACAAATAAAAAATACAAACTAAGAAATTAAACAAATAGTATATGGTTTGTGCTGTTTATTGCATAAATACAAACCTCATTTTTAGTCTGATTTCTTAACTAAAGCTGGAGTTTGTAATGTTGGTTCTAAATATGAGTTATGATAGAGATGGGCCACAAGAGAGAAGCAAAAGAAGAGCAAATGGAAGATAACGATTGGGCCCAACTACTTCATGGTTGGAAAGGAGGACTTGGACTGAAACTAAAGCTTTGTTGTATATCACCATTATGTCTTAATCTGAAAACTAAAATGATACTGAGATACACTAGTGTATTCATGAAGCATACTGATATCCTAGAGCGTCATTAAATTCGAAGGCCGCATCTCGCTGTATATAGGCTGTATATCTGCGGGCCTGTGGTGGGCTCGCGGTCATCTTCAATTCCAGTGCTATCCAATTGAACAAGTCCGCAAGTTCGGGGTGGAAAGCCAAAACCGTAAACCATGCACTCATATGTAGCATTTCCGGGCGGGAACATGATCAATTAAGCAAGGCCGTAACCACCCATTTAGAAACAGCCAATAGAAAATGAGACTGTCATCATTAGGTCAGTAAAACATGGAGGTTACATGTCAATCAATTAGCGTATGGAGGTCCAATATGCCAATACTGCTCTAGTCCATACGGGTTGCCTGATATGTATTAACTCATTGATTCACGAGATCAATATTACCCTGAAAAGAAACAAAAATTATGTTTTATTGTCGATTTGTGAGCTTGAGACTGTTGTGCAATAAAATCAAACTTCTTTCATCGCTTTCTCCGTCATTTACAGTGCAGTATTGATTTTTTTATTTGCATTTACTGTGCTACGGACATGTCTTTACCCCCTTAGAAAGTCCTCTCCAGTACTCATAGGACTTTCTTCTACATTTGCCGTTTACAGTTGCGGGCTTGAGGGATTATAGCAATTGAATAGCGATTTGCGATTTTAGCGATTGCAACTCTTGCCGACGTGAAAGATCAAAGGCGTAAATGGGCTGTAAGTTCCGGTTTAGAGCACACCGATTACATTTAATGGCATATGTATTACTCAAGCTGGATTTTCTTCAACTACTTTTTTCATATCTTATTTATTACTAGCGACTTGCCCGTCAAATAATGCCGGTCAATAAAATTTGAAGCCATGGTAATGCTGTTTGGCACACAATGTTAAGCTTTTTATACTCTAGGGACCTTCTGCGCTCATTGTGTGTTTTGCGTCTTGTGCATTACGATGTTCAGCCGTTAACTTCGTATTTTTACTATCTCGTACTTTGTTTTTTTAAGTGCCGTGTCTCGTAGAGTGGTATGCGTTTGGCAGAGTTTTGCGCTGTCCAGGGTTGTCGAGCCTTGTTTTAATTTTTTTGGGCCACCATTTTTTTCCTCGCTTAGCTGATTTTTTGAGTACGGAAACTCACCGAAATCGACTTAAATTTGCGTTCCACCTCACTCCCAGACATCCTGGCTGTTCCCCCGTGCTGTGTGTGATGTTTTTGTTGTATTTTTTTCCATCATTTTTTGTGTGTTTTGTGTTTTTTGCTTTGCGGTTCGGTTGTTAACTTCGTATTTTTCCTGTCTCGTATTTTTTTTTCTAAGTCCTGCGTTCGTCATGTGCTTGCAGCCTAAGGTGATCCCGCATTTCCTAAGTGTTTGGAGGCTAAGCCCAGCTTGTTTCATTGCCTCCAGTGCTCCCCTCGCTCATCGCCCAAGTGTTGCGAGTTTTAGTGCTGTGTGTTAACGGCTTGCCTCGCTATGCAAGGCTCGCAGGCGATGACCGCCGCCCAAGCAGCGCGAGTTTTAGTGCCTTAACGGCCCGTCTCGCTATCCAAGGCTCCCAGGCGTAAGTCGTACGCACCACGCAAAGCATGACGACGTCTCGTAGTTCGACAATTATAATATGTGATTTTATTACTTTATTTACTGATGAGCATTTATTTCATAGTCTGTATTGATAAATTCTGAAAAAGTTTCAAAGCTGGTGAAAAGCAATGGTTCCATTTAAACAAGGATGAAATTATTAGAGGAATCAGGAAATACAGTTTCACCTAGATACAATGAAGAGAGGCTTATACATGTTAGTCCAGTGATATAGATGCAATATAACAGAGAACTGAAGTGTGATAGCTTTTTGTTGGACAAGCATTCAATTTTAAGTGACAAGCTTTCAAGAGGATATACCTCTCAAAAGCTTGTCACAACAAAATGTAATCTTAGCTCAATAAAAACGGTATCATGCTACAATATAATACTTTACTCTTTTATGCAACAGCAACAACTGTAGGGCATAGAGAAAACAAAGCTAACTCTGTTTGCTGTAAAATATTTCTGATCTACATTTCCCATTATAATGGTGTGTCTTATGTTTAAAAATATTCCAAAAAGGAAATCTGTCACCCCAGCAACAAGTTTGTTTCATGTAAAATATTATCGAAAACTGTCAATATATTGTACAAGCCTTTTCTCTCTAAAGTAAGCCATTCCCGAGATATGCAAAATTATTAATTTGGCTTCTTTATTCTAAAATGCAGCTCCTCATGCTTTTTAATATCTGTGATTGATTCATTGTGGTGGAGATGATATAACAGTTATTATTGGGCCTCATTCAATTGCAAGGCAACAGATTGAGTCCTACAGTCCGAATGTCTGAGGGGTTGAAATTTGCTACAATTACAGAACGATTCAATTGAACAAGCCTGCAAGTTACGTGCCAAAAGCTGAAACCGTAAACCATGCATGTAGCATTTCAGAGCGTGAACATGATCAATTAGGCAAGGCCGTAACTACCCATTTAGAAACAGCCAATAGAAAATGAGACCGTCATCATTCTGTCAGTAAAACATGGATGGAGGTTAGCGTTTAGGGGTCCAATATGCCAACAGACTCGCAATTCTGCAATGTACAAAATAATAAAAATGAATGAAGGAAATGTTCTAGTCCATGTGGGTGACCTGATATGTATTAATGCATTAATTCCTGAAATTGATATAACACCAAAATGACACATAAAAATAATAATTTTTGATTGCAGATTTACGAGCTTGAGACTGTTGTGCTATTAATTCTAACATCTTTCATCGCTTTCCCCATCTTTAAAAGGGCAGTATTGATTTTTTTATTGCATTTACAGTGCTGCGAATAGGTGTTAAACCCCCTTTGCAAGTCCTATCTGGTACTCATAGGATTTGCTCCTACATTTGGGTGTGAAAACATTTGTGGGCTTGGGGAAATTGAGCAATTTAATAGCGATTTGTGATTTTAGCGCTCAAAACTCTTGCGGACGTAAAAGATCAAAGGCTTTGGGAGGCTGTAAGTTCCGGTTTTAACAAACGCAAGGATTTCAAGGCCGTAACCCGTAACCCATTTGTAGCCCGCAAAAAGACGCCAATTGAACAGCATAATAACTTCATTACGGGCTACTGTAAGTTACAACATTGTTTTTGCCACCACAGAAACAAAAAAGGTATCTTCTACTTGTTACTAATTAGAACATCAAAGTACCTATTTAGGTTTTGGGAACAACTCATTTTCATAATAATACAGTACAAACAATATTGCATATCTCACGCAAAAAATAGCTAATACAATGTACAGTTATTATTTGAAGGGAAACAATTTCCGAAGTTTTATTATCTTCTATCACATATTCTATGGTAATTAAGGGATTAATCTCTAAATCTTGGAAAGTGTGTACAATGCCATCAATCCCCAACATTTTTAGATTCATTTATAGAAATAGAGATTTTGAGCATATAAACCAAAGTTGTCAAGTAAAAATGAAGGGACTGATAACCCAGTGGTATATATGGGATATGTACTTGCAGAGGAAAAACGAAGGAAGTAAGATGTAAAGAAATAATGTTTATAACTTTATGATTAAGGGATCGTTGCTTACCTTTTTTTTCTCTCATATATAATACAGAACTGTCCTTAAAGACATTATAAATTATGTCCTCTCTTATATAAAATGTTATTGATAAACAACCTATCTTGCAGTGATTTTACGAATGTATGTTTTGAAAGATTGGGTATTTTTCTGTTGTTTTTATGTCATCCTAGATGTATATGATGTTGTTTTTGTATTGACAAATAAAAAAAATTCAATAAAAAAAAAAAGTTATTATTTGATGTTTTTTTTTCAGAATAATGTAGAAAAATTGATTTCAGCATGTAAACATATTAAATAATATTAAGTAGAAAAATAAATTGACATTGCTCTGTGCTAAAATCAAACCTGACTTCTGCTGTCAGTCACAGATCAGAGTAATTGGTTACCTGAACTACAATTCTAATTGGTAATGCAATATAATGCTATTTACAAATGGGTGCAAAGATTAGACTCTTCAGCATGTTTTTGTATGACACTAAACTGTCAACATGTCAGTGGTGATTTAGACTTTCTAAAAAGAACCGCTTGCTGTGCACATTTCCATTCCTTTAAAATGAGACCCTTGTATTAACTTTCAGCTTCTCATTTGCTCCTTATTATGGTAAGTGAATTGTGTTACTCTTTTGATAAACAAAAAATGATGGCCCAAACTTAATTAGATTTTTTGGAAGGATTGTGAATTGTGAAACGTAGATTGTAATCAATTGTGTGAAAAGTAGCTGACACTCTCTTTCAGATACATCCTCGACAATCAATTAATTGCTTGATCAATGTTGCATGATATATGGAACTTAATTAGGACTCAAGATGTTCGCATTTCATCTCTATGGTGGAGCACTGGCAATAAAATTAAGTGCTAGTGAAAATGCATCTGCTTTAGATCGTTCTGGAAGATAACAAATGTTACATCAGACTTGAGGCATTATATATAATTGATATATAGTAATGCATTTAGCATGAAGTATATATGTCAATAATTCACCCATAACAATTATTAACTATTACATTACAGCTGCTATCAGAAAGTTACATGCAATTTGAACAGTTTATTAATTTCTTTAATTTCCAGCATTATTTATATGGCCCACGGAAATTAGAATTAAAATGTGGAGCTCAAACATTTTTATCTGCATGGAAAAAATGGTTCAAACTTGCTTGAAGCCTAGGAGAAATTTACAATAAGATACCAATACATATGTCATCTTATTGGCTTTGGCTGACAGTTTATACAATTCTAATACTGCTAATTGTCTGATACAGACAGGCAGTTTCCCATTATAAATAAGATGTGATTTCTATGTACCTGTAGATGTCATCATAGGTGATAGTTATCTAGTACCCATAGACTGAATGATCATCAAACATACTTTAAAAATTACATATGAGTAGATGATCCAATCCTCAAAAACATTTCTGATCTAGTAAAGAAGTTTTGTGGTAGTGCGATAAATCGCTTACATGTAAGAAACCTCAGAATTAGACACAAGGACATAGAAACTAACATGGGACATAAAGCTTAAATCCAGACAAAGCACATTAGGATCTTGCAGGTGTTCCAAGCTCTAGATACTAGAAACAAAATAGTGATTAGTAAAGCGTAATGTATGGTGGGGGCTGGAGGTTTGGTGTGTGGTCAAATAAAGCATGGCTCAATAATAATAGTAGGAAACAATGGTCATACTGGAAAGGGTTTAGTATTAGAAACAGGCATGCATGGTCAGATTGGCCTACCTTGAAGATCAAGATTGGTAAAGGGTGATTGGGTTGGCAGAAGTTGAAGATAAAACAGGAACAAGATCCAATAGCAGGGACCAGATATAACTAAAGCCATGGACAGGCAGTGAAAACTAAACTAACCTTCATAAATACACCTTACAAGCTGAAGCTAATAAGCAGGTATTGGTCTTAAATGTGAAGTTTCCACCTAAACATCCTAATGGACAAATAAAGTAATGTATTTGTTTATAATTTATAATTTTGTTTCCTTGATTCCATGTGGGTTTTATAATCTCTAGATTCACTATTTTACCAACCTCTCCATAGTCCTAAATGAGACAGATTTTTGAATATAGACATACAATTATATTATAATCTACCCAGCTCAGTGTTGGTCTCAGGGGTGGAGCTGCCACTGGCGCAGGCGGTATATATTTATATATATATATTGTGGCAGAGCGCCCCCTTCTGGCGGGGTTTGCGTCCTGCACTTTCTTATCTCTTTTACCCAGGGAGGAAGACACAGCAGGCTTGTCAGATTTTTACTGCTGTTTATTGGGTAGCATAAACAGAACAAAATAACAGTGCTTGTATTCAGCGATAAAATAAAACCCTACATAAACGTGCTTACTATACTCAGAAACGCCCTGACTATATCCTGCGCAGCTTATCTGTGACAGGGAATGCCACCTTGTGGCCAGGATGCAAACAGTCTCTTATTTGTGATATATCGCCACCTTGTGGCCAGGAAACAAACAGTCTCTTATCTTTGTTATATCGCCACCTTGTGGCCAGGAAACATACAGTCTCTTATTTGCCTTTTCCTCTACAGCTTCTATCAATTGTTTGTGAAGCATAGGGCCCTTGTCACCCTCTTGTAATGAGGAACTCTTACTCTCACTCTCAATGCACTCTTCTTCTCCCTGGGACCTTTGTAATCCTTCTCTATGAGAATAATATGCATTGGCACCAACCTTTTATCCCTTATTCCTTCCGGCTTCTTAGGGATGGTGTCTTCAGATAATCCTATCTCAGTGGAATATCTCCAATATGACAGAGGTCTTCTCTGTGCGCAAACTCTGGAACTCCGCAGCCTTCCTGACTGTCTCGCTCCAGCACAAATCCCAGCTCTCAGGATCCCAGAGGCAGCTGAGCTGTTCAGGGCTTCCTCCTGCAACACACACAGCCCACGGCTCTTAGGCCCAAGCCTAAGTGAGAGAGACTCCACCCATCTCTCTGCTGCTTTTAAAAGCAGTTCACAGCTAGGCTGCTTCCATTTAGCCACTGATAACTGAATGGAATTAACTCCTTTCATTCTCAGGGGAGAAGTCTTACAGAGCTCTCTTGTGACCCCTAATGGCACTCCATCACAATATATATATATATATATATATATATATATATATATATATATATATATATATATATATACTCTCTAAATACACACATTATCTATATAGGTATATTTCTATCTATATAGGGGTATATATATATATAATGTATCACATTTCACATTTAATAATGTATAATGTGTCACATTTTTTTCTAGCACTGGGGCCATCCATTGTCTAGTTCCACCACTTTTCCAAAATTATTAATCCTATCAAATTCCCTATTTTGTACAAGTCCACGGAAAGATCTATAGCTTAATTTAGATAGACCCAAAATTTTACATGTTCTCAGACACAAAATATGTCTCTTAAAATAATATCTCAAAATGTCAAGAATTTGAAATCATTAATTAAGTGAAGGTTGGCACTTAGAGAGTTCCAAAAGCTACGGAAAATGTTGTTTGCATATAGGAAAAAAAACTTAAAAAGGGGCAAAACCATTTTTAATTTGGGGAAAAAATAATCAAGCTTTCCATTCATGTGCAGGGACTAACACAATGAGGTGGCGATATTAATCAATAAAGCTTGCCCATTACATGTATCTCCTCATTTTGTAGATAGCGATGATACGCTGGAAAATATTCATGCTCCATGCAAACATGATCCCAAATTTTTCCCCTTTCCACTCTCTTCTCTATTATATAAACACAAGACGGAGTGACAATGGATCCTGGTAAAATAGCGGCTGCATTTAAACCCTATTACTCTAAATTATACAACCACAGTCACTCTAATATTTGACACATGCCATTTCTAGATATCTTAAAGAGGGAAATTTGAAAACTCTCACCACTGAAATGCAAAAGTATACAGATAGACCATTCTGAATAGAAGAACTAACTTAAATAATTTCAGATCTGAAAAAAAATGGCAAATCATCAGGACCGGACATTCTGACAAACAAATATTATACATACTTTGTAGAATTCATACATTTTTTTCAACCAGGTGAATGCAAAAAGAGAGGGCTATATGTCTCCCCCAAAAAACTTGGCTTGGTAATGATCTATATAGAAAAAGCATTTGATGGGTTGTTGTGGCCCTACATGTTTCAGACACTACAACCTGTTTATGTAGGTGATGCAATATTGAGACTCTCTATGTTTCTCTCTCTATTGTTTTCACTCTCTATTCTTTGCCTTAACCATTCCTGCAGCACATAAGACAAAATGTAAATATACATGGATGAGAGATCAGTAATCCAACCTATAAAATAGTGCATATTCAGATGAAACCCTAGTATTATTGCAGAGACCACTCACTTATCTCTCATTTTTAATGGCTGAGATGGAAAAGTTCTCCTTTCTTTTTGGTTTTAAGACAAATTGGAAAAAAATGACACTATTGCAAATTAACATACCTTGGGAAGACATAAAACTTATTAAATTGAACTTCGATTTGTCCATTGCACAAAACCAGATGAAATATTTTGGCATTCTAAACTCATATTACACCCTATACAAAGCCAAGTTCAAACCACTGTCACAAACCAACAGCCCTATTAAATTAGAAACCAGTAAGTGCAACGTGAGACCCGCAACGGCTGCAGGATTGAAATTTGGACGAGTTACATAGCTATTAAATTAGAACAGGCTGCAAGTTACGAGCTTGAGATGCAAACCAGTAAACCATTTGTCAACCGTTGGATGCACGGCCTTGAACGTGATCAATTAGTCAAATCCGTAGTTATGGGTTTAGATGGAGCCAATTGAAACAGAGATCGTCATCATTGCCTCACAGCAAAATAGTGGTAGGATTTCAAAGTCTTACGATTTACGAACGGACCCACATTGCAGATATAATGCAATCTTAATAAAGCCGTAAAAATGATATTCATGCAAGTTCCATTATATGTAGTAACACATTGATTGCCAGGATCAATATAACACGAAAATCAAACATGAAATAAAGTATTTTTTGGGCCCATTTGCGAGCTTGAGAATGTTGTGCTATTAATTATAAGACCTAACATCACTTTCCTTTTTAATATAAGTACAGTAGTATGTGTATATGTGCATTTAAAGTGCTACGGATTGGACTTTACCCCCTTGCAAATCCTCTCAAGCACTCGTTGGCCTTTGGGCTCCATTTGAGTGTTACGGGGTTGAACACAAGTGAAATCGTTGCAATTTAATAGCATGATTGGAATTGTAGAGGTTACGGGCTTGAGAGAACAAAGGATTTGAGGTCACAAAGTTCCATGTTCCACATCCCGTAGGCTTTTTTCGTTCCAAATCCCCAGATCGGCAGCGGCTTGCTTTGCTGGGCAAATTTAATAGCCGCAAGTCTTACTGGCTACATTACAGGCTACAGTTTTAGATGCTGGGGAATTTTAAACGGCTGTAATTTCTTAGCTAGGCAGGGACAACTATAAAGATAGTTATTCTTCCCAGAATTCTTTATCTCTATCAGATATTGCCCATACCATTAGACCAGACAGAACCAATTACCTCTCTAATTATCACTGGCTATCAAAAGAGTATAGACCTAGCATGCCCATAGTATGTCCTGCAATTTTACACTCTTAAAATTCTGACACTGAATAGATCCATACCCTCCTTATTGACACCAATTCTCAAAAGTAAAGCGTTCCCACCAGGGCTAGCACCCCCTGATATCTTAGAAATACAAAACAGAATGTCCATGTATGTGAACTGTAAGGAGCAGAGATATGCAACCCTATTCAGGGGGTACATCAATCCAGATTATACAGAATGGGTAAAATCCCAAAACAAATGTGCTGTAAAGGGTGACAACAAATGGGTACATACTACCATTACAGGTAGACATGCCCCAAGGTGCAAAAGATTCTGGAATTAATCAAGACATTTAATTGCAGGATGTCAGATATACAGATTAGATCCATACAACTTTTTTATTACCAAAGACTTTGAAAATGTTACACAAAAATTACAACATTCTAGTATAGTATATATGCACAACACCATATGAATATTTTAGCCATGATTACATTTGCAAATAAATACCTTTTTTTTGGAATTTTTTAAAACAAGCACAAAACATAATTGTAGAGTTCAAACACACCCTTTATAAATTAGATAATTTGCTTTAGTCGTAGAAAATTTCCAAACACCCAGTTTTATGCATTTAAAATAATTACTTTTCTCTGGCTTGCTGTGTAATTATGAATCTGCCATCTGAAATCACTAATCAGCAGTATTTTCTGATTTAAGTTATTTTACTTCTGAAATATATGCATTTATTTTTTATAAACATAGCATAAAGGAAGAGAAAATAAACATATTCTTTTTTTCTCAATTAAGTTAAACATAATCTTTTAAAGTTTATTTTGGCAAATCTACAATAAATTATGCAGAGTATGACAATTCTCAGACACCACTATTTCTGAAGATCTCAGACAATCTGGAGCCTGCATTTGCATCTACCTATGTACTTTACCTTAACTGTCTTAGATAAGACACAGAGGCCTCTTATTATTTTCTTATTATCGTATTTTATGTTGACCATGTGTGGGGCAGCAACAACATAGGTCTGCTGCTGGCCCAAATATATACAAATCATAACCTTTTATTGTAGTTCCACATACAGAAATGGTCTGACCATTACTTCCCACTTTCTAAGCCAATAAAAGATTATTTATATGTATAAGCCAATTAATAATCAGACACGTACCTAGCATGCATTAGCATGCATGTATGCGCAGATCACCTTATTTTTACAATTAATACACAGTAAACACCTAGTCTACGTCCTTGAGTTAGGCCATCCCTTAACTATTGTTATGCTCACACAGAACATTTTATTATGGCTTAGAGGTGTTATTTTATCCTAGTAAAAATTGCTGATTCATAGAACAACATAATTAACTGTTTCAGAGCTTACATTTAGCCAAATACTAAGGGTACTAAAGGTAATAAATGCTATATATATATATATATATATATATATATATATATATATATATATACTCTAATGCATGGATATTTGTATTTCTCCATAACAACATATGTGTGTATGTGTATTAATATACATATATATACTCAATATCAGTAGATTTTTTTATAACTATATATATATATATATATATATATACATATATATATGTACAAAATATTATTATACTTAAAATATACACCAAGGACCAGATGGACAAATGTTAGCGCCCTTGAAAAACTTTTTGCAGACTGGAATAATGCTCTACTGAAGCACGTATGTGTAGCACATAGGTCAGAAAAAAATATTGGAAAACAGAAAAAGTTAGGAGAAGGATAAGGAATAGTGAGCATGAACTGCCATAACCACAGTAGTGGTATCATTTTGGACTTGGCTCTATTTACATGGTTGCACCATCTCTGTCCATTTAGTAGAAAATTGTCATTATAAACATATGTATAACAAATCTAATACCCTATACCTTGAAGCCCAGGAAGCCTACCTGAAAAAAATTACTTTGCTGGAATATTTAAAGTAAACGTTCTATGTGTATATTTTATATACCTGGTAATGGATTTTAAGCTCTGCGGTGACATCTAAGTGAATATCCATATATTTCATTATTTTTGAAAAGTGCATGCATAACCAAAAATAGATGTTAAAAAGTTATGTTCGGAATTTTAAACAATTGGGTAATTTAGATAACAAAGACATACAAAACCAAAGCTGAAAGGGCAAGTTCTACCTAGACTATATTTTATATCAAAGCACACTATTAGAGAAGATTAACTATCTATGTGCAACTTACGAAACATTGCATGGTCTGTAGAGAGTGTAACTGCCATTGTTTTGTCAGTGACACTGAGCTCTGTGAGCTGATTAGGTCAAACTTTGAAGATTTGATTCAAGGGTCAAGAAAATTGCAGCTGAAAACTGCATTCATGTACTGAATTGTCCAGCACTGGATCATGTTGAACACTTGCAGACCCATTAAATTCCAAGTTTGTAGCAGCAACGGCACACCCGCAAAGCCTGCAGTCTTTTAAATCTGCTGCATTACAGAGCCTTTAAATTGAGCCATGGAGCGAGTTACGGCCTGGAGACGCTAGCACCTAAACCCTTCCCAAGCATGCAAGCTGTTAAAAGGGAGGGCCGAGACGCAATCGGCCGTTAGGATCCAAACCCGTATTCACGTAGCTTGACGTAGGCCTAACAGCCAATAAAAAGTGGGGAACTGCAATTAATGCTGCAGGAAAGGGTTTTAAAGGGAGCAAAAAACGTAAATCATTGACTGTGCTGTAGCTGAGCAGGTGAACACACAGGTCTAGGCGTTGGTGGGTTTGTGATTATTAGAGAGAGAGAGAAGGAGCCTTGTAAGTTTTTTGATATTTTGACCTCTAATATATATTAACTCTTAATTTATAACACAGATAATTACTGATATCACATAATTCACACACATAGATTAATAAGTACATATAGCTATACATAGCGGAAGGCCACAGCACATCTACATCCCTCCATACCCCCACCGACTCCCATACAATTACTATACTACACATAATACTCACATTCTTGTTTTACAACATACACAGCCATGTATATATTATGTTTATTTATCCTTATCTTCACTTCATAAATCATAGGAGGGTAGAGGAGGGGAGGAGGAAAGTGGTGAGAGAGAGGAGAGGAGGAGAGAGAAGGGGAACACCGGAGGGGGAGAATGTGGAGAGGAGGAGAGTGAGGAGACGAGGAGAATGGGAGAGTAGGAGAAGAGGAGAGTGAGGAGAGCTAGAGGTATGTAGAGAGGGAGAATCAGGTCAGGAAGGTCACGTGGAGGAGAGCAGAAGGGGGGGGAGGGATGTGCCCCCAGATGTAGGTATAAGAGGTGTAGGGGCATAGGGTCAGGGGCCTTATGCCGGGTGGGGGGAAGTAATGGGGAAGAGGACTGGCCCCAGGGAACAAAATTAAACTTGCCAAATTTCTATGGCAGTGGGATTGGTAATTCAATGAGCTTTTAACACATACACTTATGGCAGATATATATTGTACAATAAATAAATGATTGTTCTGATATTATATGTCTTATATGTTAAGTTTATTTGAGGGAGAGTACAGGGACGACAGGAGCCCGAGGCACAGTTGGATGGGCAAGAGGCTGTGGCAAAGTTCAGGGCCCCCAATTATAGCCCAGGGGAGATTGACGTCCTCCTCAGAGAAATCTGTGCCCGCTATAGAATCATACATGGTGGAAGAGATGTGAGGCCTAGCCAGAATGCAGAGGCCTGGAGTAAGATAGCTTCAGCTGTTGCGGCATTAGGGGATGCAAACAGGGATGTAAAGATATGACGACAGCCAGCTGAAGGTGAAGAGGAAGATGGCAGAGGAGACAAGAGCTGCACGTGCAACCGGTGGTGGGCCGCCAGCCAACATCACTTATTGTAGATGGGAGCAGACCCTGAGGGAGTGGATTGAGCCAGCGGCACTTGTGGTCCTACCACGAGAGGTGAACACGGGTGTGCCGAGAACCATGCAGAGTGAGTATCATATCACACCACACACATTGGTGTATGAACTTGGTGGGGGGGGGGGCATGGGGTGTATAAATACCCTGCAGATATCATGATGTTTGTAGGTATGTATAAAAATGCTTTTACTCTCGCTGGTGTATACCCCTAGAATTATTCTGGCTCCGACACCCCTGCCCACACGCCTAGATAACTGACTGTAAGTACTGTAAGCCCTATGGTTATGACTGACGTTATATGGGGCATCAATAACCATGTAAATCCTGGTAGCAAACATATCATTTTCATAATTTGTATCAATGAAATGTCTGGCTAATACCTGCATGTCAAACTGATTCTGAGTACAATTTGCTATTAAATTAAGATTGATTTGACATTCAAAAGAGAGTACATGTCTGGGTGTGCGAACTGCAGCATATGTGGATATATGATGTGCTTGTCATATATTGTCCTAACCTGGACCATGTCTCAGCTGCATATTAAAAACCATTGCGGGTTTAGTCAGTCTCACACACTTCACAGCAGATCCAGCAGAGCACTTGTCTGATGCACATGCAGATGGCACACCGCACCTGAAGTACAGATATTCATATGAGCCATGATCCACAATGTTCATTATGCAGGCCGAGGTTTATCTGTGTAACACAAACACCACAGTCAATCACAGGTGACCAGGATGTCAAGGATATGGAAACACATAGCTGTCAATTGTGTAGGGAAATCAACTCAAATACATTTTTAATTCCATTTCAGTATCCAGGAGGACAAGGCCTACCAGAGAGGAACAGATGGAGGCTCCACTGGAGATGGGAGTAGTTGACGATGAAGGCCAAGACACTCCAGAGGCTGGTCATTCACAATCACCCTCAACTCAGGGATGGGAATCACTACCCGGGCCCTCAAATGCATCATCCAACCATGCACAGCTGTTCCAGCCCCTTTCACCGGCCATGTCCTGGCCCCAGCCATCATCACAGCTGCCACTTGCTCCAACAACATTGCACCCATGGCAGGCCACAACCACTCTCACACAATGGGGCCCCCCCACATGGCCTCCCACACAATGGGCTCCTCCTGCTGCCATCACCTCTGGCCCTGCTGCCCTCACCTCCTACACTCATGCCGTCACCTCGGGCACTCTTCTGGCCCTGCTGCCGTCGTCTCTGGACCTCGGGACCTGCTACCCACGCCTCCAGCCCTGATGCCAACACCTCCAGCCCGAATGCCAACACCTTTGGCCTTGCTGCCGTCAACATCAGCCACAATACCATCAACACCACCACCCCTGACATTGAGGGAAACCATGGCGCGTTTCACCAGGGAGGACATGGCACACAAAAAGCAACAGAACGAGAGGTTTGGGTCGCTCAGAAGGCTGTGTAGGCTCACACATGCCCTCCTAGCAAGCACCAGGTCGCTCCATTCTGAGGTGAGGAGGCACAACCAAAGGCTGGAGAGATATGAGGAATGAGCGATTCAGGAGAGACAGCTACTTATCGAATTAGCCGATTACCAGCTCTTAACTCTTACCACAACTGCAACCTGAGACGTCGGCCTCCTCATCTCAGACCTTACTACCATCTCAACCCTTTTTCCCAGTCACCCAACATAGCACCCCATGCTCCTACACCACCAAGACATAGAAGAGTGAGAATGGGCTTTGGCATGGAATTTGGGGGCCCAGTGCTGTGGAAGAGAAGGTCTTAGGACCATCCAGGAAGTCCTCCTCTTGATCACTCCTCACTGAATACTGATTGGTATATATGTTGACATACTATTGGCTGGCTACAGAGTGTGTACATGTCTGGTTATGTTTAACATTTCAACAATTGATGTTCAATGTGGATTGACTTTGAGAAGAGGTGTTGTATTGAAACAGAATATTGTTATGATTGATATCTTGTTCTTGTCTCTGTATGTGTTAAGAGCCAAATCTCACTACCATGAAGGCATGTTTTTCATCTTCGAGCAGTACAATACCATCATGTGAGTGAAGACTCAAACCAGTTCCCAACAGGCATTCGATCAGTGTCATTCAACACTGCAGATGGATCTGAAATACAATATATGACTACATATCTCTGAACTATTTAACATGACTGGTGTGAGTTTCAATTATAATGAAAAGTGTCCCGGCTTTAAAGTTGCACGGTCCCATCAGGATCTGCTAATCCAAAGCAGTAGTTCTACATGCGTTTTTGTTGCATTTTATCCCGTTAACAGTATAAAAGCAGAATGAATGTATTTCATGTCATCCAAACAAAATGGATGCTTACCTTGGTTTGACATCAGGATTAATGTGCATGTGTTTAGGGGTAATGTGAACAGTGTAATCTGGCCTTGGTACCACCCATATACTAGTGAGATGTGATATCAGCATGGCACAACTATTCCATCTAGATAGTGATAGCACTTTTTGCTGAAAGAATGTGTTCACAGTGAAGCATGCCTTGTTGTATTGCACATCCTCAACATATTCCAGAAAGGCTGATTGAATCAGTAGTGTCCAGAGCAAAAACAATGTACTATAATAATAGCTTATGATTGTTCTACCACCTCCTCTATATGTTTTTCAGATTCATGTCATCTATTTGGGAATCAGCAGTATGAAAACACACTGTGTGTGGAATTGATTTGTATCACATGATCCATGATTTCTAGAATCTGTTTAATATGGCAGATGCAGACCATATGGTTGCTGTATGCACATTGATGGCTACATCACATTGTTCCTACATCACATCCAATTATGTGGTGTCCTGACCAGATGTGACCCTAGTAGATGCTATGCTTTATACGTATGACGTTGTCTAACAGTTAACCCTTTAGGTGTCCTTTGATTGCCCTCAGCCTCTTGCCCTTCTGTAATTCGCCCACACCACACCCATGGTATTAATGCACAGTCTTGTTCATTTCTGATTGTGCTCTGTGTATGAAATAAAGCTGTGAGGAATTGACTCTGCTGGGTTTTGAACCCTGGTCCCCAGGCTGCTATACCTCTTCCCTACCACTGCGCCAGCCTGCCTTTTGTGAATTCCATTGAGACCTTATAAGCTTGACTCTGCTAGCAATTGTATCAGTACCTAAGTCTCTTCAGCTGTGTCTGGTCAGGTGTCTGGTCCTTGGCCTATAAAAAGGACTTCCTGTCTATTGATCCTTGCCAGATTATTGTTGGTTCCTGATCCCTTCAATAAACCTTGTTCCTGTTTCACCTACAAGTTTGCGGAACTGGATTATTGCTGACCTTGGCTACTGGTCTCCACAACTTTGTGATTTCTATATCATTACAGAATAATCTGGCCCTTTCATGGAGACCGCCGGGTCAGATTCTGCATTGGCCCAGCAGGTTGCTTTATTTGCAAGAACTGTGCAGACCCAGGCACAGACCATTCAAGTGCTGCAGGACCAGGTAGCTGAACTGCAGGCCCAACAGGCTGCTTTTGCTGAAAGAAATGTGCAGACCCAGGCACAGACCATTCAAGTGCTGCAGGACCAGATAGCTGAACTGCAAAATAAAATTCAGTCAATGCACAGTGAGTACACCAGCTACAGGGCACGTGATGCTGCGGCTGCTACTGTTACACCTGCTCAAGAGGTCCGCTTGCCCCTGCCAGAAAAGTTTGGAGGAGATCGCAAAAAATGTAGGGGTTTCCTAAATCAATGCCGTTTGCACTTCATGATGTTACCTCACCAATTTCCATCTGAAAGAGAGAAGGTGGGATTTATTTTTTCCTTATTCAAAGATGAAGCCCTGGCTTGGGGCTCCCCTCTTCTGGAACAAGACAGTCCAGTCTTGGGTAATCTAAATGACTTTCTTGAGGCCATGTGCCTAGTTTTTGATGACCCCAATCGATGTGCTACAGCAGAAGCCACTCTCCTTCATTTGCATCAAGGGAGGCGCTCGGTGGCTGAATATGCTGCTGAATTCAGACAGTGGGTTGCTGATACTACCTGGAACCAATCAGCTCAGAGGTTCCACTTCAGAAAAAGTCTCTCAGAAGCTATAAAAGATGAGCTAGCTCGTGTTGATCTTCCTGCTGACTTTGATGCATTTGTGCGTTTGGCTATCCGTATTGATCAGAGACTTTCTGAAAGAAGATTGGAAAGACAGGGCTCTTTTAGACCAAGTACTACTCCAATTTCCTACTCAAGAACTTCTACTCCGATCCCACAAACACCTACCGACTCTGAGCCAGAGGCTATGCAGGTAAATCTAATAAGAGGGCCATTATCCAACGAAGAGAAACAGTGGCGACGCACTCACAATTTATGCCTGTATTGTGGTAGTGCAGGGCACTATGCCATCAATTGCCCTAGCAAATCCAAAAGAACAATAGCTATGGCGGCTGAGGGTGCACAGATTCGACACCAATCCCAGATTTCGGATCAACTGGATTCTGTCACACAACCCTTGTTTTCTCTGGCTCATGGTGAAGAGGGTATGTTGACTCAACGTCCTCATTTTGTGGTGCCTATCACGTTGCAATGTGGTGATCGTAAAATTTCAACTACCGCTATGATAGATTCTGGTTCAGGCGGAAACTTTATGGACATTAAATTTGCAGCAGGAAATAGAATTCAGTCTATCCCTAATTCTTCACCTGTGTTAATGGAGACAGTTGATGGTTCACCACTTACGTCAGGACCGGTTACACATGAGACTGTGCCCTTAAAGTTGACTGTGGAAGTGAATCACCATGAGACTATCTCTTTCCACCTAATTTCCTCAACACAGTTTCCAGTGATTTTGGGGGTACCTTGGCTTGCTCTGCATAACCCACAGATTGATTGGAAGATCAGAACTTTGTCCTTTCCTTCAGAACACTGCTTAATGAATTGTCAACCCTCTAAGGTAACACCTGTTGCCACAAAAATTAATGAAATGGTTGCTACAAACTTGACTAAGCTTCCTCTACAATATCGGGATTTTGCAGATGTCTGTGATAAGAAGAATGCTGATCAGCTTCCACCACACAGGCCTTATGATTGCCCAATAGAGCTGTTGCCTGGGGCTGCTATCCCATTTGGCCGTATATATTCCCTTTCTGAGCCTGAATTGAAAGCTCTTCGTGAATACCTACAAGAAAATCTTGCCAAAGGCTTTATTCGACCATCTACTTCTCCAGCAGGAGCTCCTATTTTCTTCGTGGAAAAGAAAGATGGCAGCCTACGGCCATGCGTTGATTACAGGGACATTAATAACATCACTGTTAAAAACCGCTACCCCTTGCCTCTGATTCCTGAACTTTTGGAGAGACTCCGCTCAGCTAAAATATTTACGAAGTTTGATCTTCGGGGGGCATATAATCTGGTTCGCATAAGACCCAATGATGAATGGAAAAAAGCTTTCAGAACCAGGTACGGGCATTACGAATATCTAGTAATGCCTTTTGGGCTGTGTAATGCCCCTGCAACTTTCCAGCATCTTATCAATGATTTACTACGAGATCTCCTGGATCAGTTTGTTGTGGCATATTTGGATGATATCCTAATATTCTCTGATAATCTTGAAAACCACAGAAAACAGGTCCGTATAGTTCTAGAGCGCCTTCGTACCCACCGCCTATACATTAAACTAGAAAAATGTGAGTTTGAACAAACAGACATTCAATTCCTGGGGTATGTAATAACTCCCAAAGGTTTAAGTATAAACGCAAGTAAAATTAAAGCTGTGCTGGACTGGCCCATCCCCAAGAATGAAAAAGATGTTCAGAGATTTGTGGGGTTTGCCAATTTTTACAGGTGTTTCATTAAGAATTTCTCTGCCGTTATTACACCGATCACTGAACTCACACGTAAGGGGACTCCTTTTCAGTGGTCCCATAAGGCGGATACCGCATTTTCCCGATTGAAGACTCTGTTTACCTCTGCCCCTGTCCTGGTACATCCCCAGCCGGAATTACCATTTATTGTGGAAGTTGATGCTTCTGATTCAGCTGTTGGTGCTATACTGTCTCAAAGGACTGGACCTAAGATGCTGTTACATCCGTGTGCCTTCTATTCCCGCCAGATGGTGCCAGCAGAAAGAAAGTATGACATAGGGAATAAATAACTATTGGCTATAAAAGCTGCCTTCACCGAATGGAGACATCTCTTGGAGGGAGCTACCCATCCAATTACTGTCCTCTCAGATCACAAAAATCTGGAATGTATTCGATCAGCTAAGAGACTGTCAGCCAGACAAGCACGCTGGTCCCTATTCTTCTCAAGGTTAAATTTTTTGGTTACATACCGTCCTGGCTCCAAGAATGGTAAGGCGGATGCCTTGTCTAGAATAGCTGACCCCCTCCATACTACCGTAACCAAGACCACCATCTTGCCAGAGGATATATTTATAGGAGTTACATTTCCTTCTGATCTGATGTCTCGCATTAAAAAGGGCTACGCTGAAGACCCAGTTCTTCGTGATCCTCCTCATGACCTCCATATGACGATGCGTAATGGGTTTTGGATTTTTTAACGACGTCTGTTTGCTCCGGAGTCAGTGCGACTGGACCTTTTACGTCTCTACCATGACTCAAAACCAGCAGGTCATCCAGGAATCCGAAAGACACAAGAGCTACTTGCCCGATCCTTTTGGTGGCCGAAGTATCATGAGGATGTTAAGAAGTATGTGTCCTCTTGTGATGTGTGTGCCAGACATAAGACTCCTCGCTCATCCCCTGTTGGCTTGCTTCAGCCTCTTCCGATTCCTCATCGTCCCTGGGGATATATATCCATAGACTTTATTGTGGAACTACCTCCCTCTAAGGAACACACTACCATTCTTGTTGTTGTGGACAGGTTAACTAAGATGGGTCATTTCATACCAGCTCGTGGTGTCCATTCAGCTAAACAGACGGCTGACCTGGTTATTCAGGAAATATTTCGCTTGCATGGAGTGCCTGATGAAGTAGTTTCTGACAGAGGAGTGCAGTTTACATCTCGTTTTTGGAAACATTTTTGTTCTAATCTAGTTATTAATGTAAATCTGTCGTCAGCTTTTCATCCGCAAAGTAATGGACAGACTGAGCGAACCAACCAGACTTTGGAGCAATATTTGCGGTGCTATATTAGTTACCTGCAGGATGACTGGCTGGATTTTCTACCCACGGCGGAGTTTGCCTATAACAATGCCCAACACTGCTCCACTTCTTTGAGCCCATTTTTTGCCAACTATGGTTACCATCCGACCTTTCTAGTCAGTCTCCCAATTACTACTTCCATTCCTGCTGTCACTGACCGGCTAACGGCCTTACGTGATTCCCAAGCACTGTTGAAAGAGACTCTTTTGGAGGCTCAGGAATGTTACAAAAGAGCTGCTGATAGGCATAGAAAGGAGGCCTATCTATCACGTTGGTGACAAGGTGTGGCTGTCAACAAGGAATCTCAAGCTTCGGATTCCTTCTCATAAATTGGGTCAAAGGTTCATGGGACCTTTTGAGATCATTGCTCAGTTCAATGCTGTCACTTTCCGTTTACAACTCCCGAATTCCATGAAAATACATCCAGTGTTTCACGTTGCACTGCTGAAACCTTTTCATGAAAACACTTTCCCTGGCCGAGCCCTGCCTGCCCCACCTCCAGTCCTCGTGGATGGTGAGGATGAGTACGAAGTGGACAAAATTCTTGACTCCAGGATCTTCCGTAGCAAGCTTCAGTATCTGGTTCGCTGGAAAGGCTATGGTGAGGAGGAGAGTTCGTGGGAACCAGTGGACAATATTCACGCTCCTGATCTCCTTCGGTCTTTTCATGTGCAGTACCCTGCTAAACCAGGTAATAGGGCATCCAGAGGCTGCACCTATAGAGGCGGGGGTAATGTGAGGAATTGACTCTGCTGGGTTTTGAACCCTGGTCCCCAGGCTGCTATACCTCTTCCCTACCACTGCGCCAGCCTGCCTGTTGTGAATTCCATTGAGACCTTATAAGCTTGACTCTGCTAGCAATTGTATCAGTACCTAAGTCTCTTCAGCTGTGTCTGGTCAGGTGTCTGGTCCTTGGCCTATAAAAAGGACTTCCTGTCTATTGATCCTTGCCAGATTATTGTTGGTTCCTGATCCCTTCAATAAACCTTGTTCCTGTTTCACTTACAAGTTTGCGGAACTGGATTATTGCTGACCTTGGCTACTGGTCTCCACAACTTTGTGATTTCTATATCATTACAAAAGCTTTGTTATACCATTCATTGGTTGTGTTTATGGGACATCCACATACATCCCATTTGTGTCACATTCCTATATTTGTAAACTAATGCGATAGCTTAATACATATAATCACAAATAATAGTTGTGGATAATTGCGATGTTGGTGGCGTTTACGATGTTGGTCATGCACTTTTGCGAGGGCCGCTACTGGGAGCCTCTGCGAAGCGAGGCCTGTGGGACTTTCGGCTGCAATGAGCGACGAAGGCCCGCGGGAGTTAGGCCGAAGGTGCTCATTGCAAGGCTTCACAACTTTCAAACAGCCTAGACATGAGCACAGAAGGTGCTCATGTCGATGACTGCGATAGCTGCCGAAAAACGTAGCACTTTGCCACTGATCGCGAGGCCGAAACTGTTTCAATCGCGTAACATGAAAACCCCCCAAAAACAGCCAAATAATAATAAAATAAAAAAAAAACACACACACAGCATAGAGGTAGAGCCAAGAAGCCTGTGAGTGAGGTTGCAAGCAAATTTGAGCACTATTTGCCCTTTTTCGCCGATGGAAAATCGGTGCCCAGCACGGGCTTGTGATGAGCGCTGAAGGTACAGCTTTGCCAGCCTTAAAATTGTATTCCCGTAGCTAGTAATAATAATAATAATATTAAGATGATCATAAGATATATATATCATATATGATAATAAATGGTTAATACACATGACCGGTCCAATTTGTGATAGTGTCTTGGCACATGGCCACCAGCATGGATGTTTATAGCAGAGATTACACTAATGGAGATAAGTTGGCTATTGATCCACGTGCCTCTGCACAGCCTCCATGTGTTTTTGCGGCCCTTACTGATGTGTTAGAGTAGATTAGTGTGGTGTATGTTTTACTGTTCCCCTTGTGGATTGCTAAGAGGTGGTGGTGAATGGGCTTGTGTACCTGAATGAAGCTGTGAGATATACCATGTAGGGCCAGTGTAGGTGGTCAGGTGATAGGAGAGAGGTCAGACAAATCACAGTCCACTAGAGAAGGAACTGGCAACCCACTTCAGTATCTTTGGCATGCAAACCTTGTGGAACAGCACTGGCAGTGACTTAGCTAAAGGTGCTGCAGTCCATAGGGTCACACAGAGTCAGACACTACAGAAGGACTGAACAACAAATAATGAAATGTTCCCCTGGCAATTGATCTATGCGATGTGGCGGTGTAATCTGGCCACCATTTTTTATTTTCCCAATGTAGATATGATGAATGAAATGTATATGCAATCATATATATATATATTCCAGGGTCCACATTAGAGCCTTTTGTGAGTGAGGAAGGTTTAAAAGGGCATCGTTTAATGTTTTTGTGTTGCTATTTAATCAGGTAGTGTGTATTTAATTGTTTTATGCATCTTGCAGCATGGCTTTTCATATTGGCATATGCATGACTATTCTAACATATGATGAAATAAAATATTTTGTAATGCCTATTTCCTATTTGGGGATTATTGTGCAAGCAATTTGAATGCATTTCCATGCTTTCCCCATATTTTAAAGTCCACTGGTGTCTTTATATTGTCTTTTACAGTGTTGTCTGTAAACCCTTTGCTGGTCCTATTTGGAGGCCGTAATATTTTTACCTCCATTTGTGGGTTACTGGCTTGAATGCCATGGCGTCTTTGGGAATTTGTTGCAATTTAATAGAAATATTGGAACGTAACAGTTACAGGCTTGACATATCAAAGGATTTGCAGCAACTGAGTTCAGATTTTGACATCCCACAGGGTGTTTATGCCTGGAACCCGCAGGTCGTTTGTTGTTAGCTTTAAGAGGCCAATTTAATAGCCATAATTCTTGCAGGCTACGTTACGGGCTACGGTTTTACACGTTGGGGGAATTTAATGGGGCTGTTGGAGATGATCTTTAAAGATCTAAAGGCTTTATCAAATACAATCAAGTTGTTATCTGCTGTAAGAACAAAGTACTGACCACTTTATTAATTTAAGCAAATCATGGGAATAAGGTATTATAGATTGTCTGAGGTCTGCTCTATTTAAAAGTGTTCACATTTGACGTAATGGACAGTTCCATGTTGAAACAATAGTGAGCACAGGTACAAAAAAATGTGTTATTCTTGCGTCCCCCAGCACATTTTTATTTTGTTAGGAGGAGAAAACTTGAGTCAGATAAGCGGCCTGTTGTGACATTAAATGATGCCATATCTACTCAACCTGGAATCAAACAGTGAGAAGCAAATAAAAAGATCTATATAGGTAAGTTTAGTTGTGATGACAAGAATGAGTAACTTTAATTATAAAATTAAATAGTTAATTCCTTTCACCAGTTAACAATATCCATAAAAATAAATATAACTCACTACAAGAATATAAAATGCCTCTAAAGAAGCATACAATTGGATTATAGCCTGCATAATTCAGATTGTAATATTTTGTAGCATGAACATGTTATATTTGCTTATAACACAACTGGAGCCCTATTCTATTAGAAGCCTGCAAATGTCTCTAACCCGGAATTTTGGCTGCAAGTGTTTTTTTCTCTTTACATGTTTAGATGTATTCTATTGACTCAAGCCCGCAATTTACCTCCTTAAATCTAAACACGTAAACCCTGCATTTCAGGGGGCGTGATCATATGATATGACAATATTTAAGACAGTCTGTAATTTACTTCCTAGACACAGCCAATAGTAAATGAGGCCGTCATCATGACGTCAGTAAAACATGGAAGTTAGATGTAATGTGCAATCGTAGGCTTCAAATTAATTATTGGGAAGTGGCAAGTAATCGGGCTCGCAATCTAGCAATCTATAAAATGCATTAGATTATCTGTTTTAGTCCATGTGGATTTCCTGATGTGTATTAACCCCTTGAGTCCCGAAATCGATAATACTCAGAAATAACATTTAAAAAATCATATTTTTTTATTGCTTATTTGTGTGTTTGAGACTGTTGTGCAAATAATTATTGTACAGTAGTGTGTGTTTAATTGCTGTTATAGCTTTAATAAGTGTTTGAAAGATGCCTTGAGAGTCCTATTTAGTACTTTAAATATTTTTGACAGAAATTTGATGCTCAGTTGTGGGTTAGAGCAAATAGAGCTGGCTATTAATCTTTTAGCAATGGTAGCTGCCAAAAACTCTTACAGAAACACAGTAGCATAAAAGACACGTTTTCTGTGTGCCTTTATCCATAAATTATTAATCCTACTATGATTTACTGTTTGGCTGCTATAAATGCTAGTAGATTAATAATCAGGTGTAATTTTAACTAATATATGCTGGTTATGCTACAAAATACTACAAAGTGGATGCTTGTTGTTCACAGATTGTAATCCAATTTTAGGTTTCAATAGATTATTTTATATTCTTGTAGTTTGTTACTTTTTTGTTTCTATGGATATTACAAGTAGGAGACCGGCATTTTGATAATGTGTCACCTCCTGTAATCAGACAGTCTTCTCCCTGCTCTAAACTGACAGCAGACCACTGATTTCGCTGTCAGTCAGTGCCCAAATCGCAGCTTCGTACTGCCTCACACCTCTCCTCTTGCCCTTGTGTCTCTACAGGGGCACATAGAGTTAAGGGAGGCCATGAAGGGATCTACTGCTCTTGGAAAGGAGTATGCCGGATTATTGATGTCCTATCTGCATTAAATATTAATATTAATAAATATTACTTTTTACAGTTTTAGTTACTATTTCTTATTTTCTCACCTTGACCTCTTTATACAGGCATATTTTATATTTGTATAGCTTTTATGTGCTTCTCAATGTTTATTTCTATATTCTAGCCTAGGTATCAAGGTTTCTCTAAGAAGCAGCTGAAAATAAAATAATATCAAAGAAAAATGCTTCTGTAGGAGCAAATGTAATTTTCCAAGTTCTTAGTTCTAGATATAATTTTTTACTTTACTTTTTGTATATTTTGTAAAGGGAAATAGAAGCTCAACAGAGGTTTGTTTTAAAATGTACTTGGATTAGTGTGTATCCAGCGGTTCAGCATGGCTGAAGTGACATTACAAAATCCACATGTTTATAGTTTTCTAGCTTTTTTGACATAACTGTATTTATATTTCTTCAGGAATCCACTAGGCATAGATAACGTGTAGAAACGGTTGTCATCCAAAGAAATGTGCTCAGAAGGTGGTAGAGCCATTTTTTGGGTTGATATTAGAAGGTTTAGACATGAGCATTTGACATCTTCACTAAAGCATACACTATATGAATATAAATAAAGTAGAGCAAATCAGAAATATTCTCTCATGCAGAGAGGATTTTTGGTTAGAAATTGCAGGTTTGATGTGTAATATTAAAGTCTGCATCTGCCTGAAACTCTTTTAAGCATTTAGGCATATATAGAACATATATTTTGAATAATGTGTAGTAATTTGGGATAGATCACATGTGTCAAGCACTGTGGAAATACTTCTTATATATTTTAATTTGGTAAATATGTGTACATCTTTTTTATAGTATGTATTTAGTTTGCAATTAAATATAAATTGATAGCCAAATTGTAATATTAGTGCTACTGAATATGTTGGCACATGATCAATAGAAGACAACTTCTGAGTATAATTCTAAACTCTTCTTGCCTGTAACCACCTTATGCATGGAAACGGAGGCATCACAGCCATGGCATGCTCTGACACAGCTGCTAATGGGGTTCATTTGTTGCATACCATTTGGCCACATTTGTCCTAGTCTCTCTCATTTTTTGTATTATAATTAGATTTACTGTACCCTTATTATTGGGCTACAGAAAATATCACTTTAATACTAATCATACAAATAATAAAGCAAATATACAATACAAATCAGTCACAAAATATGGAATAGTGGGTAGATAGATAATTAAAATATCCCCATCACATATATAGTTGTGAGCGTACGAGTTGTTGCTAACGCTGCGGGCTCGCGTAGCGAGTTGCGGGCCTCGCGTAGCGAGGGCCGCGGCTCGCGCAGCGAGACGCGGGCCTCGCAAAGCGAGGGCACAGCGAGGGCACAGCGAGGGCCTCAGTTGCTGGCATGGAGCGCCGCAGGCGCTCCTTGCCAGCAACTGAGGACCTCGCAAAGCGAGGGCCTCAGTTGCTGGCTTGGAGCGCCGCAGGCGCTCCATGCCAGCACCTGAGGACCTCGCAAAGCGAGGTCTTCAGTTGCAGCAACTGCGACCCTTGCAAAATTTCAAAAAAAGTTTACGTCGCAACACATTACGACACTCGCAAACAACATACGACACACGTTCACACACATTACGACACTCGCAAACAACATACGACACACGTTCACACACATTACGGCCTCGCAACACTCGGACGGAACTCGCGAACATTACAAAATTAAAAACACAATACATACACACAGCACATACATAAAAAACTTACCTACACAAACAGGAAGCACCCAGGACCTCAAAAATGCAACTTACAACTTAATTGCACTCAAAATAAAAGAGTTTAGACACTAAATAGTTTGAAAAGCGACACAAAAAATGGCCGACGAATAAAACGAAAACGAGGCTACACACGCAAACACCATACGAGACACGTTACCACACATTACGACTTCGCAAACATCGGACGCAACACGCCGACATACAAGCATTTAAAACTTAAGAAAGACACACAACAAACACATAAAAAGCTTACCTACAGCAAGAGGAACCAGCCAGCACCTCAAAAAAAAAAGTTACACCTACATTTAAATCAAAATAAAACACTTTACACACTAATACCATCGCTAAGCGAGAGAAAAAATGGCCGACGAACAAAACGAAAACGAGGCTTCAGACGTATCTATACTACACTTACTCGCAATAATGAAACACATACTATGCGGAACGTATTACAATCATATTAAACACCATTTTGAACAGTAATACGCAGAAAATGGCGGATGGAACGCAAATTGTAAGCTGGAACGCAAATAGCGCATGCGTATTGCGTTCTAACGGTCTCACTTTCCAGAACTTTCTACAAGTTTATAAATACTGCCTATTTCAAACAAAAAAATACATTTCTCCTCAGGTGATGAACGGAGTGACTTCTGAGATAACTGCTGCTTTTACTTGAGAAGACAATTCTTTACTAATTTACTACTTTACACTGTGCAAATTACAACTGAGAGGTAAGCTATAATATATTACATTTTATTATCAGGACAGGTCAAAAAAAAATAAAAAATATTAGCATTTATGTAGTGACATGTATGGCACATTTATGTGTATAGGCTCAAAAAAAAAATACGGTTCTTTTAACAAAACAACAAAAAAACATAATTCAATATTAAACAGAGGTGTATGTATAGTGACATGTGACACGCACATATATGTCTATAATGTATAGTGACATCTGACACGCACATATATGTCTATAATGTATAGTGACATCTGACACGCACGTATATGTATAGAATGTATAGTGGCATGTGACATGCACATTTATGTGTATTGACCCTGCATAGTGACATGTGACACGGACATATATGTGTATAATGTATAGTGACATGTGACACACACATTTATGTGTACTGCCCCTTCATAGTGACATGTCACACGGACATATATCTGTATAATGTATAGTGACATGTGATACGCACATTTATGTGTATTGCCACTGCAACTAAATTAGCTTACAACAAAATCAGTAAACAACTACATTTAAATGACATTATATGTCATGTATACTGATATGTCACACGCACATATATGTGTATCATCTATAGTTACATCTCACACACACACATTTATGTGTGTTGGAAAAAAAAAATATAAGGTTAATTTAACCATTTAAATATGAGTCATGTATACTGATATGTCACACGTACACAAAATAATTACATAAAACTATGGAATGTGCTTCATGTATGTGACATATGTGTGTAGCCACCAACAAAAAATAAGGTTAATTTAAAAAAATTACACTACTATATTTCAATGACATTCATTTACTTCAATTCAATAGATCATATAAAGCTGAATCTTTTTATTTCTTTGAATATTCAAACAGACTCTGCATCAACAGCAGAAGAAGAGGTAAGCTACAACAAGACATTACATGCTCAAAAGGCCATGTTTTGCTACATGAAAAATTATAAATATACAAATAACTATACAAATAACTATTTCACTTTCTTTTTCAAAAAGACACTACAAGAAGACCGGCGGATTAAGATTGGCAGGAGGGGACCGTCTGTCATTCAAAACTTCAAGCAAGGTAAAGTATTAAGTATAAACAAGAAAGAACCATGAGCCTCATTCAATTGCGACTTCCTCAATTGAATAGGGCTCTATATAAGCACATAACATATTTTTTATACAGAACTTTTTAGTTACTGAACTTCGAACCACAATCAAGGTTTTCAATAACTAAAAACTTTGCTCAATAAATATGTTATGTGATTATATAGAGCCCTCTTCAATTGGCAAAATTGCAATTCAATGAGGACCTATATATCTTTAATGACCAAGGGCCTCACTCAAATGTGATTTGCCCATTTCAATAGGGCTCTATATAAGCACAGAGCATATTTTTTAAAGGAACTTTTTCTTTTGTGAACACGTTGCTTTTGGATACAAGTTCACTAAATACAAAATTACGTTACAAAATATGCTCTGTGCTGATATTGAGCTCTATTCCATTGGCCAAAACACAATTGAATGAGGAGCTCACAATATAACAAATGCAGTAACCAAAGGCCCTCATTCAATTGCTATTTAGGGCAATTCAATATGGCTATAAATAAGCACTTTTAGGCCCTTAGGGCCTCATTTAATTGTGATTTGGCCAATTGAATATGGCTCTATATAAGCACATAGCATATTATTTTTACAGAAGTTTTTAGTTAGTGAACTTCTATCCAAAAGCAATGTCTTTACCACCTAAAAACTTCTGTAAAAAAATATGCTATGTGCTTATATAGAGCCCTATTCAATTGGCCAATTTTGCAATTGAATGAGGCCCTTATTCTATTTTAACAAATATATGTGATGTGCTTATTTACAAACCTATTCAATTTTTGAACATTGCAATTCAATGATGGCCTTAGAGTACTATTACATTGTAAAAAGTGCAATTGAATGAGGGGCAAACTGTGCAACATATGGTACACACAAAGGCCCTCATTCAATTGCAATTTGCCCAATTGAATAGGGCTCTAAATAACAACATAACTCTTTTTTTAAAATAAGTTTTTAGTTACTAAAAATATATCCAAAATAAAGTTTTTCAATGACTAAAAACTTAGTTAAAAAAATATGCTATGTGCTTATTTAGGGCACGATTCAATTAGCCAAATCGCAATTGAATGAGACACAAACTGCTACACACAAAACTGAATTTCTTATTCAATGTTTAACAACCTATAAGCCTTACAAAGAAGCAAAAATAAGAATAACAAAAGTGTTGCGCACCTAATAGCATTGTAAAAAAAAACACACAAACTCATAGGAAACTAAATTAACATTCTTCTTTAATGTTTAACAACCTATAACCAGTACAATCAAGAATAAATAACAAACTACATTAATTATATTATTTCATGGTTCACTAACTATAAGCATCCCAATAAAGGTTAAATAAGTATACCACAAGTGGTGTGCACAAAACTGGATTGTACAAAAAATAACATAAACACATAGCAAAATAAATTTATATTCTTATTTAATATATCACAACCCACAAGCCTTACTAAGAACCTTCAATAACAATAACAAAAGTTGTGGGATTGTACAGAAAGTAAAAAAAAAAAAAGATAGAAAAAAATAACCATACCTGATACAATACAGTCAAATTAATACATTTTTCAATTATTTAAAATACATTTCACTCAAACAACATTTTCTATTTTATATTACAACAGATACTGCGTGAAGACAATCGGACGAGGACTTTTTCCACAGGACCGGACCATCGGACGAGGACTCGGACCAGACCAGCAGACGAGGAATTTCAACACAGGACCAGACCAGCAGGCGAGGAATTTCAACACAGGACCAGACCATCGGACGAGGACTTTCACCAAAGGACCACAACATCGGACGAGGGCTATCGCCACAGGACCACACCATCGGACGAGGACTTCCAACAGAGGACCACACCATTGGACACCGATTTTCAACCGAGGACCAACAAACATTCGGATTTAAATCACACTTCAACCAAGGTAAAGTATAATAAGTACTAAAGTATAAAACTAAAGAAAATGCTTTCAGTTGCATCTCTGTCAACAGAAAAATAAAATAATTAATTTAATATCTCCCTTATTTTATTTAAATTGCTACTATGCAATACATAGCTCAATAACCACATCACTTTTTTTTTTAGCAAAGAAGTTTTGCAGTGGAAAATATCTATCCACAAACAACGTTTTTAATAAATAAAACCATTATTTTAAAAAAATATGTTACATGCTTATTTACAGCACTATTCCATTGGCCAAATTCTTAGCCAGTGAGGACAGGAATTATAAATTTAACTAAATATAAATGATACATTCTAAATATAAATGATACCTTAATAATTTGGCTTTTAGTTCACCGATTGTGCACAAGAATCTTTAACAGGAATTACAATTTTAAATATACACAATTACATTTACTTTTTTTTCCTTTACAGATTAATATGGCTGATAACGAGACCAAAGAAGAGAAGAAAAGACGTCAAACTAGAGAAAGACAAGAGAGATGGGCCGCCCAGCAGACACCGGAGGAGAAAGAAATTCGACGAGAAAAAGAACGCAAAAGACTTGCAAATAAAAGAATATCACCTGCAAAAATGAAAGATACAACCAAAAAAAATAAAAAGATAATAAAGCATTTACAAAATGTTCCTAATACATCAGATGACATTTTACAAGATACCAGTCAAGACAGACCAAAAAAAGCAACTACAAAAACAAAGCATTTACAAACTAAAGAGACAGACATACTGATAAACGTCGTTATAACTTGC
Organism: Discoglossus pictus; assembly: GCA_027410445.1. NCBI lineage: Eukaryota > Metazoa > Chordata > Amphibia > Anura > Alytidae > Discoglossus > Discoglossus pictus. Next base: position 454,747,655 of record CM050164.1, read on the forward strand.
CAACATCAAATGAGGTTGCAATGGTCTTTCAGAATGATGAAGGAGAACCACCATTTCAAAGAGACATTAGAGTATATCCCAGAAATGAGGACCAACCATTTATTGATATTAATATCTTAAGTCCAAATTTAGATCCAATGACATATCCCATCTTTTTCCCACACGGAGAAGCAGGTTGGCAACCAAAATTAACCCTTCCCAGTTACCCAAATGCTAAAGCCAGAATCCGAAATAATGTTTCTATGCTTGAATTTAAAGTTGCTCAAATTGCCATTAGAGATGAATTTAATCCAATTTTATGTGGTGGGAAACTAACACAACAATGGATTATTGATTCATATTTGCAAGTTGAGGCAAATAATTTAAACTTTATAAAATATCAACAAGATAAACTACGTGTAGAACAATATTGTGGACTTATGGACTATGTTGCTGACGTGGCTACAAGCAGAGACATGACAGCTGGCAAAGCCATCATTTTACCATCTTCCTTTCAAGGATCTCCTCGAAATATGAGAGAAAGATACAATGATGCTATGGCTATTGTGACAAAATTTGGAAAACCAGATTTATTTGTTACATTTACATGTAATCCACAATGGCCAGAAATTAATCAAAATCTACTTCTTGGACAAAGTGCTTCAGATCGACCAGATTTAGTAGCCAGAGTTTTTAAGATCAAATTAAATGAATTAATACGTGACTTCACTATAAATCAGTTATTTGGCAAATGTCTTGCTTATGTATATACCATTGAATTTCAAAAAAGAGGCCTTCCACATGCACATCTTCTCATAATACTTCAAGAGAAAGATAAATTAGATACTTCGGACAAAGTGGATGCAGTCATAGTTGCTGAACTACCAGATCCAGAACTATATGGTAGACTATATGAGATTGTTACTCATCGCATGATTCATGGACCCTGTGGAGACCTTAATCCACAATCACCATGTATGGAAAATAATCAATGTTCAAAAGATTTTCCAAAAGATTATAGAGACAAAACATATGCAAATTGTGATGGATATCCACTTTATAAAAGAAGAGAAGGAGATAGTGCCATTATTTGAGGAAAAAAGTGGACAATAGATATGTAGTATCCTACAATCCACATTTACTCATGAAGTACAACGCCCACATCAACGTAGAAGCCTGCACTTCTATCAAATCCATTAAATATGTTTACAAATATATTTACAAAGGTTACGATGCAGCTACTGTAGTCGTCAAAAGTGCAGACAACCCTGAAAGTAGTGAGTTAGTACATGATGAACTTGCATCTCATGTAGATGCTCGCTATGTCAGTGTGCCAGAAGCTATGTGGCGGCTTTTAAAATTTGAAATGCATGATAGATCACATGCAGTATATAGGTTAGCAGTACATTTGCCACAACGACATTTAGTCTATTTCCATGCTGGAAATGAAATGAATGCATTGGCCCAAAGTGAAGATCGTCACACTACACTAACTGCATGGTTTGCATTAAATTCCACTGATGCTCAAGCAACACAATACTTATATATTGAAATTCCAAATCACTATGTTTTTGTGAATGGATTATGGAGAGCAAGAAAAACCAGAGGCAATAAAATAATTCCACGAATTTACACAGTCAGTCCAAGAGATGTTGAACGATTTTGCTTACGGATATTACTTTTAAATGTTCCAGGAGCACAAAGTTTTGAACAATTAAGAACTGTTAATGACATTGTATATGAATCCTTCCATTTAGCTGCAAGACATAGAAACTTACTCGCTGATGATACAGAGTGGGAAAGATGTTTAGAAGAAGCAGCACAATGTCAAATGCCACGACAGATGAGAGAACAATTTGCTTTTATTTGTATCTTCTCAAATGCTCCAAATGCATTAGCTTTGTGGGAGACTTTTAAAAGTAATATGGCTGAAGACTTTATGCGACGATACAATGAACCCATTGCACACTTAAAAGCGTTAATGGAAATTCAAGAAGTCTTTTTAACTCATGGATTAAGTTGTGCAAGTTTTAATTTGCCTGATCCAGGTCTAATAGATGACATTAACTTTGAAGACTATGACATTCAACTACAAGCAGAAAGAACAGAAGAAAGACTTGCAACTTTAAATACACTACAATTGCAAGCATTTCATGCCATTAAAAATGCTATAGATGATGACATGGTGACAGAGCGTTATTTCTATCTTGATGGACCTGGCGGATCAGGGAAAACATATTTGTACAATTTATTAATGAGTTCAGTACGAGCACAAGGAAAAATAGCAATGGCGTTTGCCACTACTGGAATTGCTGCACTTTTATTAGAAGGTGGAAGAACTGTTCATAGTGGATTTAAACTTCCAGTGCCTATTTTGGAAAATTCTGTGTCAGATATTCGCATGACATCCTTACAAGCAAAGAAATTGAAGAAATGTAAATTAATTATAATAGATGAGGCCACAATGATGTCATGCTATGCCCTCCAATGTATTGACCGTTTGCTTCGTGAAGTCATGGATAATATTTTTCCATTTGGTGGAAAGGTAATGTTGTTGGGTGGCGATTTTAGACAAACATTACCTGTCGTTGTACATGGAAATCGAACAGACATTATTGAAACATGTATAAAGTCAAGTACAGTATGGAAACATTTTACCCATCTTCAACTGCAACAAAATATGAGATCAGAAGGCCAAACTGATTTCAATAATTGGCTTATTAAAATTGGAGAAGGCAGAACAGAAAAAATACTACATTTACCTGACGACACTGTAGAGATCCCACCTCATATGATTTGTCAACAAGATATTATATCGGCTATATTTGAAGGGAGCATAAATAACGAAGAATATTCCGAGCTTGCCAACCAAGTTATACTGACGTGTAAAAATAAAGATGCATTAATACTCAATAATGAAATCTTTAAAAAAATTAATGCACCACAAAGAAATTATCACAGTGCTGATTCTGTACTTGCTGATGACAATGAAAGTCAGGCAAACTTTTCAACTGAATTCATTAACTCTTTAACTCCTTCTGGAATGCCACCACATATTTTGCAGCTAAAGAAAGGTGCAATTATCATGTTACTGCGAAATATGAACCCCAAAAAAGGCCTATGCAATGGCACAAGATTAATTGTTCAACAATTAAAGGACCATTTTATAGATGCTGAAATTTTAACTGGGACCCATAAAGGAGAGAGAGTTTTCATACCAAGAATAGATTTAGCACCAAGTGAAAGTAGTCTCCCTTTTATACTTCAAAGAAGACAATTTCCCATTATTATGGCATTTGCCATGACCATTAATAAATCACAAGGTCAAACTTTCAAATCTGCGGGTATTTACTTGGAAGAACCAGTTTTTGCACATGGTTAATTGTACGTTGCGTTGTCACGCTGCAAAAATCCACAGGCTATTAAAGTTTACATTGAAAACAATGAAAGTCAAGGTGATTTATTAGAAGATGGACGTATTTTTACTAAAAACATTGTCTACTATGAAGTACTATAACTTTGCAGGATACAAATTAAAGCCATGCAAACATTTTGGAAAAACATTCAAAAATACAAAACAATTGGTTGTTTAATTCAGTCATAATTAATGGAAGTCATGTTTATGGATAATTCGCCTCACAAAATACTTGCCTTGCATTTCTATGAAAAATTATGTTAAAATGTTAAGTCACTATGTTAATGTTTCTAATGTTACAAGTTTAAAAACAATATTTTCAAGTTATTTCATTCAACATATTACAAAGTTCATGTTAAGAGCTCAAGCACCTTTTAAGTCACAATGTAAATATTCTATGTTATCTTAAGATTACTACCTACATTAATGTTTATCGCCAGTTTAAGTGCTCAGTAATTAATTAATTTAATTACGTACGGTTTAAGGAGAGTTTTTAATGTATGCCTTCCTCTACATTCAATGTATATTAAACTTAACAATTATTCTGATATAAATTGCATGTTAATACTGATTAATTTCAAGTTAAACTGTTTTTACATTCAAATGTTAATACTTTTAATTCAAAATTATGTTACAAAATGTATTTACTATGTTCCTGTTTATAATGTTCAAAATTAGACAAATGTTTTGCAAAAATTACAAAGTTACATAAAAAATAAAGTTCAATTTTAACAATATATACTTTCAAGGTTATTGCTTACATATATTTTAAAATTCGGCACGTTTAAAAAAGTCTTTTTACTTTTTACTTTTCTCTGGATTCTATGTATATTAAAGTGAACAATTCTTCAGATACAAATTTCATTTTAAAAAACTATTACATCAACATTTTACAAAAATACACGTTCATATCACAATACTTACAAGGGTCAAAAATATATATAAATAACTAAACAACTTCACAAACATATACATCACATTGCCGTCATTTTTTGACGGGCAAGTCGCTAGTTGTATATATAGTTTTGAAAGAAACAGCCATTTATCCATTAAGGGTATTGACATGCAAATAAGGATAATAAATCGGTGCCTTGTAGCCTACTTAATATGAGATTAATTTAAACATAAATTTGCTACACTCATTCAGTCTTCAGAACAAAGCCTTGGATTAGGGTACAGTGCCAGACACCCACTCACAGACTGCAGTTTCCCTCTTATATGGTACTTATTAGGGTGAGGTTGATTTTGGCAACTGTGCAATGAGATTGGACAGAGTACTCAGTGCAAACACAAAGGCCGCTATTCAAATGAGCAATTGTTGGTTACTGGAGCCAGTAAAGGAAGCCGGTAGACTAATTTGCTGTTTAATTGGCGTCTTTTAGCGAGCCACAAATGATCTATGGGTTAGAGGCTGAAAATCATTGCGGTTGCCAAAATCGTAACTTATAACCCATCTAAGCCTTTGATCTTTCAAGGCCACAAAAGTTACAATAGCTAAAAATCACAAATCGTTATTCAATTGCTGCAATACCACAAGCCCGCAAATGTTTTCACACCCGTAAATAGCAAATGTATAAGAAAATCCTACGTGTACCAGATAGGACTCACAAGGGGTTAAACACCTGATCGTAGCACTCTAAATGCAAATAAAACATTAATACTGCACTTTAAAATATGGTGAAAGCGATGAAAGACATTAGGATTAATTACACAACAGCGCCAAGCTCGCAAATCTGCAACTAAAAAAACATTTTTTGATGGTTTAATTTCTGTGTTATATCAATCTCAGGAATCAATGAGTTAATACATATTAGTCCACCCACATGGACTAGAACAGTATCGCCATAAATTTTTATTATTTTGTACATTGTTGGATTGCAAGTGTGATCATATATAGGACCTCTAAACGCTAATTTAATGAAATTTAACCTCCATGTCTTACTGAAGTCATGATGATGGTCTCATTTACTATTGGCGGTTTCTAAATCGGTAGTTACAGCCTTGCTTAATTGTTTATGATCACGCTAAATTGCGGGCTTTAATTGAATCGCTCTGTAATTGTAGCAAATTTCATGCCCACAGACATAAGTACTGTATAACATAATATGTAGGCTTGCAATTGAATAAGGCCCAAATTATGTTATGGTCGATAGCAATGTAATTGTAAGTATCCTCTATTGTATTGAAAGAAAAAGTTGTTAAGCTTTTATGTTTTTGAATCGTGCCTGGGAGCATTTTGACCCTCATTTGATTGTCACTACCCAGAATCCTCATTGGCAGTGGAAACAATGTTCACTGAGTAATTATATGGTAAAACAGGTGTCTCCTGCCCTGCTTTGAACATTTAAATATATAATTGTGTTTTCGAGCCAAAGGAAAGTACAAAGTTAAAGTTAGAGTCAAATGGAAGATGAGCACACTTGAACTAACTAATGTATGCAACATCATTTGTATTTAACTGATAAATTCTTTCCTCATTAATATGTGTTTTGGGTATATTATTGCGTTCATGTACCATGTAGTAAGAGTCACTATTATATACTTTCTTTAACATCAACGTTATATATTTAAATGTAATTAAGGGTTTAGAAATTTGTAGCTGATTTATTATTTTAGTTTTGAGAAATATATACAGCCTTATTAAATTGCGATTCGTCCAATTGAATAGGGCTCTATTTAAGCACATAGAAGTTTTTAGTTAGTGAAAAAATCTGTAAAAAAATATGCTATATGCTTATATAGAGCCCTATTCAACTGGCCGTATTGCAATTTAATAAGGCTAATAATTTTTAAGTACAATGAATCGAGCAATTATATTGCACATTATTGCATATCTGATGTATTTGAACTGGCAATTTAAATGTAAACTGAAAAATGTTAAATATCAGTTTTCAAAATACAAATGCAATATAGGAAAATTGTAAAACACTAACAGTGCATTTAATAAATGATTGAATTCTAAAATTTAGAAAATTATTAAGACTAAAGCAAAAAGCACTGTATCAGGAAACATTAATACAGAATGTGGAGACGACAGAGGGAGCAGTGTCTTAGTACGGATTCTCTTCAACTATATAGTTCTATCTCTTTCCCATGAATTTTCTTTAATTGATTATCTAATTTTCTCTCTCCCAACACCCTTCTGGATCTTCTTGTAGCTAGCTTACATTTTAATACAATTAAGACAGCATTCACTAACACATTTGTCCATAGTCAAGTCATTGGACAATTTGTAGATCTTAATATATGGTTAATCTTAATATATCCGTTAATATATAGTTAGTTGTGTCAATCCTTTACACATATGGCAAGGTGATTAAAAACAGAAAGTTATCTATAGAATATGCCTCAGAAGTTATGGCTTGCTTTTAAGCTATGGTATCCTTCCTCATGGCATATCATAAAGTATGGATATACTAGCACATCTGCTGGAGGCTACAAAACTAACGTTCAACTGAACGTTCTATGTTTTTAAAATACTAATTAAAAATTAAACAAATGTCTCTTTAATGTATGACCACTAAAGTTCTTACTTGAGGTATACCTGTAGTGACTAGTTAACTCAACATTTTTGAGCTGTAATTTCAATTATCTGCAAGTAGTATTTTTAAGAGTTGCCTTTAGTAGTCATTTAGGTTTAATAGTTTTTTTAGGCTTAACATGCCACATGTAATTTTGTCCTCTCCAAAGTTACACTCCAACCTCTGATCAGATATTGCATCAGTAGAAAGACGTCACTCCATTGTCCTTTCTGTCTACTCATATCCCCGGTTTTTATTGTTCTCATCAGTTACATATCCCCTTACTTCTTGTCTTTTTGTTAATACTACACATAGGTTATATATATATATATATATATATATATATATATATATATATATATTTTTTATATTGGATGGATGTAGCTGAGGACACCTTGTAGAAGACAATACCAACACCAAAACAGAAAATATCTGAATACTTTGTTACTCCATATTTAAAATCTACAGACATCAGCATTCCACAATCTATCACATATAATTGTTAAACGACGATTCGTCGTCACGCTTGCGACGAATCACAGTTTGACAACGATCCATTTGCAAAGGCAATCAGATCGCGCCTTTGCAAATGGATCGTGGTCAAGAGCACGGCATGAGGCGCGCATTGTACATGCATGGCGCATAAGGAGAGGGAAAAGACACAGAGGGAGAGGGGGGTAGAGACACAGAGGGAGAGGAGGGGAAGAGACACAGACGGAGGCGGGGGAAGAGACACACAGGGAGGGGAGAAGAGACACAGAGGGAGAGGGGGGAGAGACAAGGGGGGGAGAGACACAGAGAGAGAGGGGGGAAAGAGACACAGAGAGAGAGAACTGTGAAAGAGACAAAGAGGGAGAGGGGGAGAAAGAGACACGGGAGGGGGAAAGAGATGCATGGGAGGGAGAGTCAGTAAAGAGACATGGAGGGAGAGGGGGGAAAGAGACGTGGGAGGGAGAGGGGGAAGAGACACAGGGAGAGGGAGGAAAGAGACATGTAGAGAGAGGGAGAAGAGACACGGGGGAAGATACACAGGGGGGAGAGAGGGGGAAGAGACACAGGGAAGAGACACAGGGGGGAAAGAGACATGGGGAGAGGGGGAAAGAGACAAAGAGGGGGTGGAAAGAGACACAGGGGGTGAAAGAGACACGGGAGGTGGAGAGAGACACGGGAGGGAGAGGTGGGGAAGAGACACAGGGGATAACGGGAGGGGGGAAGAGACACAGGGGAGGGAGAGTAGTGGGAAGACACACAGGGGAGTGAGAGGAGTGGGAAGAGACACAGGAAGGGGGAGAGGAGGGGGAAGATACACGGGGAGGGAAATGGGGGGAAAGAGACACAGAAGGGGAAAGACAAAGGGGAGGTGGGACAGGGGGAAAGAGACACAGGGCAGGGGAAAACAGACACAGGGGGGGAGAGGGGGAAAGAGACACAGGGGAGGGGGAAAGGCACATGGGGAGGGGGAAAGATGCATGGGAGGGAGAGGGGGAAACGAGATACAGGAGGGAAAGAGACAAAGGGGAGGGGTTAGAGACACGGAAGGGAGAGGTAGGTTAAAACACGGGGGGAAATGAGACACAAGGGAGGAAGTAGACTAGGGAAGAGACTCGCGATGAGCGTCTTTGAGGCCAGTAGAGGGGGAGAGGCTCCCATTGTGTGGCAAACAGCATTACCAGGCTTCACTTTTTATTGCCGGCATTTGTGACGGGCAAGTCGCTAGTATAAAATAAGCTTCAATAATTCCTTTTTTTTATTGATGTTTATGAAGAGAACAGGTCACATTCATACAGCTCTACCAATTTTTATTTGGTTCGGAAATGGTAACTGCTTTGAGCGAGCTCATAGTACCATCAATTATAGTTTTTAACAGAACTAAATCCAAATCACTTGATATAAATCAGTTTTAGCAATATCCATTTGCAGAATTTAACGGTGACTCCATTTACGAAGCAAAGCATGATATTGTAACTAATTTCTAAAGCAACTACTGAACTGAGTAATTACTTTGGAAAAGCAAACTCATTTGTTTGAAAATTAGAATTTGAAAATGATTAATTCCTGTTATACATTGCACTGAAGTATTTTTATTCAATCCCTATTCTCTTCTTAGTCTATTGTAATTTTTTCAAGGTTTGTATCAGTGTATGAAGGACACTTTATGAAAAATATGAGAAACAAGCAACTCAATTTGTATTTCCTGTACAGAAAAAGAAATGAACACAAAAAAAATATTTTTATACTTAATTGTTACATACTTAAAAACTAAAAGTGAACAGAAATTATTTTAGGTAAAGACATATAAACAAAAACATATGTACAGTTTTACCATAGTCCTTTAACAGCAGAGAGAAGTGCTCAAGTAATATAATGAAGTCGAAACTGTTATGGGTTTCTAATTGTCATATAGATTAAATACTAAATCCCATGTTATAACTGTGCTGTACATCATTTTCCCACAGCATCACATGGACATTTCTAAGGGTCCTGGTTATGTTTTGTGTCTAACAATAAAATCTGTTATGTAGACTATTTTGAGCTACTTAAAAATTATTCATTTTGCTTCATAATATATGTGTATTCTAAATTGTTCCACAGAAAACATGAATGAAGCTCAGATTTACATAGTAAGATCGTAATTGATGTAAAAAAAAAGACTAGTAGTTTATCAAGTTCAACGTTTTTAGGTCTTCTCTGATGCTTATAATATGTCAATTAATTGTTGATTGATCCAGCCAAACAAACCCCAATTGAAAAAAATACAGACAATTGGATTACTCCCTAGATCAGAGCTTTCAAAACTTTTCATGTTGGTCACATCCTTTTCAGACATACATCATTTGAGCTTTATATGCCGGCAGACTTCTATTTGCTTCTAAACCCCTCGTAATGCATTCTAATATTTACATTTTCAGATGATGCTTAGGCAGAGAGCACTGTTCCGTAGGTGGTTGTCCATAAATACTCCTATTATTATTGTTTATTTCTAACGCACTGACATATTACGTAGCACTGTACACAAGCAAAGGTAAATACAAATTAACAAACAGCAAAGCAAGGAGGGCCCTGTTTTTGAGCTTGGAATCCAGTGTCCATGGTGCTTTCCCCAAAGCACATTGCCGGATTGAAACTCACAGACTTACAACCTAAAGGTATAAAGTAAAAGAAAGTTTACTTAATTGTAAATAATGTGCAATTTATCTACTTCTCTCTCTCTCTCTTGCCAGAATTTGAATTATGTCTTCTTTTACTTTATATTTGCCTTGTATAGTGAGCTTGATTATTTCTGTGTTGAGTTGCGAGTCATAGAGAGCTTTTGTAATCTTTAATGTCACATTTTTTTAGATTTGCCAGTCATGGATATTTTATTAAACTATAATATCCCTCATTTTTATGGGTTGCCGATAATCAATATATTATTTAAACTATGTCACTAAAACATTTAAATCCACAGTTATGGATAACTTTTTTAAACCATAATGTCCTCAATTTGTAAAGCTTGTCAGTCATGGAAATGTTTTTAAACCATAATGTCCTTAAATATTTTAGGTTTGGCAAGCATGGACAAACAACTTAATGTTATTACTTTTCCACATCAACCACTGATGGAGACAAAATATTTTTAAGATGACGCCATTAATGTAAGTGTATATTGTAAGCAACCTTATTATGTAGGAAAAACACAATTTAAATATATGCTCTTTAGCCAGTAGCTGCTAGTCAATAGTTGTATTCATTGTCTGCCAGCAGCTGCTAGTAAAAAAATAAATAAAAACACTTTTAATTAAACAATATACATAACTTGTATAAAAATGCACGTTATTTTATACATAAACAGACATGTTTAATTTCTGGGTTGTTTCATTGGTGATACTATAGTTTAAACAATTAAATTGTTCCAAGGATACTGTTTAGGTTTCAAATATTACAAACACATACATTTAAATTGAGCTGTGTACTGTGAACTACAAAGTACTGGTTGTTAATCCCAGGCAAACTGTTCTGCCTTAAAACAGAAATCTTTAACTAAATAAATCCACCACTAAAACATGCATATTTTTCCAAAAGCATGCACTGAAGGTTTATAGAAAAATACAATTTGGTTTCTTGGTTTGAAGCTCCTATAAAATCATGTTTGTTGAAAATCAGAAAAAACACTATCTACTTCTAAGCACACTGCCACAACCCGCTCTTCATTTGGGCTTGAGTAGACTAAGAAGACCAATCCGACAAGCAGGTTGTATAGGTTAGTTTATCCACACATACACAGGGTAGTTTCACCATAGGCTAGGACAAGTTGCTGATTCTCCAGACCAAGTTGCTGTTGCGCGGGCAAGTTACAGAGTTTCAGAACAGGAGACTTTACAGAAACTAATTTCTGATTACAAAAATAATAAACGCTTTGCCTCTAAATGAAACACACCAGTCATATGTGTCCCAAACAAAGCATGAACTTAAGTTTTCAGTATACATTTTTATACTGTGTTTGCACCAATCGCCATTGGGCCCTTCCCATGGAAAATATCACTCTGACTACTTATGCTCCCTTCGAACTACTCCATGTGGGTAAGGTCTGGCTCCAAGAAGGCGTTTGGCACTCATTGCGAGGCCTGCAATGAGATCCGAAGGAGATGAATATGAGAGAGGAGATGCTTTGAGGGCTTCGCGATCCTCGGCAAAGGCACTATTTGCGAGGCTCACACAAGGAGAGTCTTTGTAGGGCAAGGTGAGGCTCACAAACTGTGTCTTTGCCGCAGATCGAGAGGCACTCATAGTTTGACTTAGACACACATTACGAGCCTCACCATCATGAGACTCGCAAATTGCATCTAAGCCGCAAATAGCACATGCGCAGTGCGTTTCTCTGCCTTTTCTAACATCTTTCTAACGCTTTTGTCGTGCGACTGCAGTGTTGCGCATGTTTGAGATAGATTTTATATATACTGGACACTTTCTACACAGTTGAAGAACAGTGTGAATGGAAATGTATCTGCTGGGGTAATTTTTGAAGAGAGATTGCTAGCTCTGTTGGATTTTAAATTCTGCAAATTACAGATAATAGGTAAAGTATAATTCCTTCTTAATTAATTAATTTATTTATCAATTTAGAAAATCAAGTTAGATCCTCTCCTACACATATCAAACACTCCGAGCCATAAATATGATATTGAGCAGCATTAACATAAATGAGCTGCACAAATAATGCTGTATATGTCTGGAAGGTGTGGGAGAGTGCCCTCCACAGGCTGGTGCAAGATACAGAGATGTGAAGATTTCTCACCAGGTGAAAAAGAGTTAATTCCTGCTACAGAGCTGATTAGCTGCAGGTGTGTTAAGCTCTTAAAACAGACACAAGGAAAGATGGATGTGCCCGCAAGTTAGGCTCTGAGGCCTAGCAGAGTACACAGGCTATGAGGAGTCTGAAAGTTACAGCTAGCAGAGAGAGCTGTTAGATTCACAACCAGAGTGCCTAAGAGGAGTTTCCTGAATTTATTGCAGAGGGACAAAGTCTGCTGTGGCTTGGAGTGGCCAATTTAAAAGAGGAACTGATAATAAAGGTACTGGATTCATTGTTTATATACCCCAGGGCAGAGACTGTGTGCTGAAACTATTTCTTTGCTGAGAGATGTTTTTCTTCATAAAAGGGACCCTGGGCAGAGCACTTGGAGAGAAGGATGGGCCAGTGTTCTACCCACGATATTGTGTTGAAACAGTACAAAGTGTCCTGCAGAAACAGAGACTGAAATTGTGTATGCAGAGAAGATAGTGTATTTATTACTTTATTTTTCTGTGTTTTCCCCTGAGACAGACAAGCTGCACAGACACAAAGAGGGGGTTCCTGAAGTGAGTAAGAACATAAACATAGATGCTTATAATCATACATTTGTATGTCTTCTTTATTGTGTTTTTCATGTCAAATTAAATACACATTCCTGAAACATATTTTTGGCCTCTGTGCTGTTACAGCGGGAGCTGTGAACAACAGCTGAATGACTTTTGCAAGGTCATCTTGCCACAAAGGATACAATATATAGCCAATTTGTAGTGCTCGTTATTATGAAACAAACAGCTTCTTGGAATGGCAGTGTCCCTTTAAGTGACTTCATAAGGTATCTAATGTGATATCATAAATAATATTATGGATTATATACCTTTTAATTGTATATGAAGTCATCACTAATGACACAACTTATGCCATTACTCTTTTCCTATGTAATGTCATGAATGGGGTCACCTAATGTTATATACAATTTAATACATTATGTCACCTGAAAAACCTATACATGGGGAAGGAACCTTAACTTTCTATTTTTCAACATTTTATGAGTCTTAAATTTGCCCATCCTAATTCTTTAATGAAATTGCTGCATCATATGAATATATAAATATAGATAGATAGAGAACACCTGAGTGAGTAAGTAAAGCAAAATAAGATAGTTTTTTTCCATATACTCTACACAAAATGTTGAGCATGATCAGAGTTTTAATTATTTACAGAAACAGTACAATATGCTGGGTTATTCACTCCAATATTGCTTAATGTCATGGTGCAAGATCTATTATATTATTGTACTTCACAGAAGATTACCCTTTTCAACATTTCTGCAGTCAGTTGAACAAATTCAACATCTTTCTGTTGTGACTAATGTTCTGTAGTGATCGAATTAGGTTTATGCATGTGATGCAGAATGTTTTTATTTAATTCTTGTTCTACTATCTTCAAAAAATAACGACCAAAGTAACCAGACTGAATTTACTTGTGAGTAGATTTGTTTGTATTTGTTTGGTACAATTCCTTGTATTTAAGTACCGGGGGTTCAGTTTGATTAATACTACAAAGGGATTCATGGAGAGCTCTTCATTTGTATAGTCTGTTGTTTTACATAAAAAATGCTTTGGTTTTATCATGTCAGGAGGAGAGGAAACCCATTCCTCCTTGTGTCAGTTGTACATTTTCTACACTATATACATAAAAAATTGTAATGTTAAAAACACAATCCTTTAAATGCATGATAGGACATTTTAAGCCACAGTGACCCATTAGGTGACTTTTCCTCACTTCTAGATAACTACAAACAAGGGTTCAAGTGCATAAACATGAGACTTACTTTACATTGTTTACACTGTGTGATTGTATTTCCAATATATGGTTGTAGACAAACTAGTACCCCCACATTGTATTGCAGTCTTAAGTAGCTTTTTAACCAGACTGATGATAAAGGAGATGTTAAATAAAAATTATGAATATCTATAACAGTACTTATTTTGACAGGCTATGGGCTTCATACAGACACCATTTTATAATGCACGTAGCTCAGCCATGACAGTGCCCAAATTATGGTAGCACATTGTACAGTAGTTTTGTAGACTTAAAGATAGTACATTACAGGTTATGAAATACTGTTAATTAGTGAATAGGTGATTAGAGGTAAGTATTCTTTTTTTTATTGTTTATTAATGATATTATTGCACATGTATCTATATTATAGGGAAAGATTCCATCTTTGGAAAGGTTTTTAATTTTTTATTTCAATTCTGGGTAAGCACAAATTGCAGATGAAAATTAAATTCCATTCATGAATTGAATTTGTGGTTTTATATATATATGGTTTAAATAAGCTAGTTAATTAAGTGTATCCTTCTCAATGTAACTCTGATATAAAATGTAAATTTCACTTACTACTTGGAAGTCCCTAGAGTAACAGACTCTCCACTTCTGGAGCTTTGCCCTTCCTTCCTCTTCTCCATCATAAGAGTTAGCATGTTATACAGCGTTGACCTAAAACCATGTCCTAGCAAGGTCGAGGTCTTCACACTAAAAGTGCCTTATGCTGCTCAGACACACATTTGATTGCTAGCACCATGACAATCTCCTCTGCTGTGGTCATGACTTTAATTCTCCACTGCTAAACATTGCATCCTGCATGAGAGGGAAAAGATAAATATGGGGGAGTTCAAGAAAGTATGAATTTGTTAGTCTAAATGCTTCTTAGAAATAAGTGAATTGTGAATCTTATATCATAATTACATAGTGGAGAAACAACATAAAAGGCATATCTAAGTGAGCTGGATTATGAATGCATGAAGAGAATTAGTAGAGTATGCAAACATTTTTTGCATGAAAAAATCCCAAAATAAATATTTAAACATTTACATTGAAGTCAGCAAAATCTCTTGTAATTTCTAACCGCTGCAAATTAGGGTTAACACGTTCCAAACCCAGGCTAAATTAGCATCAAATTTAAAATAATTTGTTTTGGCCAATCTGGTTAGCTGAAACATTTGATTTAAACTCTGGGGTTTTGTGCAATTAAGCAGCCGGAGATATGTAGTATATCACTGATATGTGCTATGTATTGTTGCTGACATAGAGGCAAGAAGCTACAAGGAGATTGGCTGAGCAAGCAACAGCAGGTTAATAGTGGGTTAATATTGCTCTCCTGATGCTGCATGCTGATTGGAGGGGATCAGATGCCTGCGTAGACACCCCCTGGAGATGAATTACAACATGCTATTTATTTACTGTAACAATAGAAATAAACAAATCCAAAATATCTGTTTTCCATTATTTGAAACAAGATATACCATGAAAAGTCTCTTACTGTATATGTTAACTCTACTTTTTCCCAATTTTTATTTAAAAAAACCAGGAAAGGTCTATTAATCTTTATCTAAAAGTAATATGTATGCTTACCCCAATCCAAAAGTACTATATTAGTATGTGCTCTTTATTAGTGAAAGGGCCACTGTAAAGGTCACTAGAAAAACCTCTAGCATAGAAACATATCCCAAGCACATTGCAGCCACATTAGTCGGTCTCATTTCTAGACGTATCTTAGAAAGGGGTGTTAGGGCCCTACCCTTTTTATCAGTGATAAGGTGCACATGCTTATTTCCTAGATAATAGCTTCCTTTTTTGGTCCTACATTTTTGCCAAATTTGTCTCTTAGGATATCTCTCATGTTACAGTTATTAAATCATCAAGTTTATGGATTAAAGAAAAACAACTTTATTATTACATATTATAATTGTCTAACTACGATACGTCATCACGCTGTTTGCGTGGTGCGTATGACTTAGCAATGAGAGCCACAGGCGCTCATCGCCGGCGAGTCTCACGTAGCCGTTAAACTTGGAGCACTTAGGCAATGAGCGCTGAAGGTGCTCATTGCCAGCGAGCCTCGCATAGCGAGACGAGCCATTAAACTCGGAGCAATTAGCGTGCCAGCAAAAAAAAATACGAGACGAAAAAAATACGAGACCCGGGCCTTAGAAAAAAAAAGATACAAGAAGCAAAAAATTACGAGATTAGCGGCCGAACCAAAAACCCGAAAACACACTAACTACACCTAAAAAGATTACAGACAGCATGGGGCAACAGCCAGGACATCTGTGAGTGAGCTGGAACTCGAATTTAACTTGATTTAGACTATTTTCACCAAAATCGCCGGAGCGAGTAAAAAAATGTCAGACGAAAAAATGAGGCTACACGGCCCAGGACCACGTAAAACGCGTAGTACTTTACACATCACACTACGACCTACAAAATACACTATTACAAAAGCCCGAAAATGCTCACGAGCCGCGTACCATATTTATAACATTACAACTATACAATGCCACTTTACACAATAAATCAACGGCTTTACCTCGCGCACGCAGCCTATTTAGAATGCACAGTTCGAACATTCATTACACTTTATAAGCAGGGCACTAACAATCACAATGTATAGTGTATGCAGACGCAAAATACAAACAGATTGTTAGCTCTTCAGCCTATTGCTTGCGGCATATATCAAATATAAATAAAGTATATTTATTTATTGCAGAAATAATTAATTATTAATTAATTAATTAATTGAATAAATCATTAATTATTACTTAACTACATATACATAGAAATATATATCTCTCTCAGAGGACCAAAAGTACACGACATGAGAGGCTCTCCTGGCACAGAACTCTTAGCAACGTTTTCCATTGCTGTCCTATTGTCTCATCAACCTCACAACAACCAGCCTATTCAACTAACTAAAAATGCCTTAGCTGATTTAAATTTTTTGGTCATCCTTTATCTCTCACTGCAATGGGCGATAATTTTTTCGTACTCAGCCATCATCCTAATCTCCTCAAGTCTATATTTACTCCTACCCTTTGCACCTCAAATTTCTGCATCAATCCAAAATATTAAAAAAATAAAGTGAATTACTAGGGTCCCTAGGTTCTCATCAAGCCCAACAGAAGTAGTGGGTTGTCACACATATAAATACTCAGGTCATTCTTTCCATGTAGCTGTAATTTCACATATAACCATACCTACAGTATGCTTATCATTAAATATTTAGGCAGATTGATATTATCATGCTGTAGTCATTACATTAATTACCCACACTACCCTCACAATACTTGATCACATCAAATCTTGAGTAACCTGCATTTCAGAAAATTAACTCTAGCACATCATCTGTCATCACCATGCTTTAATTTTCTTTATATGCCACCAACTAATAAATCCTCATCTCCCTTCATTGCCATTTGAGTAGGCCAAGAAACATAGGAAAGACAAGTCTGCTCCTGTGGGTCATAACTCCACCCCCTAGTGGCTTTGCAAATCCACATCTAGTGAGTTCTTTAAAGATCTTCCTGCTGAGGATCTTTGTCCATCATTGTTTGCTGCAAAATCTGTAATGTACTGTTGCTTCTGTTCTTGTCTGACTGGAGTTCTGCTGGTGTCTAGCACTGCTGCGTATGTTCCTACTTGGAAAGAGTTCTACTTGTACCTCCTGCTTTCAGAGCTTGACTGTCAATTTGCTGTTTCTGCATATGGACTGATATGATGCATTGGACTTTTTTAAAGGGATTTTCACCAAGCTTTGTATATCCTTTTTGTGATCATTAACTTTGCTTTACAAACTCCCCCATGAAGTGTCTGAATTTCTAGTACCAGGTTCCTGATATTTCCGCTTGTGGCACTATCCCCTTAGGTTGCTGGCTCCTGCAAGAAATATACTATCAGGCCAGTGAATGGGAAACAATTTTTTTAGCTATACAAACTGTAGACTGAGATAATGCTTTTATCATAGCCAAGAGTTTTGCAATATAATGAACCAAACTAATTTTTCTCTTTGTGTAAATATGCTTTGAAAACTAAAGAAATATTCATAAATGTGTTTGTATTCATAAAAAAAGTTTCTTGAAACAGCAATGTGCATAACATTTATTAAGGCAATTATGGGATGAAATTATTTTAACATTTCAAAAGGCTGCCATTCCCAGCTTGTAGCTGCTCACACTTGGAGATTAGCAATTTTTTAATGCTTTTTTCTAAAACGGCTTCTCTTACAGTTCTCTTCCAGTTCTTTAATTGTTAAAATAAAGTACCCTTTTCATTCTGTTCTGTGAGTAAATTGCTCATTTATTTTTATACACCAGATGTCAACCACAAAATACATTTGTTTGATGCTTTCCAAGCAAATCATATATGGTCACATTTCCCCAGGAAAAACATAGGGTTTATAGTTGGACATAAGGAGATTGAAAAACAAAGTGTGTGAAAAAGTAAAATTCCGTCTACAAGCATTCTTACACAATCTGCTGCTGCCTAATCTGCATGCCATAATAATAGATGAATAGTTACAACAGTCACTCATTTTACATTGTTTTGCTCGATTAATCCCATGGTCTATATATACATCATATAACAACATCATACAAAGGTGTTTAAAGCAATAATATATGGAGGACTGCAATCCGTTATCCATTGTACATTTATAGATGTATATTTATAAATGAAAAAATCTCCCACATAAAATCTGCAATAAGCATTTTAGTATAGATTCGATGGCTGATAAGAAATAAAAAGTCCATCCATTGCCAGATTTACATCTGAGGTACTCCTAGGTAAAGGTTCCTTAGGACCCCAGGAACAACACACACACAACCTGTAACTAAATAAACGGAAAGCCTTTTATATTACCACAAAAGTGGCCCTTTAACGTAAAAAAAAGTATTTAGACTCTTCCATGGTAAATTAGTGCTTTATTATTTTATATTATTTTTGAAAGCTGAATGCTGTTCAACTTTTACAATATCAAAGAGGAAATATGAAAAAAGTCCTGCTCATTTTCTTCTTACTTTAGTCTTGGCATGCAAGTTGGATAATTGTGGATAGTAGCTGTATCAAAATGTAAACATATAACTTCCTTTCTTTTCCATTGCATAGGTGTAAGTTTATATTTTAATTAGGCAACCTCAAAAAAGTAAGAGCCCTATTCTATTTGAGCCAAGTAAACATCATTTTGCTGCAGAAGCTTTTTGCAGCAATGTTACATGTTTATTCAAAGTTCGACACCCGTAATACAGTATTACTGAGCACAACCACACTGACACTAATGAGAATCCCTGGGAATTCCTTCCATTCATATACACAATGGAGGGAATCCCTGGGGATCCCCTTCCCCGTTTATTCCTTGATCGGCCCCTTCTCTACTCAAACCCCATTCCCCTACCGGATCATCCCATCTACATAACCATGGGAGTCAATTGAGACCCCAGGGCAACTAAACAGTTAACCCCAAAACAGCCCCTAAATAATTAACCCTTGCATTTAAATATTAACCCTCTGCTGTGTGGGTCCATATTGGACAGCCGCAGCAAGTATTGCATTAACACTACATCATGGGGGTCAATATAGAACCCCATGGAACATCTATTACCCACTAAGATATAATGGGGGTCTATACAGACCCCATTGTATTCAAATTAAGTCCTTACTACAATGGGGGTCTGTAAAGACAGACCCCCATGGTAAATTAAATTTACCTCTACCTTCCATGGTGGCCTATATAGATTCCCATAGTAATCTATATTAACCTCTACATAAAATGGGGGTCTATACAGACCAGACTGGTATACTACAGGATATTTCTCACTGTGAAGGGCACAAGTGAGCTAAAAGAGGTTGCTCTCAGAGTCGGTAACCAGACTTATAGAACAAACCTCAACTCTTCTTGTTTAATTTTTCTCACCCTAAGGGTGATAGGGAGCTGAGGATGAGGAGGGAGGTTGAGGAGGGGGGTTGAGGTTGAGGAGGGGGGTCACACTACCTGATTAAATAGCAATACAAACACATGAAACTCATGCCATATTAACCATTTCTCACTCACAAAGGCTCTATTGTGGCCCCTAAAACATCAATAGAATTGCATTTATATCTCGCTGATTACATCTACATATGGGAACACAAATAGTGGCCATATTTCACCGCTACATCACATAGATCAAGTACCCGGGAAACATTTGATTATTTCTTGTTCAGTCCTGCAGTCGTGTCCGACTCTCTGTGACCCTATGGACTACAGCACATTTAGCTAGGTCTCTGCCTGTGCTGTTCTACAATGTTTGCAGGCAAAAGATACTGGAGTGGGTTGCTAGTTCCTTCTCTAGACCTTTGTGTTCACTTGCTCAGCTACAGCACAGTCAATGATTTATTGCTTTAGCTACCTTTTAAATGCCTTCCTACGGTGTTAACTGCGGTTTACCACCTTCTATTGGCTTATTGCACTACATTATAACGCAATTATTAATTATTATTATTATTATTATTATTATAGTTTATTTATATTGCGCCAACATATTCCATAGCGATGTACATAAATTAAGTTCAGACAAGTTACATACAAATTAACATATAGCAAAGCAAGGAGGGCCCTGTCTTTGAGCTAGGAATCCAATATCCATGGTGAATTCCCAAAGTACTTAGGATAGAAACTCGCAGACTTACAATCTAAGGTATAGTGAGTGGTAAAAGAGGTTACAGGTTTGCATCTCAAGCTTCTAATTTAATAGCACTTTAACACAGGAGAATTTCAAGCCTGCAGCTGTTGCGGGGCTCACGTTGCATTTACGGGCCTGCAATTTAATGGGGCTGCTAGTGCTACTGATATAATGAAATTAGAGGGTAAACTAATTTTTATTAAATTCTCAGAACGGTATCCAAGATTTGTTTTTATCTTGAACCTTGCACACTTACACTATTGTATAGGTCTAAATTAGATTATACATTCTTGCAATAAGTTGCATCATTTGCTGTACATGAATAAATGTAATTAATTAACAAGAATAATATATATCCTGCAGAGTCATATTTTAAGATAAAATGCCACACTCTCAAGATAAATAGCAAGGACAGATTAATTTATTAAACTGAGTAAATATAAGTCTGAATCAGATATAAATTTTCTTTGAAAATTCTTCCAGCATTGTCTCTATCAATGTTCTTTTAATATCCACTAAACACTGGGACTTATAATAAACAGTGAGCCTAAATGGTAACAGGAAAACATTGAAGGGTTTGATTAAAATCAATTAAAAACTGGATTTCATGCTGTGTGTAACAGCTGGTAACAGGTCCCCCAGCATCGTGTCCATCAAAGATGCTTCCACAGGAAACCTAACCCAATAAGTGGTTTTGCTGGTAGATAAAAGCTTAATGTATTTAGATTCCTAATTCCTTTAGAGGTGGCTGGCAGCATACAAAGGAGCATCTATCGTATCTCGAGGTGAGTTAACTCTTCATATTCTTTCTATAGGTGCAAGGAGTGCATCTTTCACATAGTACTATGGTCTGGTTTTCTCATACATCAGCTCCTTCAGTCCACAAGGCCTAATAAATAGACCTCAATCTTGAAAGTATTTTCCTCACTCTTTATCTCAAGTTTTTTTTCTTGGAGGAGAGCACTCACTAGTTGAAAAAGGTGCGGTGGCTCGAAGTGTTGACCTTATTGCAAGATTACAGGGGTGCTCTCTGAGATAATAATGAAAAGGGGAGGATGGAACGGATCTCATTTGTACTGTTCTGATCTCATTTAAATGGGCAAAAACATTTTAAAATATAACTTTTATTAAATCATTTATTAAAATCCTTGTTTATAAAAATAGAGAGACACAGTCGGACCTACTAATACAATACAATATGAATCTCTATTGGTATCAAAAAATGATCAGTATATATTATAAACACCTAAAAGTATTGGTGCAGACCATATAGAGAGTGACTAAAACAAATATATATGTACCAGTAAAAAGTGACTGGTGCAAAAGTGAAGGTGCTGAGTGCTAAAACACATACAACAAGAGATCTCCCCCAAAAGTAAGTATACCCTCTCTTTATAAGTACATATGAACATAGAGAGTGTAAGACACAGGGCCCCTTCTGGATCGCTACCTTGTCATGGTAAAGGGGCTTGTTACCTCAATGAAGCTGTGAGCAATATCATCAAGGGTCACCCAAGATGGGCAGGTCATTTCAGAAAGGTCAGACAAAATGCAGTCCACTGGAGTAGGAACTGACAAACCACTCCAGTATCGTTGGCATGAAAACCATATGGATCAGCAAAATCAGAAACACAGACAGATGTACCTGGTGTGCTGCATCCATGCAGTCACTGAGTCAGACATGACTGAAGGACAGAACAACAACAAGACCGAGAGATATATGGACACACCTGAGCTCTGCAGCTGCTTCTGTCTGGTATTGGCCGGGGTGGTTACAGACACGTCACAAACTTGGTGTGTGGAGCAGGGAAGTCAGAATCAATAAGACCGCCAAAGTATTGACAAAGCTGAAGCTTTACATGCTGCTCCCTCTATCTGCATGCACTGTGAGCTGGGAGTTGTTTTTATTGAGATCGTCAGGATTGCACAAATGTATTTACTTCGGGGGGGCGTGAGAGGTGCTGTCCCTGCAGGATCCGGGACTTTTTCCTCCCAGCCGTTCGGATTGGGGATGATGCGTTTGACAGACAGGCTCATTCCTATAGGTTAGAGCACAAGTCAAGAAAAGACAGCATTTTCACAGTTTTTTTTTTTTTTTAATTCTCACATGTACCCTGATCTGTAGTACTAGACAAGTCACAAGCAGTGGGCTAGATGTGATAAGTCAATGTTTTTAACTGCAGCACAAAGAGTTTTGTGATTTCAAGTGACGGCAGCAGCTATTAAAAAATAGAATATTGAACATGATAAAATTATATAAATTATACAATTAAGTAAGTGATGGGGGATTAAGTCAGTGCATTCATTTTGGGAGGGTGTTTGCCCATTTGCCCCTATGCAACAGCTGCTCCTGCCTTTGACAAAGATATCCGAGTGACGTTGAAATGCGTTAGCCATGGCTTAAAGTGTGTCCCCACGCAGGGCACAGGTTAGCGATTTCACAACTCAGTCAGTTACAAGAGGAAGGAAGATAAGGTGCTAAGGGGCGCCTGAGATGTAAATACAGCTCTAACTGTAACTTCTGCAGTTATTACTACATGTTCTTCTAGTATTATGTCTACTAATAATATAAACTATAATAGCAAGGATATAATATGTATACTATATTGATATTTTAGTGTAATCTCTGTTGTGCATGTATGAATTGAAATACGTTGACATAATTAAATCACTAATTCAGATAAAGACGTAGCTAATATAAATCTGATCCCTGGATTTTTTTTCCGAAACTAGAATGAATGTCTTTATTTCCAAATTCAATAAAGTACAACACATACAATCAGTTAAATCTCTAGTCAAGTATGTAACATATATATTGTCTTAATAAATAATCAACTCATACAGCAGTAGTAAGCTCTGTTCATTTTTCAATATCTGTCATTTGACACATTTTTCCAAGATAATTAGGCAATATAAACCTGCATCCCACAGATTTGAATTACTCACCGTGGCTTCACAATTTCTTAGTAAAAAAAAACTGGAGCTGTTCATAATTTGTCAGTGTTAAGACAAGACAAGGAGACAGATTTCCCAAGAATTTCCCTTTTCTACAGAGAATTAAAGTCATATCTATATTTAAAAATGACAAAAAAAGGTATATTATGTTAGAACAGAGAATACAAATAGAGGAATATAATAAATTCAAAATGAATGATATAATGTTGAGTTATTTATTAGCAATCTCTCTTCTTAATGAGTCTTGAAATGTGTCACTTTTACAACTTTTTGCAGGATTTTTAGCACAAATTCATAATGTAGCTGTCACTTTGAAACTTTAAAATGCATAGAAATCAACAAATATTAAAAAAAGTGATAAGGTAGATCTTGCTTTGAGAAAATATGTATACGCCCATGGGAGCTGGAATAGGAAGAGGTGAGGGGGATTTATAATGTACTTTGATCTTATTGAATTTGACACCTACATCCTTCCCCAGGTCATGCTCAGAAGCTTGCAACAATAAATGCTAAATGATGAAACAGTAATGTAAACACCTCACACATACAATGTTACAAAAGTATTTTGCATGCCTCCAGAAAAGCAACCAACTTTTTTGTGACAAAAAAAATGTTTTAGGACTTTTCGCTGTCCAGTTATGCTCTTAGTCATACTCAGATTTGAAAAATAAATATATATATATATATATATATATATATATATATATATATATATATATATATTCACAGTACAGTACACATTTAATGGTGTTTTTTGTTGGCCTTGTTATGGAACAATACCATTAAAAATGGAAACAAGATTGAAAACGACTGAACTTTTCTTCAACCACAGCTACTATGTACTACAGTATAACTATGCGTCTAAAATCTTAATGAACTAATAAATAAATGATCCATAAAGGCAGATTATGGTACAAAGTGGTGGTTGTAGACTAAATGGAGATTGCTGCTAACCCAATCTGTCAGAAGGTGGAAAGAAATTGTCTCCAATACCATTCTGATGTGATCGGTTCCACTTTTTCCAATACAGTA
The DNA here is from genome assembly GCA_027410445.1 of Discoglossus pictus. NCBI lineage: Eukaryota > Metazoa > Chordata > Amphibia > Anura > Alytidae > Discoglossus > Discoglossus pictus. The sequence goes on from CM050164.1 coordinate 454,772,327, forward strand.
CATGGTGGAAATATTAATTTAAAAGGGATTAGATGAGTCATATTATGACTTTGTTCAGAAATAGAACATTTGACCGAACATTGACCTTGGAAATAAATAACAAAAAAATCACAAGATAAGACAATATGACTATGATTGTACAGTTCTGAATTTTAGAAGGAAATGGTGGATAGGTCCCAACTGGTGTATTGAAACACATAGATTTCTCATTTTGTGTGGTAAGCTTCTCACATTATCAAACATACACTTTAGGATGCTATGTCTCTATAGGTTTGAAGTACTTGTTACAGAATTTGAGTTACTTATCATGAACTCCCTGATGACTATACTAACCCCCTTGACTGTACTAACCACGCTCACTGTTGATTATACTAATCTGTCATTTGCTCTGCCTAATCTGCTCTCTCTCTCCTTCAGTAGATCTGTTTTCCTGGTTGTCTAAGGGAACAGCTTTATCTGGCATTGTCATTCCTGAATGGACATCCCCAACAGTTTCATTCAATCTGGCGAATCTATTGGTGTTTGTCAACTCCGTAATGGCCTGCCTCCTCCCTGGAAACCTTCACTAGCTCAGTGTAGTTCTCCATGCTAAGCTCAAATAAACTATGCTCAGTGAGTACCAACTACTTTTTCAGCAAAGCGATATCACCAAGTGCTGCCATTCTCCTCTCAAGTTCTCCAAATTGAGCTTCAAGAGAGGCAACATGCTCAAACCTCCACAGAGCTATGGAACCTGGAACAGTTGCACCAGCAATGAATGCATATGGCAGGATGTGCACTGGGTGACATTGCCACTGGACTCATGATTTCAATATACACAAAAACAGTGAAGAATAGAGAAAATAAATATCCTTGTCTTTATTTGCTTTATACATTCTAACTCTTACACTTACAGTACATAATAACTGCACTTATACTAGAATTGCTTCCAATCTCCCAAGTTTGTTCCCCTTGTTCCTTCTATTCTTTTTGCACCCAAATGATAAAATTTGTATTGACCCAAGTCTTGTGTGTATTCTGTACCCTTTACACAAAACTGCATAAAACATGGAAAATAATGCCATAAAAATAAAGAAACGTTATACTAAAACATCTTTACTACTACAGATATTAACAAGTACTCAGCAATTTATTGTTATTAAAAAAACTTACTTTGAAGTTTGTATTTTTCACTTGTCAATCAGCCTTTCTGATCAATGCACACAACATTTAGAGTTCTTTCTCTACAATCTAGTTTAAACATAGATTTGATTGTATATAATAAGCAATCAGATATGTGATTATATTATCCATATAAATATATAAAGAAAATAATTACAATGAAAAAATTTAAACATTACAATTAAAATAAAAAAGTAGAATAAAATTAAAATTAAACCTGCAAAATAAAATAAATTACAGATACTTAACTAGCCCAAATGATCATCCAGTGATAATCATCAACGTCCTGGTCCTCAATCTTCTGCCCTGGATTAGGCAGGCTGTCCAAGTTGATTGAAGTGTTTCAAGTCCTTTTTATTCTCTTCATTTTTCTGGGCCAGGAAAGGGCCCACCAAAAATAATCCTGCTACTCTATTAACAAAACAATGGCCTTTGCTGTGTTTTCTGTGGCTTAAATAGGGCTTTTGAGCGTTCTAATTGGCTGAAATAGATGTCAATCATCAGGGTTAATTTTAGGTGCCATGGGGGTCCATTGGGACCCCCCTGATGGAGGTTAACTTATAGTTTGCAGCAGGGGTTCTTTATGGATCCCAGTTGCATGATGTTTACATTTTAGGTGCCATGGAGCTCTCTATGGACTCCCATGGTTTTGTAGATGAGATTGATCGGGGTACGGGTAAAATTTTTGAGCAGAGAAAGTTGCGATCGGTAGTGAGCAGGGAGGAAGAAAGCAGTCACCTTTGTGAGTACTCCATAGTACTCACATTATTACAATTGAAAAATCAGGGATTTTAGGAGTGGTGAGTGCCAAGTATTTTTGAGTGGTTTGGAATATAATAGCTTTTTGAAACTCAAGCAATTTATACAATTCCTGACGTGGGAAAATCAATGAGAGGGTTTGCCTCATTTAGTGTCTCTGGCTTGGCGTAGTCATCTGGGGTAGCTCTCACAATTATGCTGGGGGGGGGATATAATAGCTAGGAAAAGTTTCTTGGCAATTTTGTGCCAGTGTAACTTTGTGATATAGGGAATAGAATGGGGCTCTAAATCACTAAGATTTAAGATTTCCTGTGGTCAAAATGTGTATTTTTAAGAAGACAGTTAGTCAATTAATGGCTATATGCTCCATTCACATTTCAAGCTGAATTAATGTCATGCTTGCCCTTGTTTCTAGGGTAAGCAATATTTAATTCCAGCCATTCCATAACACAGTTACATGCTAATACCTCCTGCAAGATATATTGTGTTTATCAGGTTAAGAGATGATTAGTTGACATGTAACCTTGGCATACAAGTTTAACATGGAATGATGGTTCCCAGGTTTCTAGGAATTCAAACCAGTTGTTAATGAAAGCACAGTTTACACTAAGTCTAGTTTGCCATGCCTGTTGAAGACATATATAATTCTTAAGTGTATGTTTGGTTCTTGAGTGTGATTCCAGTTGGCAGATGACTTGATTTTTGCATGTGTCTGTGATTGGCTGATGATGGAGTAGCAATTAATCAACAGATCATGTGCTTGTTTAATGAATTTATTGGGTAAGAAAGTTATATATTTTATACACATTTGTCATTAGATATAGATGGAGGAGTTTTCACAGTTCAAGATTTTGTTTTGTTTTAAGATATTTGAAGGGGGAATGCAATGTGCATTTTTATTCAGCATGTGAATATGCCTAACCGATCTTTCCCCCCTACGAGCTAGACGCAAACCCAGAAACTATTCATCGGCCGTCGGATTTGCGGGCTTGAACATAATCAATTAGTCAAACCTGTAGTAACGGGTTTAGACATAGTCAATGGAAAAAGAGATTGAGTCACAGAAAAATTGAGGCTGGATTTCAAAGTCTTACAGGGTTCAATTACGATTTACGATCGGACCCATATTCCAGTTTTAATGCAATATTAATAAAGCCGTAAATATGATATTCTATCACATGCGAGTTACAGTATATGTACTAACACATTGCCGGAATTGATATAACACAAATATTATACATGAATAAAAGTAATTTTCTGGGCCGATTTGCGGGCTTGAGAATGCTGTGCTATTAACATCACCCTCCGTTTTAATATTAGTACAGTAGTGTGTATTTATTTACAGATAAAGTGCTATGTATTGGACTTTACACCCCTTGCAGGTCCTCACCAGCTCTCGTTGGGCTTTGGGCTCGGTTTGCATGTTATGGGCTTTCTCACGAGTGACTACATTGCAATTTAATAGCATGGTTGGAATTGTAGCAGTTGTGGGCTTGACAGATCAAAGGATTTATGGCCATGAAGTTCCACGTTACTCATCCCACAGGCTTTTCTCGGCCTTGCTGCATCTTAACCCGCAAGTCATCTTCGGGTTGCTTTAAGAAGCTAATTTAATAGCTTTTAGTCCTACAAGCTACTTTACTAGCTCCAATTTACCACGTAGCCCAAATGTAATGGGGCTGCTGATTATACAGCATGTACAAATATAGGACCATGTTCTGTTAGCTACTTGTAAATGCCTCAAACTCACATTTTGGCTGCAAGTTGTTTTTAACAAATTTAATTTAGAGGTATTCTATTGACTCCAGCTCGCTAATTCCGCAAGGCATGGCTGAACTCATAAAACCTGCCTTTTTAAGTTGGATTTCAGGGGGTGTGATCATATGATCTGACAATATTTTAGCAAGCCCGCAATTTATTTCTTAAACACTTGCACAGTAGTGATGTCGCGAACATCAAATTTTCGGTTTGCGAACCGCGGACGCGAATTCCATCAAATGTTCGCGAACGGACGAACATCGGCAAACCGCCATAGACTTCAATGGGCAGGCTAATTTCAAAACCCACAGGGTCTCTTTCTGGCAACAATAGTGATGGGAAAGTTGTTTCAACGGGACTAACACCTGGACTGTGGCATGCCGGAGGGGGATCCATGGCAAAACTCCCACGGAAAATTACATAGTTGATGCAGAGTCTGGTTTTAAGCCATAAAGGGCATAAATCACCTAACAAGTCACTAACATTCAAACCTAACATTCCTAAATTGTTTGCAATAACATGCTTTAAAACATCAGGTATGATGTTGTATCGATCAGGTAGTGTAAGAGTTACACCCGCTTCACAGTGACAGACCAATCTCCCCGTTTAATGCACCGCAAACAACCGCAAACAGTCCCTTTGCACAACCGCAAACTCCCCATTTGCACAAGGTTGGATACCAAGCTAGCCATGTCCCGTTCCTTGTACTCACTGATGTCATTGAAGGTCTCTTCCACCACCCAGCCACCAAGGGTCCCCAAAAGGGGACAACAAGCCCCCTGGGACGTCATATATGTTGGGTCTTCCACCTCCTCAAAGCCACCTTCCTCCTCTGACTCCTCTTCTTCAGACTCCCAGAGTCTGGGGGCTTCCACTGCCCAGCATGGAAGATTATACACAGGTCAGAGTCTGGGGGCTTCCACTGCCCAGCATGAAAGATTATACACAGGTCAGACTCTGAAGGCTTCCACTGTCCAGCATGGAATATTATACACAGGTCAGAGCCTGGGGGCTTCCACTGCCCAGCATGGAATATTATACACAGGTCAGAGTCTGGGGCTTCCACTGCACAGCATGGAAGATTATACGCGTTGCCTCTGTCTGCGTTATTATAAGGTGTGTACTGTTAAGTAGTATTATTCCTATCGGTTTAATCCCTGTTACGTCACCTATTAGGGGACGTGTATATGGCATGGATTTTTGGATAGGGAGATGGAAAAAGATGCTTGGTCGGACCTCCTACTTCGAATTTAGGGAACTGCACGTGCAATCTAACATGCCACCAGATAGGAGAGGTGTATTAAGTTGTATTACTCATTCCTATCAGTTTAATACCTGTTACGTTACCTATCAGGGGACATGTATATGGCATGGATTTTTGGAACAGGGAGATAGAAAAAGATGCTTGGTCGGACCTCCTACTTCAAATATGGGGCACTGCACGTGCAATCTAAGGTGCCACCAGATAGGAGTGGTGTATTAAGTTGTACTATTGGCCTCACACACACGCCTGTAGGCAGGCTACTGATATCCAATCGATTACAGTAAAAAAAGGGTTGTTTTATTTCACTGCACACTACGGTTGCACTAGATATGAGTGTCACTGTGCACTGGCAAAAGTTGGCAGACTAGATGCAATAGGCCTCACACACATGCCTGTAGGCAGGCTACTGATATTCAATCGATTACAGTAAAAAAAGGGTTGTTTTATTTCACTGCACACTACGGTGACACCAGATATGAGTGTCACTGTGCACTGGTAAAAGTTGGGAGACTAGATGCAATAGGCCTCACACACACGCCTTTAGGCAAGCTACTGATATTCAATCGATTACAGTAAAAAAAGGGTTGTTTTATTTTACTGCACACTACGGTGGCACTAGATATGAGTGTCACTGCGCACTGGCAAAAGTTGGCAGACTAGATGCAATAGGCCTCACACACACACACCTTTAGGCAGGCTACTGATATTCAATCGATTACAGTAAAAAAAAGGGTTGTTTTATTTCACTGCACACTACGGTTGCACTAGATATGAGTGTCACTGTGCACTGGCAAAAGTTGGCAGACTAGATGCAATAGGCCTCACACACACGCTTGTAGGCAGGCTACTGATATTCAATCGATTACAGTAAAAAAAGGGTTGTTTTATTTCACTGCACACTACGGTGACACCAGATATGAGTGCCACTGTGCACTGGCAAAAGTTGGCAGACTAGATGCAATAGCCTGTAGGCAGGCTACTGATATTCAATCGATTACAGTAAAAAAAGGGTTGTTTTATTTCACTGCACACTATGGTTGCACTAGATATGAGTGTCACTGCGCACTGGCAAAAGTTGGCAGACTAGATGCAATAGGCCTCACACACACACACCTGTAGGCATGCTACTGATATTCAATCGATTACAGTAAAAAAAGGGTTGTTTTATTTCACTGCACACTACGGTGACACCAGATATGAGTGTCACTGTGCACTGGCAAAAGTTGGCAGACTAGATGTAATAGGCCTCACACACACGCTAGCAGGCAGGCATATGCAATTAGATTACACAGAAAAAAATAATAAAATAAAATAAAAAGGGCTTTTTGGGTTGCTGTCCTTACAGCAGATATCAAAGGAGTCCTTCAGGTGTGTAGTTAAAGCTAAATACACAGCCTGGCTATCTATTTCCTTATTAAATCAGCAGAAAAAAATAATAAAATAAAATAAATGATGTTCTAGCCCTAAAAAGGGCTTTTCGGGTTGCTGTCCTTGCAGCAGATATCAAAGGAGTCCTTCAGGTGTGTAGTTAAAGCTAAATACACAGCCTGGCTATCTATGTCCCTATTAAATCAGCAGAAAAAAATAATACAATTAAATAAATGATGTTAAAGCCCTAAAAAGGGCTTTTTGGGTTGCTGTCCTTGCAGCAGATATCAAAGGAGTCCTTCAGGTGTGTAGTTAAAGCTAAATACACAGCCTGGCTATCTATTTCCCTTTTAAATCAAGAGCAGGTAGAATATATCTCCTCTCTCAACGAATGCAGCTACAGAATGATTCTAAAATGGAGGCTGTCATACAGATGGAAGGCTCTGGAAGGGAGTGTATGCTGCTGATTGGCTGGAATGTGTCTGTTGACTGTAAGGTGCAGGGTCAAAGTTTCCTCAATGATAAAGAATAGGGGGCGGACTGAAAAGCGCATATGTTCGCCGTTCGTTGCGAACGCGAACATTCGAAAATCGCCACAAATAGTTCTGTTCGAGACATCACTATTGCACAGCCAATAGTAAATGAGACATCATGATGACAGTAAAACATTGAGTTTATGCTTAAACTTTCCTCTAAGACTATGAAGTAATTAGTGTTGATAAGTAAATTTAGCAATCAGATTCACAACCCAGCAATGTAGAAATCAGTAAAAATCATTAATGTATATGTTCTAGTCCATGCGTGTTCCATGATATGTTTTGACCCCTTAAGTCCCAGGATCCATTTCGCACAAAAAAAATCATTAAAAACAAATATTTTTTAATTGCGTATTTGTGGGTTTGAGAATTTTCTGCAATTCTAAATGTCTTTCTATGCTTTTCCATATTTTTATATGTGTGTTTAATTGCTGTAACAGCTTTAATACGTGTTTGAAAAATCCCTTGCGAGTCCTCTTTGTCTAACTTTAATTATTTAGAGCTCATAATATTTGAGCTGTGCTAAAATCAATAGCGTGTTAAGGCAGTTTTGCGTGTTTGGTTGGACAGTATGGATTAAAGTCAGGTAACTCGTAATCGGAATGTGAGTAGCTGATAGAATATGTGGCAATTTGTGGTTTTAAGTATGTGTAACTTTGAGAATTGGCCAATAAACTATGGCCTGTATTATGTAACAAATTATGAATACAATTACAATTTAAAACTAATAAAAGATCATGCACATATTTTAATTTAGTGTTTTTTGTTACTAAATTTGCATTACATTTTTACTTAATATCCATTTTGTATCTGTATATGTTTATGATGTCATTAATCGGACTACAGATTTTCTCCAAGCTCATCATATTATTGTTTGTCTTTTTTCAACAAAGTTTTAATATAATGTTCATGGTGCTCCAAATGTGTTCCACTAATATTTTTATATTTTCATTTTTTAATTATGTGTAAATGTTCCCTACAAACACTAATGACGTTGTTAAAGCATGGTTTATAAAATAGTGCTAATAATATTTAAATAAGAGTTAAATAGACTTTGGACATTTCAATCTATGTGATCACTGGTCAACTACACTTGTGTCAATGGAATGTTCTGGAATGTTCACATAGCAATGGTTTGGAATAAAAATAAGTTTATATTTGTCATCATCATGTCATTCAGAATTCACGTGTTGTGTGCACCAATATGCGAATTGTTGTTAAAAATAATGATATTAACATCATATTTAACATAGAAAGTAGAAACACTTGGCCAAAATAACATAAACTACTAAACATAAGTTTAGTGACATGCAAACATATGTATAGAGTCATCAAATGCATGAAGAAATGTCTATACAGAATGATGACTTATATCCTAAAACATAAGTGTTAAGTCATTCTTATGTAAGTATAACATTGTTTATTGTATACACAGAGCACAGTCATAAACATATCTGATCGTACATTAATATCATGGGTGTGTTTTAGGCACATCTGTAAGGACAAGAGGCTGGGAAAATGGGAAAAACCTAAAGGGGTAGAGGTAAGACTGTATAATAATAATCATGCATAGCATCTGGAGAGTCACATGTGGTCATTACACCACAGTAACCATAACCAGATGAAGACAAATCTCATCATTCAACACTCCATATAATAGAAGTGACCATTAACGTGCATAGCACATACCTAATGTTAAAAAAAGATGGTCATAAGGTAGAGGCGGAGAAAAACAAAAAATAACCTGTATGTACAGTACAGTGGTAAATGCTATAACTGTAACAATAAACCAACTTACCTGAACTTAATCTACAAGCAGTGCAAACCATTATGTATCTGTCTTGAGAAATCACTTGCCATCACCATGAGTAATGATGTGGCATCTCACAAGGAATGCTTAGCTGTGACCACAGTGCCATGGGCCAAGAGTACAATTACCATACATATTATTTATCCACATGGATATCACATTCATCTGGTATTCAAGAGTGATCAGACTATAACTGATTGTTAGGATATCATGAATTTTGATCAAGACCCATCAATAGAGAGAGGGGACAAAGGTCAGCAGCCATAATGTCTGTTACTTACATTAAACAAAAGTATCTCATTATGATGAGGGGATGACATGGTTAACTAAATCATATATTAATGCTGGCTTTAAATAATATGCCATTGGTGGAGGTCCAGCAAGTCTCCCCCACTGATCACATATTTCTTGAGTCCTTCTCTGTTTCTATGTCTTTCTATGCTTTTCCATATTTTTATATGTGTGTTTAATTGCTGTAACAGCTTTAATAAGTGTTTGAAAAATCCCTTGCGAGTCCTCTTTGTCTAACTTTAATTATTTAGAGCTCATAATATTTGAGCTGTGCTAAAATCAATAGCGTGTTAAGGCAGTTTTGCGTGTTTGGTTGGACAGTATGGATTAAAGTCAGGTAACTCGTAATCGGAATGTGAGTAGCTGATAGAATATGTGGCAATTTGTGGTTTTAAGTATGTGTAACTTTGAGAATTGGCCAATAAACTATGGCCTGTATTATGTAACAAATTATGAATACAATTACAATTTAAAACTAATAAAAGATCATGCACATATTTTAATTTAGTGTTTTTTGTTACTAAATTTGCATTACATTTTTACTTAATATCCATTTTGTATCTGTATATGTTTATGATGTCATTAATCGGACTACAGATTTTCTCCAAGCTCATCATATTATTGTTTGTCTTTTTTCAACAAAGTTTTAATATAATGTTCATGGTGCTCCAAATGTGTTCCACTAATATTTTTATATTTTCATTTTTTAATTATGTGTAAATGTTCCCTACAATCACTAATGACGTTGTTAAAGCATGGTTTATAAAATAGTGCTAATAATATTTAAATAAGAGTTAAATAGACTTTGGACATTTCAATCTATGTGATCACTGGTCAACTACACTTGTGTCAATGGAATGTTCTGGAATGTTCACATAGCAATGGTTTGGAATAAAAATAAGTTTATATTTGTCATCATCATGTCATTCAGAATTCACGTGTTGTGTGCACCAATATGCGAATTGTTGTTAAAAATAATGATATTAACATCATATTTAACATAGAAAGTAGAAACACTTGGCCAAAATAACATAAACTACTAAACATAAGTTTAGTGACATGCAAACATATGTATAGAGTCATCAAATGCATGAAGAAATGTCTATACAGAATGATGACTTATATCCTAAAACATAAGTGTTAAGTCATTCTTATGTAAGTATAACATTGTTTATTGTATACACAGAGCACAGTCATAAACATATCTGATCGTACATTAATATCATGGGTGTGTTTTAGGCACATCTGTAAGGACAAGAGGCTGGGAAAATGGGAAAAACCTAAAGGGGTAGAGGTAAGACTGTATAATAATAATCATGCATAGCATCTGGAGAGTCACATGTGGTCATTACACCACAGTAACCATAACCAGATGAAGACAAATCTCATCATTCAACACTCTATATAATAGAAGTGACCATTAACGTGCATAGCACATACCTAATGTTAAAAAAAGATGGTCATAAGGTAGAGGCGGAGAAAAACTAAAAATAACCTGTATGTACAGTACAGTGGTAAATGCTATAACTGTAACAATAAACCAACTTACCTGAACTTAATCTACAAGCAGTGCAAACCATTATGTATCTGTCTTGAGAAATCACTTGCCATCACCATGAGTAATGATGTGGCATCTCACAAGGAATGCTTAGCTGTGACCACAGTGCCATGGGCCAAGAGTACAATTACCATACATATTATTTATCCACATGGATATCACATTCATCTGGTATTCAAGAGTGATCAGACTATAACTGATTGTTAGGATATCATGAATTTTGATCAAGACCCATCAATAGAGAGAGGGGACAAAGGTCAGCAGCCATAATGTCTGTTACTTACATTAAACAAAAGTATCTCATTATGATGAGGGGATGACATGGTTAACTAAATCATATATTAATGCTGGCTTTAAATAATATGCCATTGGTGGAGGTCCAGCAAGTCTCCCCCACTGATCACATATTTCTTGAGTCCTTCTCTGTTTCTGGGCCCTCTGATCTTCTCCTTGCCTTGTCCTCCTATGATGGATCCCGGTGGATTGGGGAACATTCCTGTACATCTGGTTCAGACTGAGCCGACATACGCGCCTCTGACTCTGTAGTAGACCAAGTATTCCTGCCAGTTGAATCGAGAGAAGAATTATATATGTAAACTGCACTTGCTGTACAGGACAGTCGTTCTGGGGCCACCACTTAAACCTCTGGCTTCTCTTGCCTGCTTTTCCATCATCTTCCTGACCTTTGCCCGACTGTTGTCATAAAAATGACTTACAGACTTTACATCCCTTCCTGAAAAACCGACCTCAGTGAATGCAGCTGCTACCTCCTTCCAGGCCTGGGTTCTGGCTCAAACATAACTTCCCTCCCCCTGTAAGGATAATGGTGTGGGCATGGATGGCATTGAAGAGAACCACCATCTCCTTGTGCCTGTAGGTAGGGGTCCTGTCTCCAGCCTCTTGTCTTGTCTTTTAACTGTGGACAGGGATCCATACCTCCCTGCTCAGACCCTGAGGCCTATCGCTTCCTAAGACTACCCCCAGGATCAGGCCCCATTCAAACCCTGAAGTAAGAGTATCTACCACTTCTAACCTTCCTTTCCCCCCTCCATGACCTCCCTCCCGCCATCACCTCTACCCCTCAGGGTGTCCTTTCCTCCTCTCTTCCTCTTCTCTTCCCCACCTCTCCGCTCCTCACTCCGCCCTCCATCTCAATCCCAAAAATAAAATAAGGATAAATCAAAGTGTATATGTATATACAGTATATATGATATAAAAAAATATATTTTCTATATGTTTTTTATATGTTGGGTATAGGGTGGCAGTGTGTGGTGTGGCATAGCTAATTGTGTATCTATGTGTAGGATTATTCTCTAAAGATTTGGTGCTTAACACCTGATAAATGTTATAAGAAATATATTAAACTAAAGAAACAAAATACATTTTATTGAATGCTGCCATGAATGGCTTGCAACTAAAACAGTAAAAATATATTTTAGAGAAAGATCACTTCTATACTCTTGTCCTATGTCTGTCTAGCTTACAGTGAGTGACAACCTGACATGTGTGAACAAAAAAGAAAACCAATACTATTGGTGGTAACCTCTATAAGGTAGTTGAAGTGTATGTGTGATCGGCTAATGTAAGCCTATGAAGCTTCTAAAACTATAAGGCTTCTAAATATTGAAGCAAATGATGCTCTAACAATACCATGGAGTGCAAAACAAATACTAGTGAAAATAAATTATTAATTAAATGGTGTGGTGATAATAGATATTGTTGTTAACATATAGTGTTGGATATAGACCCCACAAGGGGGTAATTGTATTCCACTGTGTGTGTATTAATTAAAGTGGTGTTTTCCTAAAAAAGGAATGTGAAGGTCACTGCTAGAAAAAGTACAGACAAGACCATCCTCATATGTACAACAAAAAATTGCAAATCATAGGATCGTCAAAAAAGGGGGGGGAGTATAGGGGTCTAAAAAAATATATATTAAAACCAAAAACAGCATAGGAGAACCAGAGGGATGTTGGATAAATATAGCAGAGTATATGCTCAAAAGCTGCAAAATATTGCCCGCTTAGAATGTACAAAAACCCTTGCCACTTGATGAAAAGCAAAAAATAATAAATGTGATGATAAATGGTCTAAATCTGCCCAATGCTTCTCACTACAGCGTGAGATGTTGCAAGCACTGGGTTTACCCTAATGAGGGGACCATATCATATCATATCATTGTGTGGCACAAAAAAGGGGGAGGTTCAAAAAGTATATATATATATACAAATGTAATTATAAATATGAATACAGGTATTCATACAGGTATACACACAGGCATAAAAATGAACAGCTATATCAAACAAGTACAATGATATAGATGCAGCTTGCTTACTTACTCTGTTTAAATCTTTCCTCTGGTCTCCTAGCTTGTAATTAGGGGCCTGACCGGTTTCATTGCTATTAACAGCAACTTTATCAAAGGCAGACTGTATCCATGTTGTTTTGCCCTTTCAAGGGCTTTTTATAAGGCTGTTTCTCCACCTATTCGCGCTGAAATTGACACTTCCGGTTTTTGCGCGATACGTCACTTCCGGTCCCTCACTTCCCTATGTGCATATATATTATGTGTTATCAGTAGTGATATGAAATAAGGAAATCTGTATCAGTCAACTACTCTGCAATCTCTAACAGCTCCTTCTCTCACTAGATTCTCTCCAATGTCTGGAGCCTCCATGCTAACTTGAAAAAATCGACAACACAGTCAATTGCTGTTCTGTTTTTGTCTCCTATGATTGTAACAGAGCAAGATAATCCATATTATTTAGTTGAATGGTTTAATGTGCATGCATGCCATAATCCAACCCCCTCAATGCTACTGAGGAGAGCTTGGTTTACAGATGCCGGGTTGGATCCATAATATTGCTAGTAAAATGCTTTGAATAGATGTGTAACGTACAGTAAAAAAGCACCAGAAGCCGATTGTATGTTATAATGTAATTTCCATTGCTCAAATAGGGCTCAATATTAGCTGTATAAGCCATGAACATGACATTTTTGGGGGGAAAATCTAAATTTTTGCAGACTGTTTTTGAGGACAGGAATACATTTTATGTTTGTTATATTTTGAGAGCAGGGAGATTGTTGTGTGTGTTTCTAGCTATCAGTAAAGGGAGGGGCAGCAAAGGAGGCAACAGACAGAAATTCAGATCCATTGTTTGATAAGATAAGATGTAATTTGACACCACACACCATTCCCCTCACTGCCCTCTTGCATCATTGAATGCAACAATAACTGTCCAGAAACGTAGACTCCCCTCTCTCACACTCATACACACGACTTCCACCAATGTATCATGGATCCATCCAGGGTTCAGCAGAAGCATCACAATTTATTTTTCTAATTAAAAAACAGTTGAATGACTTTTTTCCTATTTATTTATTCTCTCCCTCAGAAAATAAAAAAGTTTTCAAATATATTTTATTTTTTATTGTAAAGTGGTTCTTTAATGCTCAGTGGTTGACAGGGGCAAATCCCAGAAAACAGTTAAATAATTCAATCAGTTTATTAAGCTATGACAAATTAATTTGAAAAAAGAAGACACACTGTGACACATTAACATATACCCTCTTTACAATGCAACCCTAAAAAAATAAATAAAAAACATTTCCGTGTCACTTTATCATTACATGCATGGATTAACATTGATCAAAATAATGTAAATACTTGTTTTTTTAACATAGCACTGGAAATCCTTTTCAAAGATACTTATCTTTCTTGATAAATATTACATTAGCAAAATAATTTTCCAATCAAGGGAATGTTATTTAATACATGTGGGTTTTAACACTCTTCAATCACTTCCACCATCTGCGAGCACAAACAGAAATTAAACTGTTACAACTCTAAGGAGATTATAATGACTGCAATTAACTTCATTTATTTAATAATTCTGGTATTTTCAGAAGGATTTTATAAATGAGACAGGATGCATGAAAAGATAGAAACATAATTAGTTTTTGACACTTTTGGATTTAGATGAGAATTGAACATATTGCTTTTAATGTAATCCATCAGAAATGATGCAAGGAAAATATTTGTTATTAATGTAATTGGTTGTCTTGTAGATTATTCTCTGTTGTCTAATGTACAATCATTTGATCTTACTCACTAAGAACAAAGTGTAAGTTCAAGATAAATAAAGTCAATGAGTCAAGATGTGCCAGAAATTTGTCAAATTAAAATGATTGATAATTAAAACGTATTGACTATATTATCTTAGCTAATGAGGTAAAATTAAGTAAAATGAGTACAAAAATTAAGCAGATCGGAGATTTGTAGAATTCTGGAAAGATAATTCTCTGGTCAAGGTAAACACCCTCTTCCAACAGCCTCCGACAACTCTACACATGGACATCACCAGATAGACAATATAGAAATCAGATTGACTATGTACTTTGTAGCCAAAGCTTTATTACAGTCACCAAAAACAGTTGTTGGAGCTGACTGCGGCTCAGATCATGAGCTTCTTATTGCAAAGTTCAGAATTAAACTGAAGGAAAGAGGGAAATCATCAGACCAAACAGATATAAAATAAATAATATCCCTTGTGAATATGCAGTGGAGGTAAAGAATAGATTTAAGAACCTAGACTTGGAAGATAGAAAGAAAACTAAGAAGGCAAAATGGCTGTCTGATGAGCCTTTGAAAGTAACCCAGGAAATAAGGAAAGCAAAAGGTATTGGAGATAGGAAAATATTTGTACAATTGCAAATGCCAAATTCCAAAGGATAGCAAGAAGAGACATTTGATAATGAGTGATGTAAAGAGATTGAAGAAGATAACAGAATGGGAAAGTCAAGAGATCCCTTCAAGAAAATTGGGAATGTCAAAGGAACCTTTCATGCCAAAGTGGGCATGATAAAAGACAAAAATGGTAGAGACTTAACAGAAGCTTTGTAAAATGACTTAGAACCAACATTTTTGCATCACTCACTGAAAATAGCTGCAACAGCAATTTAAAACACTAATGTACTTTAAAAGTATGGAAATGGAATGTACTTTAAAAGCATGGGCAAGCATAAAATTACGGGCTTGCTTTCATGTCAGATCATATAACAGCCCCTGAAATCCTACTTATGAGTGCATGGTTTCCATGTGGAGGCTGTGAGAGGGCAGTTGTGAGTTAAAGACAATTTAATGTGTCTAAATGTTTATAAAAAAATGTAGCCTGAAGACAAAATTACAGGCTACAGGCAATGGTGGGCTTGCAATTGATTGGCACCTTAAGTACTGTTGTAATTGAATGAAAATAAATATTTAAAAATTAATTTACTATTTCAAATGAAATGGTCTGACCAGACCCAATATGCATATACTGTATATTGTCCTAAATGAAGTTGAATGCCAATAACTTTAATGATTTTCTGTGATAAAATCTAATGGGATAGCATTCACTATATAGACAGTAGGTTAGAACTTTAGCACTACCAATGTGAAATTTCCTTTATTACAATTAGTGAGTGCTTTTCTAATACATATTTGATTAAAGCCTAAAGTGATCAGTGGGACAAAAAAAAGACTTCCTAGTGGATTTGTTCTTATTTAAAAGACACACTTTAGGTTATTTGTTTGTTTTAATAAAATATTTTAGCTAGACTAATTAATTAATTGTATCCTCCTCAATCAAACTATGATATAAAATATACACTTTACCTATTTCCAGGAGTAACCTTACCTTCAAGAATTTTCCAATTTTTACCCTTGCACAGTTGTGAGCTAAAGCCATTACCACAGGGGATGTCCTTCCCACTACCAAGTTCTCATGCTTTTAATGAGCAGAAAGTGACTTTATGCCATCATTCAATTGCGATTTGGCCTATTATTATTATTATTATTATTATTATTATTAATATTATCTTTTATTTGTATCCGCCAACATATTCCGTAGCGCTGTACAGGGGATAAGAACAGGGAAAATACAAGTTTAACAAATTCAAAAGTTGAAAGGCCCTGTTTTGAGCTTAGAATCTTAGCAGAAAGTGATGTATCCCAAAGCACCCTACAAGACTGGAAACTCGCTACTTATTGAATAGGGCTCTAAATAAGCACATAACAATTTTTTTTAAAGAAGTTTTTAGTTAGTGAAAACCTTGCTTTTGGATAGATGTTTACTGTCACAACCTACAATGATGATGGAGTATAGAGGATCCTAGCCCTCTTATCTCCTGTAGGTTTTAGACCTAAGATTTGGGTGACTCAGACCAATGGACCTTCTTTGCGGATGCAAGAGCATAAGTCCCAGCTTAAGGTAGTGTGCCTGGGAAAAACCTGGCATGGAGTCAGAAACGATTTCCTATTCCAGCATATGCCCTTGGGTCAATAATACACCTGCACACAAAGTCTTGATGAAAATTATTACCAACTTCTTTATTTTTACACAAGTATTTAAACAACTCACAAAAACAGTACAGGGAGTGGCTACCCCTTTGTCCAACCCTTATCTTCCTCTTGGCCAATTGGGTAATCTCCAGAGTAACTTGATTACCTCTAGCCAATGGACTAGAGGTAAGCTCTGGGAACTTCCAGACCCCTCCCCTGGGCCGCCCACTAGGTGTGGCTAACAGAGTCATTTGGGCTCTGGCAGTCAAGAGAGACACATCTCTTTGCTATGGCCCAGGCCCCTGGATCTGGGCTAGGGAGACCCCAGAGGCCCCCTGGATAGATGGTGCCCCTATGTCTGTTGGGACCCTATTGTTCCTGACTTAAGTATGTGTACTTAAAGGATTAACCTTGGTGGCCAGCTGGGGTCCTTCTCCTGTTGCAAGATGTATGTGGCAATGTATCCAGCATGACTACCCCATACTATCATATACATATGTGTACATATTCCACACACTGTCAGTCTATTTAAGTACAAGCGTAAAAGCGCACCCCACATAAAACCACCTAATGTCCTCATAGTATATGGGATTGGGGCAGGGTTTCCACATCAATCCATCTCATGCATTATGATGACTTTTATTGATGGTGATGGGAACCCTGCTCATTTCCTTAGACAATAATCATAATAATATAACAGTATAACCGTATAACAGTATAACAGGGTGTCTGGGAGCCCCAAACCTTTTGTTCTTTCACATGGCAACAGCATGTGGAAGATAACCCAGCCCAAAATGGCCACTGCTGCCAGTCACAAAATGACCCCAGCATAGTTCACACCAAATCCAATATGGCCACTGGCTGATTCATGACAATCCTTCCCCAAGCGGGCGGAGAATATCCAAGATTTTCTCAGCTACGCTGATAGTCATGAATCTGCTGGTTTGGCCAGGCCCGCTGCATGCTAGGCAAGTTCATGTCAGTGCGCACACAGTCCCAAGGTGCAGAGTAAAGACCTCCCCCATCCCTTGGCCTTGCTCCCACTGTATAGAGCAAATTGCTCTTGCCCTGCACCCCCACCCAAAACAGTCCAGGATCCCAGCTCTCTGTTTTTGGCAGCAGCATGGAAGTCTCTGGGGACACAGTGGGTTGCACCCATACATTCTTCTGAGGCAAAACCGTATTTTTGGGAGCCCCATAAAACAACCCCTGTCCCATAGCAACCCCTTTCCCTCCAGCCAGTCCCCACAGCTGGGCTGGGGTCTCTAAAACAGTCTCTGGGCCTATGGGATTGCAAGGGGGCAGTCCAGTACTTCCCTCAGCAAAATCATTATTGTTGGTAGCCCAATAACACAATAACTGCAGTAAAGTACATACCGGTCTGCGCTTGACTCCAGCGTCCCTGATGGAGTCCGGATTTGGAGGCTCTGTTTGCTCTGGCTCCTGGAAATCTGTATCTTTGGGCAGACCCTCCTGGTTTTCTTCCCCTTGGTCTGTCTGTGTTGCAGCCTGGAGATCTACGCTGTTCCCACCCAGGCTGTGCTTTGGGGCCCTCAGCTGACCCTCTTCTATTGCCTTTGGTTGAATGACTGTGCTTTGGCTCTCTGATGTAGGCTGGGGAGTCTCGCAATTCCCACCCAGCTGGTTCTTTGGGGCCCTCAGCTGACCCTCTTCTTCTATGGCCTTTTGCTTTGTACCCTTATCCCAGTCCTCCAGGTTTAACTGGCCCTTAGGAGCGGTGTCTGTTCCAGTGGGCCTCTGGACATTGGTTATCCAGGGTATCTCCCCACTTGGTTCACCCTCTACTATGGTGCCACACTGCACCCACGGCTCCTTTGCCAAGGCTGGCAAGCTTGCTGCCCCTGTCGGGCTCTTGGTGCCCCTGGCACTCTCTTGGTGCCCCTGGCACTCTTGCTGTGTGAGGCCTGGTTCCCTGTAGCTAAGAACCAGTTCCTTTCCCTCCCCACAGTCCATTACATAGCCCACCTGGGCTCTGTGCTTCCCTAGCAACTCTCCTGGGGTGTCAGAGTACAGATTTTTGTTATCTGTTGTAGGCTGGGGAATCTTATCCTTCCCACCCAACCTGACCTCTACGGCCTTTTCCCCAGAGTGCATTACATAGCCCTCCCCACAGTCTCTTGGGTGGCTATCCTGAGCCCCTGGCTCCATTAGCAGTTCTGGCCCATACACATTGCCTAGAACTTCTGAGGGCAGACTTAGTTCATCTGGCCCTACCTGTTGAGCAGTTACTGGGGTTTCTGCCAGGATTTGTGCTGGAAGGTAGTCCTCAGGTGAGACCTGTTTGGAGAAACTATGCTCTGCTAGCATTTCCTCTGGGATTAAGTCTCTTGGGGTATCAGGGGACAAACATGGGTTATCTGACCCCACCCAGGGAACATTCCCCTGGGTCTCTGGCTCTTGGAGCTGGTGATTTGGTCCCAAGCTGACTTTACCATCCCTTCTAGGCTCTGACACAGTCTCTATATTTTTTTAACGGAACGCATTCTCCATCACTATGTTCTCCCCAGACCCCTTGCACACAATCACTTCGGTACATACCATCTGTGTTGTAAAGATCTGGCGACCAGTCCTCTTGACTGAGTTGTTCACCTCTTGATGGGCAAAATGTCTCCCCATAGATCTCGTCCCACAACTCAAAATACTCCTCCTCCAGCTGCAGTTCCTGCTCAATCAGGTGTACCATTAAATTAGCCTCCATGGACCACGGTTCCAGTCCCAGACCACGACAGCGTTCCACAAACAAGTTGTTGTGCCTTTTAAAGGTTCCTATGCCCCCTCTCGGGTCACCATACACAATGTCTTGGAGGCCAGAATCTATCTCCAAGTGGAAATCAAACTCCTCTCCAAGGCCACCAACTATTCTGGCGTGAAAAACGTGATATTGGTTCTCCAAGGCAACCTCTTTTCTTACTAGTACTTCCAGCCAGCCCATTAGCTCATCGTCCTGCCACAGATTCAGAATCGCCATCCATTTCTCTAGACGCAATGTCTCTCTGTAGCCAAGTCTTTGCTGAGCTGGAGTTCTCGCTCCATTGCGCTCCTGCCAGATCCTCTGGCAATACTGGTCTAGTACGTTGGACACCTCTTGTGCGGTCATCTTACTGGGGTATAAGTGCCTGGCTGCTTTAAACCGTCTTGTTGCTTCTTTGGTGATATCCGTCTGTTCCATTGCTGGTCTTTCTGTGGAGTCTCTCACCAATGCCACCAATTGTCACAACCTACAATGATGATGGAGTATAGAGGATCCTAGCCCTCTTATCTCCTGTAGGTTTTAGACCTAAGATTTGGGTGACTCAGACCAATGGACCTTCTTTGCGGATGCAAGAGCATAAGTCCCAGCTTAAGGTAGTGTGCCTGGGAAAAACCTGGCATGGAGTCAGAAACGATCTCCTATTCCAGCATATGCCCTTGGGTCAATAATACACCTGCACACAAAGTCTTGATGAAAATTATGAACAACTTCTTTATTTTTACACAAGTATTTAAACAACTCACAAAAACAGTACAGGGAGGTGTACACTAGGTGTGGCTAACAGAGTCATTTGGGCGCTGGCAGTCAAGAGAGACGCATCTCTTTGCTATGGCCCAGGCCCCTGGATCTGGGCTAGGGAGACCCCAGAGGCCCCCTGGATAGATGGTGCCCCTATGTCTGTTGGGACCCTATTGTTCCTGACTTAAGTATGTGTACTTAAAGGATTAACCTTGGTGGCCAGCTGGGGTCCTTCTCCTGTTGCAAGATGTATGTGGCAATGTATCCAGCATGACTACCCCATACTATCATATACATATGTGTACATATTCCACACACTGTCAGTCTATTTAAGTACAAGCGTAAAAGCGCACCCCACATAAAACCACCTAATGTCCTCATAGTATATGGGATTGGGGCAGGGTTTCCACATCAATCCATCTCATGCATTATGATGACTTTTATTGATGGTGATGGGAACCCTGCTTATTTCCTTTGACAATAATCATAATAATATAACAGTATAACCGTATAACAGTATAACAGGGTGTCTGGGAGCCCCAAACCTTTTGTTCTTCCACATGGCAACAGCATGTGGAAGATAACCCAGCCCAAAATGGCCACTGCTGCCAGTCACAACATGGCCCCAGCATAGTTCACACCAAATCCAATATGGCCACTGGCTGATTCATGACATTTACTAACTAAAAACGTCTTTAAAAAAATATGTTATGTGCTTATTTAGAGCCCTATTCAATTGGCCAAATTGCAGTTGAATGAGGGCCTTTGTGTCCAGGGCAGCATGGAATACTTGTAGTGTGAACTTGAACTCCCTCCACTGTGGGCTCTGCTTTAAGTCACAGCTGTGCAGCATGGCGGCTTCCATGATGGAGAAGAGGAAGAAAGGAGGTTTCTGAAAGTAAGAATCCATTACTCTAGGTAGGGGTTCATTAGAAGTAAGTGAAGTGTAAATGTCATTGCCCAATTGCATTAAGATGGATAACATTTATTAAGTAAATTAATTAACACATTCCATTGTAAAACTGAAGAGGAATGATTTGAGGCTTTGCAAGCTCTGTGTCTTTATATTTTAGAACCAACAAAAAATATACATTTTTGTAAACGACCTACTACAACATCATTCATTTCTTCAGAACCAATATGCCAATTTTAACTTTTAGTATTCTAATGTTATACCTGTATTAAAAGTTTATATGTTTTAACCTTTGCAGTATCATGCAAGTATATTATTTGCAATGTGTAAAACATACATTTTTCAAATACATTTTTGTTCTGAAAATATTGGTTTTGTTATCCCAAGACAATACTTATCATTGTCACAGCTTAATTGCAGACAGTTTTCTTGGGATCCCATGAGGATAAAAAAACAAGCAAAACAATTACATTGTGTTAATGAGGACATATGAAAATATGTAGAGCATCAAACAATTAATTCGCCCGATAAAGCTAGAATTTCTGGGTTTCTGCCAGACTGTGCAGACCTTAGTTTATAGAATATGACCAAAATACAGTATATTTCTGTGTCGTTGCCACTGAAATTATTATTGATGGGGTAGCTAATGAGTCGAGGAGTTATTTTCTTTTTGCAAGATTTTTACACACATACAATCAATTACAAATCACAGGAAAGACACAGACTGAATGTAAATAAAAATAATATGGATACATATTTTTAGAAATGTGGTTTACTCCATACTGTGGAATAATAGAACTGCAAACATACTTTGTACTATTTTTGTGAAATCATAAAAATGAATAAACCGTTTGCATTATGTGATATACAAAAATTACATTTTTGCAATAACTTTTAACTTACTAGTCAAAGGCTGAAACCTTAAAGGATAACTCTAGTTCTGGAAAATGTCACATTTATTAAATTGTTACAAACTAACAATGTAAAACATGAGTATAAAAGCAGTTTTATAGAAACTTTTGTGTGTATAGGATTATCTGCGTTTGTCTTCCTAATAGTGGGAAGCTTGAAAGGCTGTGGTTATATTATTTATTAGCGAAAGAGTGTAGAGGAAGAAGGGAGGTGGGGCAAGGATGGCAGATTTATTATATTTGGACTTTTAGAATTTGACGCCTACCCTCTTTCCCTACTCATTTTCAGAAGCAGACACTGACATGTATAACTGCTATCCTGATATTATAGAAATATAAACATCTCTCTCATTCATGTAGCCATCACCAAAGTATCTTGTATGCCTCCAGGGTACACTAGCGGCATAAAAAAAAATTTCCCCTAAGTAAACACTAGCTTTATGACATTTTTCCTATCCAGTTAAACTTAATATTGTAGTCATATATTGACCATTTAAAATGTAAAATGTTTTTTTTATCTGTTCTCGCTTTTAAATCCCGAAACTTTGTGTATTCTATTATTCTGAGCAATGCCTTCCTTTCCCTATGTCCAATGTCTTCGACAGTAGCTACTATTCAAAAGCTCTCTCCTTAGTTTTGACCACATAGTCCAATCACCCATCTTATAAATATGGATACCTAAATTACCAAAGTATTGCAATAGAGTTTGTAATCTGTTTCAAGATGCAGCATTGTGGGAACAATCAGTGTTAGCAGATATATCTAATATAGCATCTATATGCCATGGACGATATTCAATTCAAAATTCGGAGCAATGTTCCCTCTATCAATAAACTATTTGTGAAGAAATTCAAGCTGTGCAAATTTATTCTCAGTTAATAAAATGTGTGAGCACTAAATTGAGTAAAAAACAGTTCTGAAGAAAGGGGCAAAACAGGAAAGCAGATGGGGACAAGAAATATAAAAGAGAAAGGAAAGAAAATAAAACAACATTATATGGTAGTAATTTTACTTGATTGCAATGCTAGAATATATAGAAATTAACACAAAATAGATATCAAAAAAACATCATATAAAAAATGAACAGTTAACACAAACATACAGTGCCTTGCAAAAGTATTCACCCCCTTGGTATTTTTTGTGTTTTGTTGTCTCACAACCTGGAATTAACATGGATTGTTTGAGGATTTGCATCATTTAATTTACAGAACATGCCCACAACTTTGAAGGTTTTTTCTTTTTTTTATTATGGTGAAGCAAACAACAAATAGGAAAACATAGCAGAAAAAGTCAATGTGCATAACTATTCACCCACCTAAAGTAAATATTTTGAAGAGCCACCTTTCGCGGCAATCACACATCTCTATGAGTTTGCCACATCTTACCAGTAAGATTTTTGCCCATTCCTCATTGCAAAACTGCTCCAGCTCCTTCAAGTTGGATGGTTTGCGCTTGTGAGCAGCAATCTTTAGGTCTGACCACAGATTTTCTATCGGATTGAGGTCTTGGCTTTAACAAGGCCATTCCAACATATTTACATGTTTCCCCTTAAACCACTCAAGTGTTGCTTTAGCAGGGTGTTTGGGATCATTGTCCTGCTGGAAGGTGAACCTTCGTCCCAGCCTCAAATCACGCACAGAGTGGTACAGGTTTTGCTCAAGAATATCCCTGTATTTAGCACCATCCATCTTTCCCTCAATTCTGACCAGTTTCCCAGTCCTGGCTGCTGAAAAACATCCCCACAGCATGATGCTGCCACCACCATG
This sequence comes from Discoglossus pictus, assembly GCA_027410445.1. NCBI lineage: Eukaryota > Metazoa > Chordata > Amphibia > Anura > Alytidae > Discoglossus > Discoglossus pictus. Next base: position 454,796,255 of record CM050164.1, read on the forward strand.
TTTCACTGTGGGGATGGTGTTCTTTGGATGATGTGATATGTTGGGTTTGCACCAGACATAGCGTTTTCTTTGATGGCCGAAAAATTATTATTTTTTCCGCAAACTCAAAATGTGCCATTATATGTTTTTGCTGAAAGTAATGGCTTTCTTCTGGACACTCTGCCATAAAGCTCAACTCTATGGAGCGTACTGCTTATTGTCGTCCTATGTACAGATACTCCAGTCTCTGCTGTGGAACTCTGCAGCTCCTCCAGGGTTACCTTATGTCTCTGTGCTGCCTCTCTGATTAATGCCCTCCTTGCCCAGTCTGTGAGTTTTGGTGGGCGGCTCTCTCTTGCCAGGTTTGCTGTTGCGCCATGTTTATTCCATTTGGTTATAAAATATTTTATGGTGCTACTGGGGATCAAAAACTAGGATATTTTTTATAACCGATCCATGACTTGTGCTTCTCGACAACATTGTCCCTTACTTCTTTGGAGAGTTCCTTAGTCTTCATGGCAGTGTTTGGTTAGTGGTGCCTCTTGCTTAGGTGTTACAGCCTCAGGGTCCTATCAAAAAAAGTGTGTATATGTAATGACAGATCATGTGACACTTAGATTGCACACCATTTCACTAAATATGTGACTTCTGAAGGTAATTGGTTGCACCAGAGCTTTTTATGGGCTTTATAACAAAGGGGATGAGTACATACGCACTTGCCAATTTTCTGTTTTGAATTTCTAAAAAATAGTTTTATGTATATATTTTTCTCATTTCCATTCCCCAACTTAGACTATTGTGTTCTGATCTCACATAAAATTTAGATTAACAAAACATTGAACTTAAGGCTGTAATGTAATAAAATAGGTAAAAAGTGAAGGGGGAGTGAATACTTTTGCAAAGCACTGTAGGTAGGTCACAAGCTACAGAATAAGATGGACAGTTAAGGTGTTTTATTGGTATAACATCCAACTTCTACAGGTACCTTGAAATTGAGTGGTACCCAGGGAAAAGACAGGAGTGGGTGAGAGAGGAGGGGGGAGAGATAGAGGAGGAAGCGGAAGATAATAGGAGAGAAGGGAGATCAGAGGCAATGTTCCCTCTAAGCTGTGTCAAGCAGCTATGACAAGAGACCTAATGAGGGGGGAAGCCTGTAATAAAGTACTATGGTGTCTGCTTCTCTTAATTCCCAAAAGGAACCTAGTCCAGTCTTTCCCAAGGCAATCCCTTCCCTGGGCCAACACAAGATGGACATGACACTGCTGGGTTTGTTATTTCTAGTCTGGGTCTACCCCTATGATAAACATGGTTTCCAGTTGTTGACCCTTATCCCCTCATACCCAGATATTGCCCCTTGTGTCCCTGTGTTTTGGACATTTGTGGATAAGCTCTTGTTCTATTTAGTTTTTTAAATTGCATGCTTATTTTTTCTTCCCAAATGCAAAAGTTTACATTTATTTGTGATAAGTCTGCCTGTCATTTATCTGCCCCTTCTTCTAATTTATGTAAGTCTCTTTGCAGTACAAATACATTATTTACCTTGCACAACTTTACTGTCACTAGCAAATATGCAGTCATTCATTTTCTAATTCTATTTCTAAAACATTAATACATTTATTAATATTTAAAACATTGAAGAAAATTGCATCAAAAACAGATATTTTCTCTCATCTGGATGCTGGGGCTCCTTCAGCATTTTCCAAAATGCATAGTTCAGTTGAAAACATCTTGCCACAAAAAGTTCTACTGACAAAGCCTTACTGTATATTAATCCTTGAGGTATTTTGATAAGGTAATCATATCCCCTCTTAGGCAACATTTTTTCTAGAGAAAATACATTTAATTTGATTAGTCTTTTCTTTTCTCATACTTTAGTCCCTTCATTTCCCTTATTATTTTTTTTTGCACTTCTCTATAAATTATCCTGCTCTACAATGCCCTTTTTGAAGTGGTGCCCAAAATTGTATTCATATTGCAAATGAGGGTATACTGGGGATTTACATAGTGACAGAATTATATTTGCTCTCCTTACTTTATACCCCCCTTAATGCATACTAATATTTTACTTGCCTTTGCAGATGCTGCTTGGGTACCGAGTTACATTAATGGGTGTCCATAAGCACTCACAAATCTCTTTCTACGATTACCCTGGTTATGATACACTTGTATAATAAATTATGTGTTTATCCTTCTTTCCAAAATCCATAACTTCTCATTTGCCATTTGGCTGACCAATCTTCTAATTTATGTAAGTCAATTTGAAGTAAAAAGTACATTATTTTTTGATTAAATTACCTTGCACAACTTAGTATCATCAGGAAATATGGAGACATTACTTTCCAATCCTACTTCGAAATTATTAGTAAATATGGTAAAAGGAGAAGACTGGAAACTGATCCCTGAGGAACCCCACTTACCCATTAGTCCATTCTGAGAATGTCCCATTGACAACAACCCTTTGTTTCATGTCTTTTAGCCAGTTCTCAATCCACAAACATATATTTTGTGGAATTCCTGTATCAATTACTTTATACAATGGCATTATATCAAAGCCTTTGCAGAATCCAAACAGACTACATCTACTGAGTTGTCTTGGTACAAATTCCAACTTACCTCCTCATAGAAACTAATTTGATTTAGTTGACATGACTTTTTCCTCATAAACCTGTATCCCTTAGCATCCATTCTAAGAGCTTCTCCGCTACAGAGGTGAGGCTTACAGGACCATAGATTTGCTCTTTCTTCATGCTTAAAAAAAGGTATCTGATTTTCCCCATTCATCTGTACCAAGCCTGTGATACGATATGGGTATAACAGTAGGGTTTTATTAAGATTTATTTTTCCAAGCCTCTTTTAGATTACTTCCTGCCCTAACCAATTATTTGGTGAAGCTAGTGCAGACCCCCTTTTGGATTGCTCCCTTGTGAATGGGCTTGTGTACTTCAATGAAGCTGTGAACTATACCATGTAGAGTCACCCAAAATGGGTAGGTCATAGCAGAGAGGTCAGACACATTGAGGTTCACTGGAGAAGCAACCGGCAATCCACTCCAGCATCTTTGCCAAGATAACATAAGTATGAGTAGCACCAGATCTAATGAAGTAGTTGGGCCAAAGTCAAGAGGACACCCTGCTGCAGATGTGTCTGGAGGGGAAATAAAAGTCTGCTACTGCAAAGAACAGTTGTGGATAGAGTAGCCGTCTTAATCAAAGGGTGGCCAAAGCAATGCTTGTTACATCCCAATAAGAGACAGAATCATTTGATTTGAAGGCAAGCCATTTACCATCACGTGATGCAAGTCTATGCTCCAAATATGGATGCTGAAGAATCTGTAGTTGTCTAAACCTACGAGGCTATTCAACACCTCATACATATAACACCAAGAAAATATGTTACTCTCATCATAACACATTGGAATGCAAAAGTAGGGAAACAAACAATACCTGGAATAATGGACAAGTTTGGCCTTGAAGTTCAAAATGAAGCAGGACATTGATTAGTAGCATTATATCAAGATACTTCTCTAGTCTTAGTAAACACTCTCTTCCAACATAATCAGAGACAACTCCACACATGGGCATCACCAGATGGACAATATATAAATCAAATTGACTATATACTATGTAGCCAAAGATTGAAAGGCTCTATAAAGTCAGCAAAAATAAGACCTGGAGCTTTTTGGATGAATCCAAAGTAGGATTCAGTTATGCTTGCAATAAAAATAAACAACCTCAGATATGCAGATTCTACTACTCTGATGGCTGAAAGTGAGGAGAAACTAAAGGGCCTATTGATGAGGGTAAAACAAGAGAGTGCCTTCTGCTCAATGTAAAAGACAAAACCCATAGCAAAAAGTCTAAATTTCTGGAAAATAGATTGGAAGAAGGGAGACAGATTTTGTTTTAATGGACCCCAAGATCTCTGCAGATGGTAACTGCACCCATGAAACTGAAAGATTGGTGCTACTGGGGAGGAAAGCTATGGTAAGTCTAGACAAGCTATTACAAGTAATTATACTACATTATTAACAAAGGTGCACATATTTAGAACTATGGTAGTTCAGGTAGTAACATACAGATGCGAGCATAAAGAAGGATGAAAACTTCTAGAGTTCCTTGGACTGCAAGAAGATCCAATCCAATACTAAAGGAAATCAATCCAAACTGTTAACTGGAATCTTTGGCCATATCATGGGAAGACAGGATTCCCTAGAGAAAAATCGAATGCTTGGAAAGACTGAAGGCGCACAAAAAAGGTGATGACAGCGGCGGAGATGAGTAGATGAGGTCATTGAAGCAATGAACATGAGCTTGAGGGAGCTCAGAGGGCAGTGGCTTACAGATGTACCTAGTGTGCTGTGGTCCATAGGGTCACAGAGAGTAGAACACAACTGAACGATTAAACAAGAAGAGGAGTTCCTTGCTCTATTTTTGTTCCCAGATCCATGAAATAATTTTTAGGACAATCAATCTTCCACTAACTGTCATTGACACTGATATCTACCAAGATCACTGAAACATTTCCAGCCTATCCTCTCTTCCAGTAGAACTGTTCTCCCAGCTGCAAGAGGGAACAGGTGTCTCTGGCATTGCCATTCCTGAATGCACATCCCAAGCAATTTCACTAAATCTGGTAAATCTTTTGGTGTTTGTCATCTCAGAATTAGCCTGCCTCCTTCTCCTGTTTCTTCCGATTGCTCTTGTAACTGTAACTCAACTACATCCCTGTATATCTTCACTAGCCCCAGCTCCACCCTTCATACTAGGCCAAGCAAAACATGCTTAAACTTGTCACGAATATATTGACAGCTACTCCAGCAGTGCATAAATGGGAAGGATGTAAAATGGGAAGGGAGTAAACTGGACAAGGTTGTCACTAGATGGTTTACAAAAAAATACAGTAAATAGACAAATCTATATATTTGTATAAAAAATAGTTTTCTAAATCTACACTATACTTTCTAGCCCATTTTCTTAACTCCCACACTTTCACTACAAATACACTTACACTGAAACTGAGTGTTTGCAGGCTCCCAGGATTGTTCCTTTCCCTGTTTTAATTAGATTCTGCTCACACAACTGCCAGCTGAGTACTTCACACATACAGCAATGGGATTAGAGGGATTAGGTTGGAGAAATTGACTTTTGGCTTGATAGTGAGAGTTTTTTTTGGTTGTGAGAGCTGAGATGTTGGGACCTGAAACCAAACTGGAGAGGGTCAAGTAGTGAGTTGGAGGTGAGAAAGTGAGTTAAGCAATTATAGACAACCCACTTGAGTAATGTTGAAACAAAGTAGAAGGATGACAATAATTTGGTAGCTACATTGGATGAAGACAATGTTTCTAAATGAAGTTGTTATCAGAACATGTTTGAGAGTAGACAGAAACTTGAAAAGTTCAATGAAAAGCTGAACAGATCATTGAGTATCAGTATAGAGGAGAGGTAGTTGTCGAGGAATTGGGTCTTGTGGGCAAGTTGAAAGAAAGGTAGAAAAATCCAAGAATTCTTCTTCATTTAAAGTCTTGAAGGAGTTTATTATGAGATTGGGGACTGTTATAGTCAATAGTTTTCTTTCTTATTAGCTATCTTGGATTTATATGCATTATAATTATTGTTATACATTACTTGTAATGCGCTATACACTTACTATAAGTACAATGCAAATACATTTTAAAATAATGGAGGGCCCTGTCTATGTATATAGTGCTTTTCTATAGCACTTTACAAGATTGTAAACATGCAAATTTACAATCTAAAGGATCGGATAAACATATTCAAATCAGATACATTCTATTTATATACACAATTTCTCATGGTACCATATGTATACTTCTGTGGACAATATACAGATTCTGGTGCTATGATGTAACACTGTACACTTACATGTCTGCTTTTTCCACAGAACTTCTCATTAAACAGAATATACACTGCAGCTAAGGATTCTGATTAGTGACATGCCAATGAGGCTAAAAATGTAGCACCGTTTTTGCCTCAGATCTACTAACATTGGTATCCATTTAGAAATGTGGGTATCAATTTAGAAATACATACAGCTATCTATCTATCTATCTATCTATCTATCTATCTATCTATCTATCTATCTATCTATCTATCTATCTAGTAAATGAATATGCCACACCATCCTGGTGCATAACAGCTTCTCAATATACCTATAAAAATAAAATAAATGGGATTTTTCCTATATTATTATTATTATTAGTGATAAACAACGCTGCTGTAAATAATTGCAAACTGACTTTAAAGTGGAAACCAATTAGGTAGGGACAGACATTTTGGTCCTCCATGGGATGCCCCCAAACAAAAGACAACATCTATCCTGAAGTTACCAATTTATCTGGTGTCCATTTTTGACAATGAATGAGAAAGTAAGGTAAATTACTAATAATTCTTATGTCCATTTGGTGCCAATTCCTGGCATATATACAGATATTCACAATCAATTACCTTTCATTAATTGGAGTTGATTTAAAAACACTGATTCACACTTTAAAAAAAACATGACTGAACTGCATTGAAGTTCTTTGAACTGCTGCTATGTAGGATTTAGAAAATAAAACTGTTTACTCTATTGACTGTTCACTTGTAAACATTAACAGCCTTATTAAATTCTGATTTGGCCAATTGAATAGGGCTCTATATAAGCACATAGCATAATATTATTATTATCTTTATTTATATCGCGCCAACATATTCCGTAGCACTGAACAGGGGTTTAGTACATGGCAAAAATAAAATAAAAAAAACACCTTATAAAGAATGGAGGGCCCTGTTTTTGAGCTTATAATCAAATGTACATAGTGCTTGTTTCCAAGGCATGGACACACGATTGAATACTTTCAAACATATTTTTTATACAGAAGTTTTTAGTTAGTGAAGACCTAGCTAAAAACTTCTGTAAAAAATATGCTCTGTGCTTATATAGAGCCCTATGCAATTGGCCAAATCGCAATTTAATAAGGCTGTTAATCAATATAGGTTGCTGTTAGCAAGAAATTTTTAGCATATGCAGCCTTATTATATTGTGATTCGGCAAATTTAAAAGGGCTCTATATAAGCACACAGCATATTTTTTTTACAGAAGTTTTTAGTTAGTGAGCTTCTATCCAAAAGCAAGGTCTTCACTAACTAAAAACTTCTGTAAAAAAAATATGCTATGTGCTTAAATAGAGCCCTTTTAAATTTGCCAAAACGCAATTTAATAAGGCTGTCTCTTTTTAAATAGAAACTGCATTAAATTAATTAACTTCCGTGTTCTATATTTTCAACCTAACTGGTAGTTAAATGGTTGTGATTTGATGAAAAATTACTTAAGAAAATGTACCATGATGATTCACATGGAACATTGAATGCTTCATCTTTTTTTTGTATTTTTTAAATTATTAAATAAAAAAACATCTTACTCTACAAGGAACAGTGCAATATAATCTGAGGAAAACCCGTCCTACTCTCATTTGATAAAATGCCAAAAAGAAATAAAAAAGAATAAAGCAACATTCTTTATGCAAAGTTGTTGTTTGAGGATGTGCATTTTATGTTGAACTTTGTCATCTAGTAAGAAATATGTATAGCTAAGCTTTTAATCCTTTTTCCATGCTAATGTACATTCTATACTTACAATGTAAATAAATTCAATATTTCATCTCCAACGCATTACCAATTTAAATATATAGTTGCAGAAAGTTTGAAATACAACAATAAAGAGTAAACAACTCATCAAATCCCATAGGTTTGACACTATCCCAGAAATGAAAAATGAGCACAGCATCAATCTGCAATTAGCTTGGGGATGACAGACACGTTTTAAACCTTCCCGAACATATGGGTAATTATTTGAGAACTATGACAGCAATGCACCGGCAAGCATATCTAATTCACTAAGGTGATTTGGCTGTCTCACACTGTAAGACAATATGCCACTTAATGACTTAGTACAAATATTACCACTAAAGGATGCTTGGGTCCATAGGAGCTTATTACTGAAAAACAAAATTGAATAGGTCTCGTTAAAATGTATTTTTTTTAGAAAATCAATAATAAAACTTAATTAAAAGTATATATTATTTCCTTTAACATTTTATCACCACTGGGCCCAATTTGTTTTTCAGTGTGATCTTTTAAATAATGAAACTTGATAGTGAGCAAAAATAGTACAAAAAAAAAACAACCTTTAAGTATTTTATTTTTCTCTTTATTTTTTCTCTTTACTGCATGGTTTCATTTCCGCTTCTGTTTTTATTTTGCATTTTCAGTAGGTGTGTCCTTGTAAACTAATTAGCATTCTAATAGTCCCTGTGCTGATAGAAACTTCCTTTGTGTTCAGCAGAAAATAATATTTTATATTAATCTGCAACATAAGTGAATCAGTCATGGGAAATTTGAGGCTGCTGCTTAGTGCATTTATATGCAAATGAGTAGCTCACGCCTATTAACTAGCTGATTTGATGTGCTAAGTAGGATTACATCCTGCTTGTCTGTCTCTGTAGTGCCCAGAATAAAGACCTTCCCCAATGTTATCTGGCAGTCAGACACCTTTCCCACCCTTATCAAGTACTCTGAGCCGCAAAATCAATTCTGAATATTTAAAAAATATATTTACTGTAGAGAAGAACTACTAGTACAATGTATATCCAGTTTTTAATGCTCTTTCAAAATAAACCAGCTTTCTGTAGGGGTGATGGAGTTCCTTTTAGCCGTGCTTAAAGGAACACAATAATATACATTTGCTATAATGCATTTAAAAGTGCAGGTTGTATTCAGGGGTGTAGGAGCCAGAATAATTCGGGGGGGGGGGGAGGGGGGAGGAGGGGTACAGCTCATTGAGTACACAGGCCAGGGGCATAAAAGCCAGAATAATTCTGGGGGGGATTTGTCCCCTCCCACACCCCCAGTTCCTACACCCATGACACAGGCTGTAAAAAAGCTTATATATACATACAGACAAACACAGAAAAATCTGGGGGGATTTGTCCCCCCATCCCCCCAGTTTATACACACATGATTGTATTAGTATATTTCAGCAAACAAAATGGTTTTAATATTTTGAATGCTCAGTCTAACGATGCCACATAAGGAAGCAGAAGAGAGACTTCAAAGCCAAGAATAAAGGGTGCTGAAGAAAACAACATCCAAGGATATGAACTGGGAATGACTGAGAAGCCAACAATGAAGTCTTATAGGAACTGTATTGGAGGAAGCATTTGAACCAGGCTTCTTTGCTGGGTATCTTTAGGGTAAATTTATAAAATCTAAAAAGTTTTTGTTTTTGGTTTGATTAACAGATTCCTCTTCCGTCAGCCAGCTTGTCCTAGTCCAATTTTAGCCATTACGAGAGAATCTTGGATTTTTACATGCACTGATTTCTTGCTTTCTCACAATCAGTTCAGATTACATCTAAACATTTTATCTGGATATAATTTTATTTACTTATTAGTCTTCTTCATGATGTTCACATACATGTTGGAAGATGTTTGAGACAAATTACGGTCCCCCACTTTACTGCACAGAAGTTTGTATGTACTACCGTAGAGTAGTACTAGCTAGCCAAGAGTAGTACTAGCAAAGGTAGAGGCTGGGTGATTCATAAATCCCCCATCAATAACTGGGCTTATTAAATTTTGCTGTTTGGATGGTGAGAATTTAGATGTACTCTTTCCTTGCTAGTACAATGCACAGTAGGGTTTGAGCGGGATCTGCAACCTATGGATCTAGAGACAAATGTTGGTCAGTACAGATGATCATTTTGTTCTAAAGCTATCCATACATACAGTGGATATAAAAAGTCTACACACCCCTGTTAAAATGTCCGGTTTCTGTGCTGTAAAAAAATGAGACAAAGATAAATCATTTCAGAACTTTTTCCACCTTTAATGTGACCTATAAACTGTACAACTCAATTGAAAAACTAACGGAATTTTTTTAGGTGGAGGGAAGAAAAAGAAAAAAGAAAAATAATGTGGTTGCATAAGTCTGCACACCCTCTTATAACTGGGGATGTAGCTGTGTTCAGAATTAAGCAATCACATTCCAAATCATGTTAAATAGGGGTCAGCATACACCTGCCATCATTTATGTGCCTCTGATTAACCCCAAATAAAGTTCAGCTGCTCTAGTTGGTCTTTCCTGAAATTTTCTTAGTCGCTTCCCACAGCAAAAGCCATGGTCCACAGAGAGCTTCCAAAGCATCAGAGGGATCTCATTGTTAAAAGGTATCAGTCAGGAAAAAGGTACAAAATAATTTCCAAGGCATTACCATGGAACACAGTGAAGACAGTCATCATCAAGTGGAGAAAATATGGCACAACAGTGACATTACCAAGAACTGGAGCTCCCTTCAAAATTGATGAAAAGACAAGAAGAAAACTGGTCTGGGAGGCTACCAAGTGGCCTACAGCAACATTAAATGAGCTGCAGGAATATCTGGCAAGTACTGGCTGTGTGGTAAATGTGACAACAATCTCATGTATTCTTCATATGTCTGGGCTGTGGGGTAGAGTGGCAAGATGAAAGCCTTTTCTTACAAAGAAAAACATCCAAGCCAGGCTACATTTTGCAAAAACACATCTGAGGTCTCCCAAAAGCATATGGGAAAAGGTGTTATGGTCTGATGAAACCAAGGTTGAACTTTTTGGCCATAATTCCAAAAGATATGTTTGTCGCAAAAACAACACTGCACATCACCAAAAGAACACCATACCCACAGTGAACCATGGTGGTGGCAGCATCATGTTTTGGGGCTGTTTTTCTTCAGCTGGAACTGGGGCCTTAGTTAAGATAGAGGAATTATGAACAGTTCCAAATACCAGTCAATATTGGCACAACACCTTTATGCTTCTGCTAGAAAGCTGAACATGAAGAGGAACTTCATCTTTCAGCATGACAACGACCCAAAGCATACATCCAAATCAACAAAGGAATGGATTCACCAGAAGATTAAAGTGTTGGAATTGCCCAACCAGAGCCCAGACCTGAATCCAATTGAAAATCTGTGGGGTGATCTGAAGAGGGCTGTGCACAGGAGATGCCCTCGCAATCTGACAGATTTGGAGGATTTTTCCAAAGAAGAGTGGGCAAAAAATTGTAGTTTTATTGTGGGCCACTTATTCTGAAACTTACATGGTTCTCTAATTTTAAAAGTTAGCAGACTCTTGGAGTAGAGGGACATTGATTTTTAACCCAAAATAGACAATTAACTGGTAAAAGCAAGGTTAGGGGTAATTCCCTTAAACTTTTTATTCTTTTACCTCTCTGGTTTATAATGGAGTCGTGGGAATAAACACAAAACTATGGAGGCCAACTATGCAAGACATATGGAAACTCCACCACGGAAACATTCGTCATAACTTAGGTTCCATTCAACATTATGAGACTGGTGAGTAGTAGGATCAAAACTATATCACTTTACATCGTATCAGTAGGATCTCCCAGACACGTCTTCTGTACTAAACTCACACACTGAGCATCAGCTGTCACTCTCTGCCGATAAGATTGGTGAATATGTCTATCCGGTTTCAAACATATATGCAATTTAATCCATTAATCCATTAACAATAATAGAATGATGGCCAACTCCTCCCCCCTTTATGTCCCATTTCATTAGCAGTGGGCATAGGCATTAGGATCCAAAATGCCCAATCACAATTAGAGTCTTAAAAGCCCATTGCTCCACATGTCTGTCTGGTCACATTCCCAACCCTGGGTAAACCACCTAATACTTGTAAGTATGATAATGTTCTTATCAACATGCTTATTGTCCAGTCTGCATGCACCCCACTATGTTTCTCATCTCAAACCTGCGTTATGCATTTTGTATCACAGACATTTATAGGACACCTTTTTCACTAGACATATAGGTCAAGCTAGATATGGCATCCACTGCATGATGTAATTCGTGCTTTAACCACACACTTACAAGTGTCACAGATTAGGTCAGTGGTAGCCTATGATATAGAGCCAATGGTGTCTTAGGACACTGGGAACTTACATGGGTAAAGGATCCTATCTGATGCATATGGTTGGGGAACATTGACCTTCAGCATCACATTAAGAAAAAAATAACTGGCATATTAAAGACACAGCGGGGGGGAAAAACACACTACCAAAATAGATAGTCATAATATTTATTTTTTGCGTCATTCAGTTGTTTCTGACTCTACATGACCCATAACATCTTTATGTCCATGGTCATTCTGATCCACCTGGCATAGATACTGGAGTGGATTGCCAGTTCCTTCTCCAGTGGGCCACAGCATACAGCTCCTGGTATTCCTAGGTGGTCTCTCATTCAAGTACTAAACAAGCTCAATCATGCTCAGCTTCAGAATGGTGTGACATCTTGGTTCCCTGACTTGGAATCAAACCCAAGTCAACAGTTTTGAAAGCACTGAGTCCTAACCACTGGACGACCAGGGAACCCAGTCATAGTCCTACAGGAAACTAATTAATGTTAACTTCTTCCCCTGCTTATCTTCTAATTTACAGAAGTAAAATACATACAAAGGCTTTATACATCACCTAGATGACCGTCTTCTGCTCCAAGAAACAAGCAATAAATGTATCCACCAAAGACCAAGTTGAACCTATTGCAAACCTAGCTTTGGTCACAGGGCTTTCATGTAATTGGGGAATACAGTTTGTATTAGCAAAGGGAAAATTCATAATTGTTTGTAGACTCCTTTGGCTACCTTCACTATTACACTGTATGACAATAAGAATAGAAACAGAGAACCAATATTTTGATTAGAATATGATATAGTACAGTGGCACAAGATTTTGTCTTTGTAGGTAGAAAAGTGCTAGACAGACACAAACATCTATCAAGGTCTTCTTACTCACTTATTATTAGTACTATTATATTTGTCATTACACTTCCCAGTACAGTTTTAAACATAGCCTAGAGCATAATTATGACATACTGATAGATATTAATATTATGTTTATACAGTATTTAGTGTTTGCTTTTGGCAAGTGCAAATTTACAGTATAAAAGGTTTATCAGTGAGATAAAGAACTGGAAATTGTAGTTAATAAAATAGTTACTATTTTTATACATTTAGAAATAGCTTTTTGCGTTCAATAATTTCATTCGCTGTAAGGCAACTCTAAATTTGTCTCTAAGGTCATATTAATCAGATGCATATACATTAACACCTTGTACCATGTAAAACACTTTGAAATTTTAATTATGTTAATGCTGTCATGCATGCACAATTTTTGCTGTTTATGGTTTGTTTACACGAAATCAACAGCTGCCAGATAGCAGTAATTACTAAAAATGACCATATCTAGGAAAAGTCACTTTATGCCTCTACAGGAAAATTTGGACAATTTTCAGAAATAGTGAATTTGTGCGGATGTGATGTAAATTGCAGCATTGGGCATGAAAAATCCCTCTTTGAGTGCAATTAAAAATAACATTAATTAAATTGGTTAATTTTCCATCTGCAGACTAGTTTATGTAAACAAAACACTGTCTCACTGAGCTTAAATACTATATTGCATTAGCTATTTAAAAGGATAATAAGAAAGTGGCTTATGCACTTTATGTTAATTTTTAATATTTTAACATTTCCTGTTCAGGATAAAATGTATTATTATTCTAAGATCTGGAAACCACTGGTCCATTATCCTTATCCAGGTGTTCATTAGAACAACTAAGAAAAAAATAAACAAAATTGGTAAAATGAGAGTAGGACACAATTGCAAAGATGCAAACACAACCATTCTTGTAGGATAAGCGGAAGGCCAACAATGCTGGACTAATTTATTTTATTTTTATTCTTCAAACAGGAAAAGAAAACCCCTGCCAACTATAATTGTTGACCTTTTTTAATACAACCCTCACTATTTAATGGTTTTCTTTGTGTTCTCCGATTTTCCATTATGTTTGGTTACTGACATTTAATGGCATATGTAATACAGGACAATTCTTTCCATTGAGCAGTAGAGCATAATGAGGAGCTTTGGATTCTATAAAATGAAGTATAGGGCACTAATTCACACTTTTTCTAAACATTTTACTTAATATATTTTTTATAATATGGTGCACTTGACATCTACACATTTCAGGTATATATCCCTATTTTTCATATCAGTGAATCCAACCTTCAACTTATTGAAAATTGACTTTCCATTTGCTTTCAACCAGTCCAACGTTGTGCTTGTAGAATCACTGATAACTGCACAGGAGGTGTTTTTAGGGGCATGTAGAGCAGACTAGTAGGCTCTATGTCCCCCAAACAAAAAGTCCCTGATTAGTCAATAACTGTACAGCAACAAAGAAGTTAACTGTGGGCCTCCTGATTAGCTTGTTTTACATGTGTGGGGAATTTATAAGTTTGATTTTCACAGTACAAAAAGTTGCCTGTATCATTCAAACAAAGTCTAATTGATCAGGACACTTGTTTTGCTCTGTACTTCTTAATATCATGTTCCAACTGTTGTAGCTTACTTCCTAAGGACTTTTCTGCTTGATCCTGAGGATTGTTGGGTTCTGCTGGCAGCTCCAGCTGGCACGTGTAGATGATGTCCAGGTGGCAAGTCACAGGGTCCAACTATCAAAGTCAATATGCAGAATTTCAGTGGTCAATGTAGCCTTAAAAACATAAAAACAAACTAATTATTGGCAAATGTAAATAGAAATCACATGAGACCAGTCTATCAATCTAGAAAATAATCATTATCCACACAATTCTCCTTATAATAAACTGCTTGTAAACTGGATATTATTAGATGAATAGGCTACTGTTGTCAATAAGTTGCTTTACTTGTGTTATTGCTATTGTTTAGTAAATACAAAGAAGGAGAAACTGTTTTACCTACAAACCCATCTATAATACATCAACAGTGAGCACCCAACACAAACAGATAGTGGTCAAGAAGAGAGGTAACAGGGAACAGAGGTTAATACAGTGAGGCTCAATTTTCCATAACGAACAAACATTGCCTTTTAGAGAATATAGCCCATTATTCAGGGTTATCATCTATATCAAGACATATATTGAATTATGTTTTAATTTTCAATAATTTAAATATCGTTTTCTAAAATGATGTCATTCAATATTTGTTGGATTGTCTCTACAAATGGTTAAAAAGTGTTGATTCATAATCCAAAACTTTTGTCCAGAAAAATACAACGGCTCTTTGAAACTCAGTAGGACACAATGTCAGTGTTTGCAAATTGCTGTAAAAAAGAATTATGTATCAGCAGGACACTGACAGCATTGGCACAATACACTATGATATATTGCATTACATTATGCAAGCATAACCATTAGGTCTATGCAAAATTACTAATACTGCATGGTGACCTATTGTGTTGACTATCTGAATTGTTTCAGTTCATTGCAGAGTTATTGTACTGCAGCCGAAATTTACAGTATCATAAATGTGCTTGTATGAAGACATTTCAGTTACAAATTCACTGTATCCATTCATGTGTATTGTTTTATGGAGTCCTAGTAAAAAGCATGGCGAGTGAAGAAATGTTTGCTTCCATTTCAGCTGCATATTTTATTTCTGCACTTGCTTATGAGCACCGAGCAGAAATAATGTAGTAAAGGGAAATAATAATTTAAAAGCTATTACAATAATTAAATGTTCTGCAGTTTGCGTCCACATAAATTGTATTACCTTTTACACCTTTTTTAAGTTCATAACATATATCTATCTATACGCATGTTTATCTATCTATCTATCTATCTATCTATCTATCTATCTATCTATCTATCTATCTATCTATCTATCTATCTATTTATTTACAGCTGTGCTCAAAAGATTTCATACCCTGGCAGAAATTGTGAAATGTTGGCATTTATTTAGAAAATATGACTGGTCGTTGCAAAAAAAAAGTATTTTATTGAAGGATAGTGATCATACAAAGCCATTTATTATCACATAGTTGTTTGGCTCCTTTTTAAATCATAATGATAACGGAAATCACCCAATCAGGGCCATTTGGGTGATTTCTGTTATTATGATTTAAAAGGAGCCATACAGCTATGTTATAATAAATGACTTCATATGATCACTATTCTTCAACAAAATACTTTTTTTGCATGACCAGTCATATTTTCAAAATAAATGCCAAAATTTCACAATTGTATGTATGTGTTCTTTCATGCAGAGGAGACTTGCTTGGTATTTCTGTCCTGATCTGACCTTAGGGGCAGGTGCATTCAGATATGTTTCACAAAAATTCTCCACTGCAATGAGTAAGCATACTATTTCACAATGTCTGTTCTCACAAATTATATCTATCTGTCTATCTATCTATCTATCTATCTATATATATATATATATATATATATATATATATATATATATATATATATAAAGAGTGGGGTAGCCGTGAATGTCCAGTCATCCAGTTGAATAATCAGAGTATTGCAGTGAATAGTGATACCTTTTTTATTGGACAAACATATTCATAATAAAGCGGCGAGCTTTCTAGAGATAATGCCTCTCTTTATCAAGTCAAAAAGTGATATATATATATATATATATATATATATATATTTTTATATATATATATATATATATATATATATATATATATATATATATATATATTTTTTTTTTTTTTTGGTGTTTTTTGATGTTTGGATAAACCAAAAAAAAGGACCTGGAGAAAAATTTGTCCCTGAGGCATATATAAAAAAAAATTGGGACAAGAGACCTAATTTAGGAACTGTATCTCATTATGTGTTGGGCAGAAAGAAATCTATCTGGGATATTAAGAACATTGTAGAGGATAAATTTTTGGTGCATCAAGTTCCATGGTTATACTTTAGTTGGGAGATACCCAGCTTATATAGATAGCAGATATTAAGGGGGTATCCCGGGGATACAAGTGCTTCTAATGGGTAGTGGCTATTAAATGAAATTAGATTTTTTTTTTACATAAAACAATTTTTCAGAAATAGAAAACCAAAAATTGGCATGTGTGTATGTATTCACCTCCTTTGTTATGAAGCCCATAAAAAGCTCTGGTGCAACCAATTACCTTCAGAAGTCACATAATTAGTGAAATGATGTCCACCTGTGTGCAATCTAAGTGTCACATTATCTGTCATTACATATACACACCTTTTTAGAAAGGCCCCAGAGGCTCCAACACCTAAGCAAGAGGCACCACAAACCAAACACTGCCATGAAGACCAAGGTACTCTCCAAACAAGTAAGGGACAATGTTGTTGAGAAGTAAAAGTCAGGGTTTGGTTATAAAACAATATCCAAATCTTTGATGATCCAAAACTCACGGACCGTGCAAGGAGGGCATTAATCAGAGAGGCAGCGCAGAGACCTAAGGTAACCCTGGAGGAGCTGCAGAGTTCCACAGCAAGCAACAGAGACTGGAGTATCTGTACATAGGACCAAAATAAGCCGTACGCTCCATAGAGTTGGGCTTTATGGCAGAGTGGCCAGAAGAAAGCCATTACTTTCAGCAAAAAACAAAATGGTACGTTTTGAGTTTGCTAAAAGGCATGTGGGAGACTCCCAAAATATATGGAGGAAGGTGCTCTGGTCTGAGACTAAAATTGAACTTTTTGGCCATCAAAGAAAACGTTATGTCTGGCACAAACCCAACACATCACATCACCCAAAGAACACCACCCCCACAGTGAAATATGGTAGTGGCAGCATCATGCTGTGGGGATGTTTTTCAGCAGCCGGGACAGGGAAACTGGTCAGAGTTGAGGGAAAGATGGATGGTGCTAAATACAGGGATATTCTTGAGCAAAACCTGTTCCACTCTATGCGTGATTTGAGGCTGGGACGGAGGTTCACCTTCCAGAAGGACAATGACCCAAAACACACTGCTAAAGCAACACTTGAGTGGTTTAAGGGGAAACATAGAAATGTGTTGGAATGGCTTTGTCACAGCCCAGACCTCAATCCAATAGAAAATCTGTGGTCAGACTTAAAGATTGCTGTTCACAAGCTCAAACCATCCAACTTGAAGGAGCTGGAGCAGTTTTGCAAGGAGGAATGTTCAAAAATCCCAATGGTAAGATGTGGCAAGCTCATAGAGACTGATTCAAAGGGACTTGGAGTTGTTATTGCCGCAAAAGGTGGCTCAACAAAGCATTGACTTTAGGGAGGTGAATAGTTATGCACATTTTCTGTTATTATGTCCTGTTGTTTGCTTCACAATAAATAAAAAAACATCTTCAAAGTTGTGGACGTATTCTGTAAATTAAATGATCTAAATCCTCAAACAATCCATGTTAATTCCAGGTTGTGAGGCAACAAAACACAAAAAATGCCAAGGGGGTGAATACTTTTGCAAGACACTGTATTAACAACTTAGAAGTAGGATTGGAAAGTAGTGTCTCCATTTTTGCAGATGACACAAAGTTGTGCAAGGTAATTAAATCAGAAATTGATGTACTTTCCCTCCAGAACAACTTGCATACATTAGAGAAATGGGCAATTAAATGGCAGATGAGATTTAATATGGATAAATGTAAGGCTATGCATCTGGGAAGGAAAAATACCCATGCAATCTATAAACTTAATGAAGCAAATCTAGGGGTATCTGATATTGAAAGGGATTTGAGAGTGCTTGTGGACAACCACCTACGTAACAGTTCTCAATGCCAAGCAGCAGCTGCAATGGCAAATAAACTATTAGCATGTATTAAGAAGGGTATAGAAGCAAGGGAGGCAGATATAATTCTGCCACTGTACAAATCCCTAGTAGGCCCTCATTCGAAATATGTAGTACAATTTTGGTCACCAATTCATAAAAAGGACATTTTAGAACTGGAAAAAGTACAGAGAAGGGCAGCAAAACTAATAAGGGGAATGGAGGGGCTAAGTAATGAAGAAAGACTAACCAAATTAAACGTATTTCCTGTAGAAAAAAGGCATCTAAGAGGAGATATGATTACCTTATATAAATACATACAGGATCAGTATAAAAATTTGTCAAGGGAGCTTTTTGTGCCAAGAGGTTTTCAACTGACAAGAGCACATCCTTTGAGGTTAGAACTAAAAAGATTCCACCTTAAAGAAAGAAAAGGGTTCTTCACAGTAAGGGTTGTTAATCTGTGGAATTCTCTACCAAGGGAGGCGGTGACAGCGGATTCAATAGATAACTTTAAAAAGGGATTGGATATATTTTTTATTAAAAAGGGCATTAAGGGTTATCCTGTTTAATTAGAGGGAGTATTGATCCAGGATGTAATCCGATCGCCAGTATCTGGGGTCAGAAAGGAATTAATTTTTTTCCCTTTTGAGACAATTGGCAAAGTTTCACTGTTTTTTTTTTGTTTGCCTTCCTCTGGATCAATTAACAATTAACAACTAATCCGCATATTGCAGATCAGAGGAGTTCTTAAAAGGTTACACTTGATGGGCTAAAAGTCTTTTTTCAACCTTTAATTACTTGTAACTATGTAATTTTAAACTTATTATACCCCAAAATTTTACAAAATGTCATATTATTATTGTTATTATTACTACTCTTTATTTGTAAAACACCAACATTTTCCGAAGTGATATGTACAAAGTAGAATGAGTAAAATTTGCAAATTACAAAGGTATAAACATATTCTAAGATATGTAAAACTAAAAATACAGGTACAGTGAAATACACATATGAAACACATGGGTCCACAGACAGCTTAGTGCAACAAGAGAGGTCTTTACTCTGAAGAGTTTGCAATCTAGAAGGTAAGGTTAGTGTGTGATACGAGAAGGTGATATACTGTATGTAAGATGACACTGTGTAAGGCAGTAGGCTGGTGCAAGTGGAGGTGACTGTGTATTGCACTGTAGCTTGTGTGAACAGTATTATGAAGTAGGATATGCAGTTGAACATATTAAGGCTGTAGGTGATACGCTTCTTTGACGATATGAATTTTTAGAGAGTTTTGAGGAAGAAAAGTCTGCAGAGTGAGAGAGGGAGTTGAGTAGGGGCATCACAATAAATATCCTGAAGACGTGAGTGAGAGGAAGTGAATGTAGACATGGTACTTGGTTATAACACTTTGTTTGTTTATATATCAGCCATTTCTATTTCTTATATTCTTTGTGAAGAATATAATGGTTTACTAAACAAATGGTCTACAGGTATATATATTATGAAATTAAGCCCCAGGGAGACAAATTCCATCTCTGTGGATGCTTCTTCCAGTATTAAAAGCCTTTTCCAACCTGTGCCCAAAATATCAGATTAGTTGTTACTCTTAAAATTATTTAACTGGTGGTTCTGAAAGGTCTAAAAGTTTTCAGATTTGCAAGCTTCTTCAGAAGCCAACTTTTGTGCCACAGAGAACAGGAACTACATGATTCTGCTGGGGTAGGTTTGAACTAGGTTCATATCAAGCCCCCTTGAAGAATCAGATCATGACATTGGTGGCAGTGGTGGGATCTCTGTAGAAAACACAGAAGGATGGCAGCTTATGAAGAGTTGTCTGCAGCAGAGGAGGAGGAAGTGTCCAGATGATACCAAAGATGGATGGAGATATTGCCTGCAGGTTCAACCAAGGATCAGCAGAGGGAACTCCGGATACAGATCACACAGGATGTACAGGAGAGGTGGAGAAGGGTAAGCAATGGCCCTGTCTCAGCTCCTGTGGACGTGAAATGCTTATCCCCAGTAGAGACAGAGAATGTTCTGGTGACTGGAAAGGACTGTAGAGGAATGGGCCTTCTAAATAAATTGATGGCGTTCCTGGGACTATGGCCAGGTCACGAGTTAATGGAATGGCTGGAAGAATTAGTATGTGAGGAGGTAGCCCTGGAAGAGCAATATGCTTATTGGGTGGGACCTGTTGGGATACCTCGTATTTTTTCATTGGTGCTGGAAGAGGCACTTTGGGACATAGTACATGAGGATCCGGATTGTGGCTTGGGGACTGAGAAAAGACAGCTGTGTCTGTTTGCCAAGCGCTGTCACATGGTGGGACTGGAGACAGGCTCTCAGACAGCTAACTGACTTTGGCCTTTGATCCAGCAGGAGCTACAGCTGGAGGTGGATTATATAGAGTTGCTGGATGAAGCATCCCTGGATGGGTCTTGGCCACCTAGCTGAGAGGGCTCATGCCAGTCAGGCATGGAACAGAACCACCTAACAAGTACTACAGGGACCCAGCTAAATGTTGCCAATGTTGCCAATCAACTGTGGGGTGAGTTTTGATATCCATGATTCTCAAAATAACAAGGATGTTGGCTATTAACACCTACAGAGTCAAGAACAAAATATCGATCATTACTATATTCAGATTAACTACAAAACCTCAACTCAACATCAATCCACATTGAACATCACTTGTTGAAATTTTAAACTTAACCAGACATGTACATACTCCATAGCCAGCCAATAGTATGTTGACATCAGTACCAATCAGTATTTAGTGAGGAGTGATCATGACGAGGACTTTGGGGATGGTCCTACCACCTTCTCTTACGCAGCACTGGGCCCCACCTTCTGTGCCTGCGTTCTATGTCTAGGTGGTGATTTAGCGCGGCGTGCCACTACGTTGGGTAGCTGGGTATCAGGTTGAGCTGTGGTGAGGTCTGAGATGAGGAAGCCGCCGTCTCTAGTTGCTGTTGTGAAACTGAAGGCTGGAGAGGAATGAGCTGGTGTTCTGGTAATTAGATGAGTTTCTGCCTTTCCCTAATCACCTGTTCCTCATATCTCTCCATCTGTTGCTCACAAGGAGGTGACGACAGGACGGCCTGAGGTGAGGGCAGGAGGGTCTGAGGTGATGGCAGGAGTGCCTGAGGTGTCGGCAGGAATGCCTGAGGTGTCGGCAGGAGGAGCTGAGGTGTCGGCAGGAGGCCTGGTATGTTAGGTCATGTTGGGGGACCCCATTCTGTGGGAGGCCATGTTGGGGGACCCCATTGTGTGGGAGACTATGTGGGAGTGGTTGTGCCCTGCCATGGCTGCAATTGTGTTGTAGCAGGTGGCAGTGGTAACTGTGATGATGGCTGGGGCCAGGACAACGTCATCAGGTTTGGTGTTGCTATTTGTTGGCTGATGACATGCCCGGTGGAGGGGGCTGGAACAGCTGTGCATGGCTAGATGATGAATTTGAGAGCTTAGGTTCTTTGTCAACCACTCCCAGGGGTGGAGCTGTGCCACCTCCAGTGGAGCCTCCACCTGTGCCTCTGTGGTCAGCCTTGTCCTACTGGGTACTGGAATGGAAGAACAAACATATTTGATTTGGTTTCTCTAAACAATTAACAGCTCTGCCATGACATCATGGTCACCTGTGATTGACTGCTGTGCTTGTGTCACAGAACCACGGCCTGCATAATGTTCATTATGAATCATGGCTATGAATATATGTACTGTTGGTGTGACATCTGCATGTGAATTAGACACATGCTCTGCTGGATTTGATGTGCAGTGTGTGAGACTAACCAATCTGTGACATGTTCCCAGCAATTGTTGTTAATATGCAGCTGAGACATGGTGCCGGTTAAGACAGTATATGACACGCACATGCAGTCCTACAGAGTCTGTATCCACATATGCTTCAGTGCACACACCCATACATGTACTCTCTTTTGAATGTCAAATCGAGCTTGATCTAATTGCAAATTCTACTATGAATCAGTATTAACTGCAGGTATTGGCCAGACATTTAACTGATAAAAATTATGATAATGATATGTTTGCTACCAGGATTTACATGATTATTGTTCCCCTATATATTTTCTGACATAACCACAGGGCTTACAGTGCTTTTGTATGTCAGTTATCTATGTGTATGGGTAGGGTGTAGGAGCCCGAATAATTCTACATACATACAAACATCATGATATCTGCAGGGTATTTGTCCACCCCATCCCCCCTCCCAGTTTATATACCCATGTGTGTGCATATGAGGGTGTGATGCATGGTTCTCAGCACACCTGTGTCCACAAGTCCTGGAAGGCTTACTACTGCCGCTTTCTTATTTCACTCCAGGGTCCGTTCCCATCGCCAGCATGGTTCTCGGCACACCCATGTCCACCTGTCCTGGAAGGCCCACTACTGCCGCTGACTCAATCCACTCCTTCAGGGTAGCGGGCATGGATTTCCCTGAGGAGGACATCCATCTCCTCTAGGCTATAATTGGGGGCCCTTTACTTTGCCACAGCCTCTTGCCCATCTAACTGTGCCTGGGGTTCCTGGCCTCCCTGTTCTCTCCCTGGGCTGATTCCTCATCTCACTACCTCCCCAATTGGGATCAGGCCCCTGACCCTCTGTCCCTACTCCTTGTGTGCCTACATCTGGGGGCACATCCCTCCCCCCCTACTACACCTGTACCTCCACCCTCTGACCTGGCTCTCCCTCTCTCCATACCTCTACCTCTCAACCTCTTCTCACTCTCCTCCTCTCCTCACTCTCCTCTCTCTCCTCCTCTCCCCTCTCTCCTCATTTTCCTTCTTCCCCTCTACCCTCCTGGAATTTATGAAATAAATATAAGGATAACTCAATATAATATATACATGTATGTGGACGTGGTAAAACAAGAATGTGTGTATTTTGTGTAGTATATTAATTATATGGGGAGTAGGTGGGGGTATGGGGGGTGAAGATGTGCTGTGGCATACAGCTATGTTTAGCTATGTGTACGTATTAATCTATGTGTGTGCATTATGTGATATCAGTAAATATGTGTGTTGTAAATTACGGTTTAATATATCTTAGAGGTCAAAATATAAAAAACTCACAAAGCTCCTTCTTTCTCTCTCTATCTCAAAAGCTCAGAAACCCATCAACACCTAGACCTGTCTGTTCACTTGCTCAGCTACAGTACAGTCAATGATTTAAGGTTTATGCGCCCCATTCTGCTGCATTAATTGCTGTTCCCCATTTTCTGTTGGCTTTGAGGCCTGTGCCTCACTCCGTGACGAGTTTGGATTGGAAATGAGTCTGGCATCTATTCCAGCCCCCTAACAGCTTGTCCGCACAGGAAGGTTTTACTGGCTTATGGTTACGGCCCTTTGGTTGTGGCCTTGTTGAATGTAATTGCTCTGTAACTCCAGCAGAATTTAATGAGGCTCTTAGTATGGTAGCCCTCACTCCATGTGTTATTATTTATTTTCGGAGGGATGTGGGATTGATGGGTGGTTAGTGCATGTCATTCCCCTATTATTATCCACTGATCTAGTAGGAACTGGAAGGGATAGATAGGGACTATGTTTTGAAATATGCTCATCCAAGTAAGGGCTAGGGTGGGCTACTTATATAGCAAAAATGTTGACAAAGAGCATATTTTTTAAAATGTCTACGCCACAGGGGATGGTGGAGGGATGCATAAGATCTCTCACTTTAAAAACCCCTTAAAAAGTAACAAAGTAACCATACTGACATGTATACACGTCAGATCAATAAAAACATACGTAGAGAAACATTTTATATTTTGATGACCTTTACTATGCCATGGGAGACTCCATCTCAGACTGCTGTTCTGTCTGTAGCTTGAGTGGGTGGGTTATCCTATGGGACATTATTCTGACACTGAGTTCTATTGTCAAGGAACATTATGAAGAGAACATTTTTAGCAGGAGTGAATATAAATTGTAGCTGAATACACTGTTCCTACCTCTCCTTTAAGATTTTTGGAATGCTTTTAGAAACAAATACAAATTGTTCATTACTATGGATACCATATATCTGAATACAATAGTTAAAAAATGAGGGGCTCAAATTATTTATTTAAAAACTGTGTAAAAATATTTTACAAATTATCAAGTCAAGTTCTTCAAAATATCATACTATAAATATTATAAATCAGTCGCCCTTTAAAAATGTGGTACAACGGTGGTTTTTATTTTTGATCCCCCTTTCCAGCATCATAGACATGATCCAAGGAGGATCCAAGGGTTGACCCTTGTATTTATACAATCTTGTCTTCGCTAGTAACAGCAATTCTGGTACACAGTTGTAGATTAATAGAATCCTTGTTAAGGCTCCAACACATCCATAAACTACTATTTAAATCTTAGCGAGTAATTTGTGCGTTAAAAGTTAGAAACCTTGAGGTGAAATGACCATTGGTAATTTATTTATAGCTAGTACTGTGTAGTGGATCTTGCATCAATGGATGGATCAAGTCCATTATGAAGTGATGGTTTCCTCATAGCTACCCTATCAAATTGGTTCACATGTACAACAATAAACCTAATAAAGATCAAACCATTCCATAACTTTCATTGAATGCAGATATACATTGAGATTCTGTAATTGTTTTGACTCAGCATTGGAATTAAAGAAAAATATCAGATAATTTACATATAAATGTAGCTTGCAAAGTTGACATTCGAGTCTGATGTAATTTTTAAGGCGATAAAGGATTATTTACTAATGGAAACAAGACAGAGCTTAATGCAACATATTTGCCCATTCAGTTAATAATCAAATAGCGGTCAAGAAGGTAACTACTGAACAGCATCTTCCTGTTACACTTCTTAACTCATTCTACAAATTAATAACATCACACTGTGAGCATCCAAGACCTTGGGTAATGAATGTTAGCAGCAGTTCCTCCTGGCTGCTTCTGAAGATGCATTTATTTTTCTCATTAACTTACACACAATCTCTCAGCTATTGTCTGTCACTATGGCTCACTCAGGAAGCTTCAGAAAGTGCTAAAGATGTCAAGAAGCGATAAGCTTCATTTATTTTTATAGCTGTCATCAGCAGTTTCTTTTTTGCTTAAAGGCCTATAATAGAATTCACTGATTGGAATCAGAACCATATCAGAATATAGATATGATAGCAGTTTCTTTGAAGGTGAATGGTGCACTGAAGGACACATCACCTAGTTCATAGATGATTGATGTCTATTACACCTCCCCCACTAACGTGATATTAATTATGTTATTTTTTTACCCATGGTAGATACTCCTATGTGTTTGGAAATTGATCAAATTAAACAAGGGATTTTCAGTACAGAACCAATTACCTTAAATCATTTTAAAAAAATGTCAGATTTTAGCATCCCACTGTTAACAGTCTTGGTTCATACTCAATGTTTGACTACATCATACATAATTGTGGCTGATACAGATGTTCAGGTAGCACATCGCTATGGTATTGTGATGTTCCCAGCTGTTTTTAATATAAAGGTGAGAGTTATGCATACAATATTTAGGACTCTAAATAGCTGGTAATCTGTTTACATTAAATAAAATAGAAGTGGCTGAAAATGTGCAAAGATTTAGGCAGCTACCGGTGGTTTAGGACAAACTTATTTGGGATAATTACAAAACATAATTTTTGCCTCTATTAAGATTTTATATTTAATTTGTCTCAAACCTCCCTTTAACCGCGTATATATATTTTCTGTTTTATCTTCTAATTAAAAAATATATTTTTTAAAAGCTTTGGGTTTTGATCACAAAAAAAAATATTTCATAGACCAGATTCTGACTCTACATGCTTTTCAATTGGGAAAAAGATTAATATAATAAACTAGAACCAGTGGCAAAGCTAGAGAATGGAGGGCCCTTGTGCAAACAAATGTTTGGCCACCATCTGGGGGTTGTAAAAAATGTTTTGCTCTCGGCCCCGCTGGAACCAAATCACTCAATGCTCCTCCCCCTGACCCCTTCCCATAACTGTTCCCTTCCTGAAGACTCCTTTCCTTAACAGTAAACCTTCCATAGGCCCTTACCCATTGCTGCAGTACCCCAATATCCCATTTTCAATATATATACATATATAACATCCCCCCACACAGCATCCATCCCTTTTAGCATCCATCCCCACCCAGTTCTTGCCGGCAGCCATGCCGTCTCAGCATCCAACCCCCAGTACGTTGCTGCCACTTTCAAGCCCTTGCTCTCTTACTTTCTTCCCTGATACACACCCTCAGCATACTGAACTGCTCCACACTGCCACCTCTTGCAGCTTCAGTGGTCTTATTTAAACAGGCACATACCAATTTCAGACCTTTGGGGATGTGCCGCCAAGGAGGCCCAGGGGGCATGGTGGTTGGGAGGTCCCAGGGAGCCCCTACACTAAAAAAATTACACAGCACTGGGCACCCCAGAGGAGGGCCCTGGTGCACTGCACCATCTTCACTACTGATAGATCCGCCTCTACCTAGAACTAATAAAGTCAATTTGAATTGAAAAAAAAATATAAAACCATTACAACACCCATACTTGTCTCATACCACCCCTTTGAAGTCTGTATATATTTTCTGTTTTAACTTGTTAACAAATTAATAATGATTTCAGAAAAAGGAAGCAATGGCATTCAGACCCAAACATTTATTTCATAGTCACGTACATTTAGTACATTTAGCACCAGACTAGGCAATGAGAGCTAATATTGGAAATGTATTTTATTAATTCAAACTGCACACCTGGTTCTTTTTAGTACCACCAGCTGATGTGGCTCATTAGGTATTCTAGTAAAGCTAGAAAAACGTAAAGGACTCTTGTTTTGTGATAGGCTTCATCTGCTGTCATGCACAACAAAGGGAGAGGCTATAAATGGGCTATTATTAAGCCCAACCTAGTCATACAGCCAGACTGCTCAGAGAAAAACACCATTAGATCCATGGGGTGAGATAACAAATGCATAGACTCACACTTAAGATACTAGATAGGACTAAGATCATTTAAAGGCACAGTGTAACTGCCATTGCTGTGAAATATGTTACTAATGTTACCCACACTTGTAACATGTATAGTAAAAACTATAAATTAAATGTATGGATGATATTTATTATGATATGTATGTCTAATCCAACAATATATATTGCTATATAGCCACCATGATTCCTAAGGGAAACTCCAAGTATTAAATCTTACTAAAGGGATATACGACAGAATATTGATCTCTTCTCTAAACAGTACATTGATTGTATTGCCAATACTATATATGAAATACAATTAGGGGTATAACGGTGTCATTAAAATTTAAAGACGTAGTCGAATTATATAAATATTGCACGTTTATTAATGAATCAACATTGCTATGGGATGACGAGATACCCTGATGATTTAAGTAAATACGTTGTATTTTATATTATCATTTAAACCATGAGGAGATATGGTGCCAAGAAGGAAGATCCATCTGATCTCAATTTGGGCCAAAGCTTGCTCAATATTTCAATTGAACCACCCAACATTTAAGATCTTTAGTGTTAGATCCATGGTAGTTTAAAAAATGTCAGGCCACTGAAGTTAATTTAATCTTATTCTCTTCCTGGTCTTGATACTGTTCCGAATGTTGCCTAGATGTTCACCAAGTTTCCTGTGGCTCTCATGGCTCCTCATTCCCATGTATATTTTGGGACATGGACATTCCAGAACATAAATCACTGCTTTAGAGCTGCAGTTATATAATCTTTTGATGTGATCAATTGATTCCATATGATCATTTACTTCTTGAACTTGCTTAATATGTGGACAGAACTCACAGTGTCCACATTTATACTTATCTTTCAAATGGCATCTGGAGGTTGTCTTTAGTTTCCTTGAAAAATTACTTGTTACAAGCTCATCCCTTAATAATGGGAAGCTTTTACAACTGGCCCTGATCCTTCCATCAATTAATTTATCCAGATCTTCATCAGTTTTGAGAAGTCCTACATGCTGATTCAAGTTGTTCAGTATCGATTTCCATTGGCCATTGTGTCCTGTCTAGCTTTGTCAGTTCTGGGTACAAGCAAATCTTCTCATTTTTTGTATAATGCTTTGTGAAATGCTCTTTTAGTAGATCTTTTACTATAATCACTGGAGTATAATCTCTCTCTGAACTCCTTGGACCACTTTCTAAAGCTATTGGTATCAGAACAATTCCTTCGTAGTCTTAAGAGTTCACTGTATGGGATGGCAGTCTTCGTAGCTGGTAAATGTGAACTGTCATAGTGTAGGATACTGTTGGTAGCTGTCTCTTCTTTGAATACGTCAGTATTCAGAGTTCCATCATTGCCTTGTTTGATTTATATTGTACATCAATCTCAAATTGAAATCATTAGTTTTGAGTAACTGAATAAATTCCACAAAACTTTCCTCAGGGCCATCCCACAAGATTAATAAATCATCTATGTATCTCAAACATAGTAATATGTGGTCAGTGTAGCCCTGTATTTCCTCAGAAAAGACCACTTCCCGCTCCCACCAACCCATATTGCAAATTGGCGTATGTGGAAGTACAGACTGTGCCCATGGCAGTGCCTCTGGTCTGAAGAAAAAGTGTACAATTGAATACGAAGTAAGTGTGGGTTAGTATGTAATGTAACAACTCCAAGATAAATTGATTCTTATCCTTTGATGTATTTGCTTCCATACTGAGAAACGAATTGATCGCCTTTTCACCTATTGGATGTTGGATAGATGTATGAAGAGACTCAACATCACAGGTGATTAAGTATGTAGATTTATTAAGTATCAAACCATCCAATGTATTAAGAAAGTCCATAGTATCTCGGACGTGGGACCGTAAACCGTTGACAAACACAAAGGCGGGCATCCACATATCTGCTGGCTTGTTCAGATAGACTTCCATTATCCAAAATAATGGATCTACCCAGAGATGACCGCTTGTTCTTATGGACTTTAGGGAGAAGATATAAAGTCACAGTCCTTGGTTTTGAGACGCCCAAAAAATGCAATTCCTTCTTAGAGATCAGAAGATTCTGTTTGGCATTGTTGATCAAATCTGAATAAATTCAACAGTTGGATCTCAAAATAATTTTTTATAACACTGGGTATCAGAAAGTTGTTGCATCTCTTCTTTAATATAAGCTTCAGTAGACCAGAGGACAATGTTGCCACCTTTATCAGATGGCTTTAATATGGTGTCTTTCTAAGACCTAATCTCATTTATACATTTCCTTTCACCATTAGTGAAATTTGAAGCAGTGAAACTTGATAGCCTCTTCAAATCTTTAGTAACCATTTTAATATAAATGTTTATCTGAGGACAAATGTTCACACGTGGAGTTAAATGATATTTGCTTTTTAACTGGCTAATTCAGTTGGTGTTAGTAGTGCACCTTCCCTTTCTTCATATAGGTCACATGCCTCTTCAAATACCTGTTGTTCAGTAATATTAGGATCATTTTCTTCTCTACAGAATTTGTTTTCAGACAAATTTTCCTCGTAAAAAGATTAACATCCTTGATTATATCAAATAAATCAAACGTGTATGTTGGAGAAAAAGGATATGCCTTTCTGAAGAACATGCAACTGTTGAGTGGTCAATTGTCTCTAGGTCAAATTGATAATCTGTAATTCATCTGTCACCAACGAGGTCTTCTTGTCCAGGCTCTTTTCTTGTGCCCTGTTCCTTGGGTTCTATATCCCCACACCACTCGATCTCTCAGTCTCCTGTCCGCACTTGGAAATTGGTCAGTTGTATTGCAATCCCCATGATTTTTCAGTTGATTGGATTTGTGTGTTCTTGATGGACCCATCTCTAAAAAAGTGGATGCTGAGATAGATTGTGTCTGTTGTGATCGTATACTAGTGTCTGAGCCCTCTTTATCTTCTGTGGCCGAGGAATAATACTCAGAGGAGGAAGGTGTCTGATGGGATACAATTTGGCTTTAAATGAGAACTTCCTGAATCTAACATCTTTATGATCCCAGTTGAATATGTTGCTTTTTTTCAAAATCTTTAATATCTCAATTTAGTTTGTTACATTTATTCTGGATAATTTCTTCTTCCTTTTTATCCAATTCTCTCCTCATGGATTGGTAGGTTTCCTGAAAGTCATTTAAGGTTTCAAATTTCTTAAGATCCTTATTCAACTCAGTTATATCATATCTAATTCTTTAATAATATTGTTTTCGTAGTCAGACTAGATAGCCAGGAGAGTCCCAGAACAAGTAAAAGCGTTTTCCCACCTCTCCTTATAGCCTTTTCCACTTCACTCAGCATTTTGTGTTGTCTAGCTAAAAAATCCTTATTAAGATGCCATCTTATCATAACTAATATTTAAATACAATAAGAATTATACACATGGGAAACCAAGAAGAGCCAAACACCAAATTAATAATATAGTAAAGCAGGAAAAACTCCTCAATTTCAGTTGCTGTGTAGCTATTTTTGCCACAGTACTACAACTCTATCTTTTGATGTGGAGTCAGTGTGTTGCTTCCAGCTTTATATGTCCAAGAGTATTTCTAATTTATAGATATTTTCTCCTATTACAGCAGGATATATTATACTAGGAAAAAAACTCAAAACTGATGGGATTCAAATTGTAAGGCTGGCAATGCGAAGTTTTTCAGTTTCAAAATTTTTACGTTTTTTGTACGGCATTTTTTTCCTCGCTAAGCCGATTTTGTATTGATGAAAACCCCAAATATAGCTAAAATTCACTTGCAACCTCACTCCCAGGCTTCCTGGCTCTCACCCTGTGCTGTGTATGAGTGTGTTATTATTTTGTTTGTTTTTTATGTTTTTAGAGTTACCAGCTTCGGTCTCAATTTCGACCCTCACAGTTGCATGCCTCAATTGCTTGCCTCGCTTTGCGAGGCTCGCAGTCGCATGACTCAACTGCTTGCCTCGCTTGGTGAGTCAAGTAGTGCAATGAGCGAATTCGGCGCTCATTGCAGCCTAAGCCCTGAGTGCCTCAACTGCTTGCCTCGCTTTGCTTATACTACTTTTCTTATTATTTTTTTCAAAATAATCTGCACTCTTATCTGCTCTACTGGTTAACATCCACCCCTCTCTATAACAAAATAATAAAATAAATTAGTGTGTACACAATTTTTTATATATATTCACAAATGTAACACTTTTTATTTATTTAGATTGAAAGAAAACAAAAAAAATTGAAAAATAGATAACCAATAACCCCTTTTAGATAGTGAGTTACACCTTTTGCCCTGTGCTTTTTTGCTTTTTTGTATTCAGTCTTTGATATTATAGTACTTGTGATTTGACATAAGTGAATGGTTTTACCCAATTTTAGCAGTCGTCTTAAGCTAATAATGGCCTAAAAATTGTGCTTTTAAGTACAATATGGTGCAACTGTATGCTAATATATCTATGGCTGAACTTGAATAACAGATATTTATAGCTACAATCTATCACAAACATTAAAGGGATATGGATTGTTTCTGTATTATTGTGGGTATGCAATATAACTATCTATTTACTTTTATGTACTTTGTTTTATTAAAAAGTGCTTAAATGCTCTGTTTTATCAGAGACCATCAGCCCTATTAAATTAGAAGCCCGTAGCAGCATCCGCAAGCCCGCAAGGGCTTGAAATTCGGCTGCGTTACATAGCTAATAAATTAGAACATGACGCAAACCTGTAAACCATTTTTCAAATGTTGGAAGGCGCAGCCGTAACCATGATCAATTGGTCAAACCCATAGTTATGGGTTTAGAGGGAGCCAATGGCAACAGAGATTGTCATCATTACGTCACTGAAAAATTAGAAATGTATTTCTAATCAAAAAAGTTATCCTAGATAATTAGAGAGAGAATATTGATCCAGGGAGGAATCTGATCGCCAGTATCTGGAGTCAGGAAGGAATTAATTTTCTTTTTTCACTTGTTTTTTTTTCTGTTTGCCTTTTTCTGAATTCAATTAATTAACAACTAATCTGCATATTGCAGACCAGAGGAGATCTTAAAAGGTTAAACTTGATGGACTGAAAGTCTTTTCTCAACCTCAATTACTATGTAACTATGTAACTATGTAATTACTACTCTAGTGTGCAATAATCAGTCTGCAGGTGAGTAATCAGCAATCTCCCTATTTAAATCAGATTCTAACAGTTCTAATGTGGATGCAGTTATAGCGCAGGTGTGGGAGTTGAGTAAAATTAGTAAAATGAGGGAGTTCAAAGAAAAGGGATTACGTTGTTGTTGAAAATAAGGATTTTTTTTTTTTTTTACAAAGTAAGTGGAAGATGAAGTGGAAGATCAAACAAGCTTAAAACAAGGACCTCCAAGGAAGTATTTTCTGAGATACTACCAGTGCCATGGAGACATAAGGAGCTTAGAGGATGTACTAAGGATGGTTTGGGTTTTTTAGAGCACTGGATTGACTTCTCACTCGGATACAATATCTATAGTTGTCATGGATTGCACCTCAATGAAGAAGGAGCTTGTGTGCTAGTGGAGGGGATGGTAGAAAGGCGGGGGGTGTTTTAAAACTAGTAGGTGGAGGGGGACTAGATGGAAGTAATTGGGTAGAAAGTGTAGAGGGATTAAGGGATGGATTTATTACTCATGGGATGGGGAAGGGGAGGGTTAGTATAGTCTATTGGGAAGAATTGATAACTCAAATACAGTGTCAAGGACTTAAAAATTGAAGAGTCATGGCAATATAAAGTGTATGCTTTCTACAATTTGTGTATTGGCAGTAAAATAGAAATTAGACTTGATAGGCATTACACAAGCAAGTTAGATGAATCTCATGACTGGACTGTTAATTTGGATGGTTATAATCTATTTAGGAAAGATAGAGGCGATGGTAGAAGAGGAGGATAGAGTTGTCTGTATGTAAAGCCTGATTTTAAGCCTATAGTCAGAGAAGATATTTATGATGGAACGAGCGGTAATGTTGAATCTTAGGTTGAGATTGAATTAAATAGTGGAGGAACAAATCTTAAAAGAATATTGGTTGTAATATGCTATAAAACCCCAAATATAATCGAATGTGTGGAATTGCAATTATTGAGGCAGATAGTATTTACATCTATGCATAGTTCTAATGAACTGGATGAATGAGATCAGCGCTCATCTAAAGGGAGCAGAGATCGTTATCTTTCCCAGGTAAAACATGAACCTACTAGAAATGAGGCTGTCTTGGATTTAGCCATCACAAATAGTATTAATATGATATCAAATGTTGAATTAGGGGTACCTTTGCAAAACAGTGATCACAACACAGCCTCAACTGAGATTGAATTAAAAATAACAAAATCGTAAGGGACCAACAAAAACTCTTAATTTAAAAAAGAACACATTTTAAAGGTTTAGGGTAGCAATTCAACATATAGACTGGGACAACACATGACAGGAGAGAATATTTACAATAAATAGAGAATATTCAAATTCTTACTAAATATACATATCTATCAGCACATACCTTGTGGAAATGAAAGTACAATTAGTAAATCACATCCCATGTGGCTTAACAATGATTTAAAGAATAAGATACAGAGTAAGAAGCAGGCGTTTAAATTATACATGAAATAAGGAACAGAGACAGCTTTACGTGAGTACAATGAAATTAACAAAGCTTGCAAATATATATTAATGGGAAGGACAGGAAAAAAAGTTATAGGAGCATTAAAATGTGCAACAGGGTCAACTGATAAAGTTGACCAGGAAAAGGCAGATGAGCTAAATAAGTTATTTTCTCTGGTATATAAAGGGAGCTGCCAGTGGACTCTGCTAAATAATAGGGCTACACTACCTTCACCAAATAATTGGTTAAGGCAGGAAGAAATACAAAAGAAGTTTAAAAAATAAATGTTAATAAAGCCCCAGGCCCTGATGGAATACATCAGTAATGGCCAAACCATTGTATCTATTTTTTCAAGACTCGCTCACCACAGGCCACTCTCAGAAACTTTTAGAAGAATTAATAAGGGATAGTATACATGAATATATCTATTTGAGCAATATTATAAGTAGGAGTCAGCACAAATTTATGAGGGATAGATCATGTCACACAATTTATGTAGTTTCTATCAGGAGATAAGTGGAACTTGGATCAAGGCAAATCAGTAGATGTGGTTCTTTTGGATTCTGCAAAGGCGTTTGATACTGTCACAACCCAGACGGGAGGGGACCAAGAACACCCCAAAACCTCCTGCCTTTCCGTTATAGGGATACACCTCTCGATAGAAGTTTGGTTTTCTTAGTGCCCAGGAGAAATTCAGAAGTTTTTCATCTACCCCCTTATTCTTAGGATTGAGCATCATTCAAAAATGAACGCACACGTTTGTTATGTGTATTCAAACAGAACACTCTTTATTGGAAAAATCCCAACATATTTTGTAGAGTGGAAAACAATAAGCACAGTAAAACATTAACATAACTAGGGGAGTGATCAATTCGAATTCCACACCTGCCAGAATATTAACCAATGATATAAGCTGCTAAGTAGGCATGTTGTTGGTGGTTTTGTGGAGCCAATCAGGAAAAAGCTGGCCACATGGGCTGCTCACAAGTCTCCTCAGCCCACCAGGGATAGAGCAAGTATATGTAAGGAAGTTCCTTCTAAATAGCCAGACTGTATTGAGCTATCCATTTGGCTACTCTTGTTTCCCTATATAGCTCTGTAGGGGATAGATAGCGAAGAAATGGTCAGAGACAGAAGGTCTGGGTGGCCCGATTGCCATTTAAGCCTGTGTAAAGACTTGGGGTTAACCCTTTGCTATCACCACAAGTCAAATAGGATATTAGAGCCTACACCAGTCCATAGTGGGTCCATAATTATATTTCTGTACAAATATAAATGAGAGCTTACGAATTTGACATAATGTTATACACTCTTATTATGCCACATATTCAGTAATACTGAAGCAGGAATAATGAGACTAACTAAAACATCCCTGCAGTATGTAGCCAGAAACAGTGAAAATATGGAGTCAGACTAACAATATGATGTGCTGGATACAATAATGGCAGAAGCAGGCAAATGTAGCTCCTTTTTTTCCAATGAGCAAAAAAGTATTTCTGTTATTACCTTTAGAATAAAACTGTTGCATTACCGTGCAGTAATCACTGCTGCTTCTTTCTTGTGACTGATATAAAGCCCTTCAGCAAGTGATGAAGTTAAATAAATCACTTTTGTATTCTAGGCCATCTTTCTGAACCCACATCAATGCTTTAAACATTATAAAAACCCTGAGACTGTTAAGCCCAAATACTTACATGAATGACTACTTTGAAGTCTGGGGTACATAATCAGGGCTTGATGTCCAACGCTACATTATACATAACTGGACAATATGTAATAGTCATTGTCTTTGTAAAGCCCCTTAAAGTTGGTGGTCTCAGGGGCTAGTGGCCACAATGGTCAATTGGTCAACCACAAAGAGTAAACAATAGGTTTTGGCCCTGAAAGGCTGTTCTTGGTAAGGGTCAGGTGGGGTTCCACCCTGGCCCCAAAAAGTGGGTCATGACAGATACAGTACCACATGGAAGACTATTGTGCACACTTTGGGATACAGGAATTGCAGTAAATATCTGCATGGATTGAGAGCTGGCTAAAAGACAGGAAGAAAAGGTTTGTGTAATTAGAACTCAGATTGAACTAATGTGGCAAGTGGGGTTCTTCGGGGTTCAATAATAGGTCCTCTCCTTTTTAACATATTTATTAGTGACATAGAAGTAGGACTAGAAAGAATTGTCTCCAGTTTTGAGGTAATTAAATCAGAACATTATTTACTTTCCCAAAGTGATTTACATGTATTAGAGAAATTGGCAACTAAATGGCAGATGAGATTTAATAGAAATGGATGTAAAGTTATGGATTTGGGAAGGAAAAAAGCATGCAATTTATAAATTTAATGAAGCAAATCTAGGGGTATTGGAGATAGTGATTTGGAAGTAGGTGGTTGTCCACATTTATTCCCAAATCATTTCTAACAGTGCTAAATGCCAAGCAGCAGCTGCAAAGGCAAGTAAAATATTAGCATGTATTAAGAAGGGCATAGATGCCAGGGACGCAAATGTAATTATGTCACTATACAAATCCCTAGTACATCCTCATTTGGAATATGGAGTACATGTAAAAAACATTTTAGAGCTTAACAAAGTACAGAGAAGGGCAACAAAGCCAGTAAGGGGAATGGAGGGGCTAAGTTATGAAAAAAGACTAGCCAAATTAAATTTATTTTCTCTAGAAAAAAGGTATCTAAGAGGAGATATGATTACCTTATATAAATAAATCCAGGGTCAATATAAGGCTTTGTCAAGTGAAATGACAAGAGGACATCCTTTGAGATTAGAAGAAAAAAGATGACATCTTAAAGAAAGAAAAGGTTAATCTGTGGAATTCTCTAGCTTGTGACAGCAGATTTAATAGAACTTTACAAATGGGTTGGTTATACTTTTATATAAAAAGAGGAAACAGGGTTATCCTGCATGACTAGAGAAGGAGGAGTACTGATCGATGGAGGAATCTGATTGCCGTTATCTGGGGTCAGGAAGGAATTTTGGGGAAATGTTTCAAAGGTTTTTTTTTGTGTTTGCTTCCTCTGTATTAATTAACAATTAATCCACATATTACAAGGATCAGAGGAGATCTAAAAAGGTTGAACTTTATAGTCTTAAAGTCTTTTTTTCAACTTCAATCACTATGTAACTAAGAAAACATTCTGCAATCGCCTGCTCCGATGTGGATCCTGATAGGCTAGGACACTACCCTGCATATACAACCCTATGGAGTCTGTGTCTGCATATGCTGCAGAGGGCAGATCCATAGAGGGATTATCTGTTTCATTTTAGGCAGTCAAAATAGAGCTTTTAAGCACTTCTTAATAAAACAAAGTACATAAAAGTAAATCAATACATGGTAAAGTCCAAAAACCTTCCATATTCCTTTAATGATACTACTGCTGTGTGGAGTATATATTCATTACACTGCCAGAAAGATAAGAAAACCCTTCCATAATTCCTTTCATGTACTCCATTCATAGAATTTAAAACAGAATTATATCCTAGTTGAGCGCAACTGTAAGACACTACTATAGATTTCACTTACATTGAAAACAGCTGCTTAGCATTGTGGCAGATCATACTCCCACTTCCATGCAGCTGTCCCATTTCTAGACAATAAAAGGATATTACAATCTCTCACCAGAGCTATGTATTTGTAAAAGGTGCTCCAGCGTCAAGATGAGAGAAAATATCTGTTTTTAATGCAAGCTTACACTACTTTTTTAATAACAATAAATGTATTAATAATTTAGAAGCAGAACTGGAAAAGGAATGTCTGCATATTTGCTAGTGACTGTAGGTTTTGCAAGGTAATTCAATCCAAAAATGATGTACTTGCACTGGAAATAAACTTACAAAAAATTAAAAGAACGGCAGCTAAATGACATGGGCCCTCATTCAATTGCGATTTGGCCAATTCAATAGTGCTCTAAATAAGCACATAACATATTTTTTTAAAAATAAGTTTTTAGTTAGTGAAAACCTTGCTTTTGGATAGATGTTTACTAACTAAAAACTTCTTTAAAAACATATGTTATGTGCTAATGTGCTGTTCAATTGGCTAAATTGCAATTGAATGAGGGCCATGGGATTTAACACAAATACATTTTAAGTTATGCATTTGGAAAGTAAGCATGTAATTTATAAACTAAATAGAACAAAGACAATATAATTTTGCCACTATATAAATCCCCAATACACCCTCATTTACAATATGCACTAACATTTTGGAAACTGCTTAAAAAAAAGGACATTGTAATCGGAAAAGGTACAGAAATGGGCAAAAAAATATAAGGGGAATAGAGGGGCACAGCAACAAAGACAGACTAACCAAATAAAACTATTTTTTCTTTAGAAATCAGATGCCAAAAGGGGCTAAGATTGCAGATTATAGAAATACATCTAGGGACAATATAAGGCTTTGGCTTTATCAGGGAACCTTTTTGTGCCAAAATGTTTTCTACTGACAAGAGGACATCCCTTGAGGTTATAAGAAAAAAAACTGCACCTTAAAATTAACAATTAATTAATTAATTACAAGGATCATATGATATCTAAAAAAGTTGAACCTTAAAATTATTATTTTCAACCTCAATATGTTTTTATGAGCTGCATGTAAATCAGGTGCTCTATGTTAGGGCATTGACGGAGTTTTTTCCCCCTAACTTCTACACTAATGTAAATATTCTACTCTCACAGATTAGGGCACTCAATTCACAGCCATAAATATTGCTCCATAGCTGTTAGAGATATCTGTGCAGGGAACAGACAAACCAAACTTTACGGATGAGATGTTTATAGGAGCCAATAGGAAATGGGAACGTCATAAATCTTATAATGAGTGGGAAGTGCAGTTACAACTACCTGTAACTAGCTACAGCAAGGAATCCTTAGAGATACTGTATATAAAGTAATTGTTTTTTATTAATTAATATATTTTGATATTTAAAAATATGTGACAATTGTACTTATGGATTCAATAAATAAAGATTTGTTTATTTTGTGTTAAAATAATATTTATTCATAGACAATGCATTTAAGTGTGTTACCCTGTATTTTGTATCATAAACAGGCTTAATATCAACATATCATATTTTTTAATTATACATATGTTGATATTGGATTGTTAAGTGTCAAATAATTTTTACATTTCATAATTAATTTTGTAGTGCATTTTTGTGCTATAATGCCACTTTTAATGCTTGTGGGAGACTCAGCAAAGGTTTTAAAACCACTTGTGAGTGGTCTTTGGTACACGTAAATGTTTTTACTGCTTTTGCA
Source organism: Discoglossus pictus (assembly GCA_027410445.1). NCBI lineage: Eukaryota > Metazoa > Chordata > Amphibia > Anura > Alytidae > Discoglossus > Discoglossus pictus. Next base: position 454,835,638 of record CM050164.1, read on the forward strand.
ATTACGGCAGAACTCTAATTTGCAAGTGATCCGTAAAGTCTTATTAGCATTGGGTTTGGGTGTCAGAGTGTCAGGGAGTAACTTGTAATTTATTTTCAGTGCAAAACTCAATGGAGATTTTTGCTGTGTTGTAAAGTTCACTGGTAGCTTGCAGTGTTTTAGGGGAGGGGATAAACATACCTATGTAGGATTTACTGTGCAGTTAGGGCACTCGTAAATGCTTTTTATGTTACTATGTTACATATGTATATATTGTTATTCAAAAGTACATCTATTCATATATTTTGGGCATATTTGTATATTTATATCTATAGACCTACCTGCTAACACACTACATTTCACCGTGGATGTAGTCTCCTTACAGCAACATCCCACACAAAGAGGGCACTGAGGCATGTTTAAGTTTCTTTCAACACATATGAAAAACTATAAATATGGCCCTGATGTTATTGTTAAATTAATAGAATACATCCTTACCCACAACTGTTTCACTTTTAACAAAGATACCTACAGTGGATATAAAAAGTCTACACATCCCTGGTAAAATGTCAGGTTTCTGTGCTGTAAAAAAAGGAGACAAAGATAATTTATTTTAGAACTTTTTCCACCTTTAATGTGACCTATAAACTGTACAACTCAATTGAAAAACAAACTGAAATCTTTTAGCTAGAGGGGAGAACAAATATAAAAATAAAATACTATGGTTACATAAGTATGCACACCCTTAAACTAATTCTTTGTTGAAGCACCTTTTGATTTTGTTACAGCAATCAGTCTTTTTGGGTAGGAGTCTATCAGCATGGCACATTTTGACTTGGCAAGATTTGCCCACTCTTCTTTGCAAAAACCCTGCAAATCTGTCAGATTGCGAGGGCATCTCCTGTGCACAGCCCTCTTCAGATCACAGATTTTCAATCAGATTCAGGTCTGGGCTCTGGCTGGGCCATTCCAAAACTTTAAACTTCTTCTTTTGAAGCCATTCCTTTGTTGATTTGGATGTATGCTTTGGGTCGTTGTCATGCTGAAAGATGAAGTTCCTCTTCATGTTCAGCTTTCTAGCAGAAGCCTGAAGGTTTTGTACCAATATTGACTGGTATTTGGAACTGTTCATAATTCCCTCTATCTTAACTAAGGCCCCAGTTCCAGCTGAAGAAAAACAGCCCCAAAGCATGATGCTGCCACCACCATGCTTCACTGTGGGTATGGTGTTCTTTTGGTGATGTGCAGTATTGTTTTTGCGCCCAACATATTTTTTGGAATTATGGCCAAAAAGTTCAACCTTGGTTTCATCAGATCATAACACCTTTTCCCACATGCTTTTGGGAGACTTCAGATGTGTTTTTTGCAAAATGTAGCCTGGCTTGGATGTTTTTCTTCGTAAGAAAAGGATTACGTCTTACCACTCTACCCCATGGCCCAGACATATGAAGAATATGGGAGATTGTTGTCACATGTACCACACAGCCAGTACTTGCCAGATATTCCTGCAGCTCCTTTAATGTTGCTGTAGGCCTCTTGGTAGCCTCCCAGACCAGTTTTCTTCTCGTCTTGTCATCAATTTTGGAGGGAGCTCCAGTTTTTGGTAATGTCACTGTTGTGCCATAGTTTCTCCACTTGATGATGACTGTCTTTACTGTGTTCCATGGTATATCTAATGCCTTGGAAATTCTTTTGTACCCTTCTCCTGACTGATACCTTTTAACAATGAGATCCCTCTGATGCTTTGGAAGCTCTCTGTGGACCATGGCTTTTGCTGTGGGATGCGACTAAGAAAATTTCAGGAAAGACCAACTAGAGCAGCTGAACTTTATTTGGGGTTAATCAGAGGCACTTTAAATGATGGCAGGTGTATGCTGACTCCTATTTAACACAATTTGGAATGTGATTGCTTAATTCTGAACACAGCTACAGCCCCAGTTATAAGAGGGTGTGCAGACTTATGCAACCACATTATTTTTCTTTTTTTTTTTCTTCACTACACCTAAAAGATTTCAGTTTGTTTTTCAATTGAGTTGTACAGTTTATAGGTCACATTAAAGGTGGAAAAAGTTCTGAAATGATTTATCTTTGCCTCATTTTTTTACAGCACAGAAACCTAACATTTTAACAGGGTGTGTAGACTTTTTATATCCACTGTACATACAGATGATGGGGACTGCCATGGATACCAAAATGGCTCCACAATATGCAAATTGGCCAATCCAGAAGAAACATTCTTATCTGTATCCATTTACAAACCATACAAATACTACAATTACATAGATGATCTGTTCATCATATGGACTGAGAAAGCTAACTTAGAGACTTTCACAGTATATTCAACACCTTCTACTCATCTATAAAACTTACAATAGATTTCTCTACAGAACAGGTAACATTTCTAGACAATACTATATTCATCAATAATGACACTCTCCACTCATCTGTATGTAGGAAACCCACAGACAGATGTAGCTACCTACAGAGCTCCAGTTTCCATTGCTCCCACACCAAACAAGCCATCATCCATAGTCAAGCTATTAGATACCATTGCATATGTTCAAACACTGGAGACCGTGATTAAAATGTAAAAACACTGTCTGAATCTTTCAAACAAAAGGGTTACAAACCCTGTATTATTACCCAGAAAATAACCACTGCCATTAAAATGCCCAGTAAACACGTGTTAAAATACAAAAATAAAGAAACTACTTCACGTATACCTCTAGTGACCACATACCATCCAATTTCAGAGAATATACAGAAAATAATCAGAGATTTGCAACCATTACTAAAAAAAGATGCCCAATTAAGAGATATATTCCCAAAACCTCACATCCTTGCATTTAAACAACCACCAAACTGAAACAAAAACTTTTCAGCAGGAGATTGGCCAATGAACAACTGAATAAAAATGGAACTAAACCTTGTAACAAAAGTGCCTGTAAGTTATGTTCACACATTTGTAATGATGATGTAGTTTATATAATACAATGTACTTTATGTGACACAAGCTGTTACATTGGAGAAACCAACCAAAAATGCATTTCAGGATGATTTTTCACATACAGTCAATAAGAAATCATAATTAAGACAGTCATTGTACCCCAGTGGGAAACCATTTTAGCCAGAATGATCACTGCATCCAAAACCTAAAAATCTAAATTCAGAGAGGAAATTTTAAAAACATCCAAGAGAGAAAAGCATTTGAAATAAAAATGATCACATTCTTCAACAAATACAGGACTTAATGTGGACTCGGGTTTTCTAATACATTATCAAAATTTCCTGTGAATGTTTCCTATTTTACAATAACAGGCTTGTCATTCTTAGGTGTTTGTTTGAAGGATATCACTGTGGAATACAGTGTTCTGTTTTTTCATATATCACATATTACAATTGTCTAACTGCGATTCGTCGTCACGCTTCCGACGAATCGCAGTTTGACAATGATAAACTGCGCGCAGCGCGGCCCGAGCCGTGAGCTGATGGGAGAGTGGGGAAGAGGGGGGGGAGAGGCACAGAGGACAGAGCGCGTCGCGAGCCGTGCATGCGCGCAGCGCGGCCCGAGCAGATGGGAGAGTGGGGAAGAGGGGGGGGGGAGAGGCACAGAGGGAGAGTGGGGAAGAGGGAGAGTGGGGAAGAGGGGGGGGGGAGAGGCACAGAGGGAGAGTGGGGAAGAGGCACAGAGGGAGGGGGGAGAGACACAGAGGGATAAGTGGGAAAGAGACACAGGGGAGGTAGAACAGGGGGAAGATACACATGGAAGGGAAATGGGGGGGGGGAGAGGGGAACAGACACAGGGGGAAGGGGGAAAGAGACACAGGCCAGGGGGGAACAGGCACAGAGGGAGAGGGGAGGAGAGATACAGAGGGTGAGGGAGGAAGAGACACAGAGGGAAAGGGGGGAAGAGGTACAGAGAGAGGGGGGAAAGAGGCACAGAGGGGGGGGGACAGAGGAAGGGGTGAAAAGACACAGTGACGAGACACACAGAGAGAGGCGGGGAAGAGGCACAGAGGGAGAGGGGTGGAAGACACAGAGTGGGGAGAGACACAGAGGGTGAGGGGGAAGAGACAGGGAGGAAGAGGCACAGAAAGAAGAGGGGGAAGAGACACAGGGGAGTGAGAGGAGGGGGAAGAGACACAGGGGAGAGAGTGCAGGGGGGAAGATACACAAGGGAGGGAAATGGAGACACGAGGAATCCCGGAACAGACACAGGGGAGGGGGAAAGAGACACAGGCCAGGGGGGAACAGACACAGGGGAGGGTTGGGGGAGACACAGGGGGGGGAAGAGATGCATGGGAGGGAGAAGGGGGAAAGAGACACAGGGGAGGGATCTAGAGACACGGGAGGGAGAGGGAGGTAAAAACACAGGGGGGCAGGAGATACAAGGGAGGTAGACGAGGCGGAAGGAGACACAAGGGAGGGAGAGGAGGGGGGAAATAAGACACGAGGGAGGAAGTAGACAGAGGGAGAGACTCGCAATGAGCTCCAAAGGGGCTCATTGTAAGGCCTGTGATGAGCGCCAAAGGCGCTCATCACAAGGCCAGTAAAGTAGAGGGGGAGAGGCTTACATTGTGTGGCAAACAGCATTGCCAGGCTTCAGTTTTTATTGCCGTCATTTTTGACGGGCAATTCGCTAGTATATATATATATATGTTTTCTATAATATGTTGTGTTGTATCCCCCTCTATGTATTTACCTGATGATGTCAGATGCTGTCTCCACTCTCTCTGCATTTCAGTATTGCTTCAGATTTGATAAAGAGAGGTTGAACCTCTCGAAAGCTCGTCAAAATAAATAAGGCGTTTGTCCAATACAAAAGGTATCATAAACTGCAAAACTCATTCTTAAGCTATATATATATATATATATATATATTTTGTACCATATACAATGTACTGAAGCTTTTTTATTACTTAGCACCATTTATATAACAGTTCTTAATAATTACCAGCTGTTGGCAGGTGAAGCTTCAGATTAAGGGTATGTAACTACTCAGTTAATACAAAAAAATACAAAAAAATTTATGTGCTTTAAAATATTCATCATAAAATATTTGTCACATATATTTTAAAGCTAAGATTGTAAGGCAACACCAATAAAAAGCTCCTGAGGATGATTATGAATCTTTAACAGATGGTTTTCCAGCTGTTGATGAATTTTGAAAGACATAACAATTTGTCTGTGTGTGAAACAAAATATGAATAAAGTGATTGATACTGATTTTTGCATTTTTTTGAAGTAGCAAAATGATCTATTATGTTTTTCAAAATGATTTCACACTTCTGACGTATACAATAATTTACTTATCACAGAATAAATAATGCATGCTAAAAAAATAATAAATAATGAATGCTTTAATATTTAACCGTAGCTCATTAAAATAAAAGGATAATGTACAGCAGAGCAGTTATGTCTGTCTATGGTGAAACTTTCTTTCTTTTTTTTTTATTAATTTCAAAATATTACAACCATAGAGTACAAAAATATAAAATCAACATTCTGTATTACAATCCTATGTACACATAAGGCAAATGTAAACACATTTTTATGTCTTTCTTTTAATGCTTACACCTTAAATCATATAAATATTTACTTCAATTAACACACTGTGGACTTAACTTGTGGAGCAGAGAAGTATTCTTTATCTATTTACAAATCTGGGTTTACATATTCATCCCATATAATCCAATTATTTTTAGATCTATTTAAATCGAAATTTTGAAAGTCTTTCTTTCTCAATGATTATTTTCCAACTTATCACTTCAATTAATTTATCCCATGAAGATATAACTTTTTATTTCCATTTATTAGCTATTAGCCATTTTACTACAGGCATTATCTGCAGAATAAAAGCTTCCTATGGATACGTTTAATATTTTCTGGAAATATATGGAATAAGGCTGTTTCAGGAGAAGCTTTAAATGTTTTTTAGTCTTGGAAATGGGGTCAAAGCAAAGGACCCAACATTATTGAATCTTACTATACTCCCAACATATACAGTATGTTTATGAGACCCCTTCTGACCATATCGTCTCCAACAATTATCCAAATTATTGTCTTGCACCGTCATTGCAATCTAAGAAGGTACCAAGTACCACCTTTGTATTAGTTTAAAATATACATAAATTAAATGCATTTTTTTTTAACTTTCTCTGGGTTTTTAAAAGCTTTAAACCATTATTTTATTGCCATTCAACATTAAAATATCTTTCCCAACTCTTTCTCATATTTCTCAAAATCAAAATGAATTCTCAGAATATTATAGCATTTAGAGAATAAATGCTAATAATTTTTTTTAAACACAGTTGTTCAAATTTAGTTAAATCTCTAATCTCTGTCATTTATACTCAAGAGTTTGTTTAATAATTACTTCATTGTTTATTTTCTAGCCATTTACCTTATGTTAACACAGTAGACCCTCAGTTAACCAGAACTCAAGCAACCAGAACTCTCAAGGAACCCGAAAAAATTGAATACTGTATAAAATTTGACAGGGCTCAACAAATGCCAGGAGCCAGGTTGTCATGCCACAAAATACTTACAGACACCTATATTGCATCCACTGTATTTCTCTGCAATTCAGTTTTACCTGGGAGCAGGCAGGCATGAGTGACTGTGCCAGGGCAGTGTTGGTGTCCCATTCTTTGGGATCAGCACCGCACCCTCCAGCCAAACCTACCTGTGTTTAAGTGAGAAGTGAAAGCTGCTGCTACTAGAACAGCCCTCACTGACAAATATACTTAGCAGAGCATCCTATGTGCAGCTAAACTAGGCCTCTTTTAATAGTGACTCTTAAGCAACCAAAAACTACATTTATCCGGTATCTATCAATCCCTGTGGGTGCCGGATAACTGAGAGTCTTCTGTATAAAAGTCTCATAGATTTTTTAAGTTCCATCTTCCTCAATTGCAAACGTGAGATGGATTTAACTTCTACGCAACCAATCAAATGGTATTCCAGGAGTAGGAAAAGCAGATAATTCCCATTTAGCATTATATGTATTCCATAATTTAAAGCCAGTTGTAATTGTAGGAATTGTATATTTAACCATTTTGTATTCATTTGTCCTGCCAAGAACACTGTTCAGTCACTCCTTTAGGCATTAAAGATTTTTAAATTGAAACAATCTATTTTTTTCTTTCACGCAAGACCATTTAATTATTTGAGATAGTAATCGTTTATACAAGGGAAAGCAAACCACCTCTAGAGAAACGTCTTCTGACTATATTTTGTTTAACACATGGTTTCCTCCCCTTATATATAAATTTGTCTATTACTTGAAATGTCCTTAAAATATATGTTGGAACTTGCATTGGAATACACCTAAATAGATATGTAATCCTTGGTAAGATCAAAATTTTAAAAGCGGCCACACTTCCTGACCAACATAAAACAGCCATTTTACATTTATCTAGCACAGTTAATTCCACCTAGATTATATACATTATGCATAAATATTATTCCCAAATGATTAATATGCTCTAGATTCCAATTATATTGAAATTATTTTCTCAGAATTAATATTTCTTCCTTTTTAAAGTGTATCTTCAAAACCTCTGTTTTAGCCAAATGTACTTTGTAATATGACATTTTACCAAACTTTCAATCATATAAGGTAATTGTTTAATATATACTACTGGATTTGTCACAGTTATTACAATGTCATCAGCGAATAGCATTTTATACCCTCTATTTAGAACTCCTCATAGCTTCCAGAAAAAGTTCCACCATGAGTGCAAATATTAATAGAGAGAGAGGTCATCCGTGGCAAGTTCCATTGCTAATCAAAACATTTTCTGTCCTAGAGGGCTCCTATTGCATAAGAGCCAAATCTTTCCAAAACAATTTTTTTGTAGTAACATGTCCATATATTCCCAATTAAGTCTGTCAAATGCTTTCTCTGAATCAAGAGTAAGCACCATACAAACAATATTTTTTTACCTCATCTGACAAGCGGTTACAAATGCCCACACAAGCAGGACTTTGAAAAAAAACACAAAACACGCAATGACTAAATACAGACTTACACAAAAAAAAAAAGCCGCGGGACTTAGAAAAAGTCCATTATGGACTTGCAAAAATACGGCCTTAACGGACAACCCGCACACAGCGGAAAAAATTAAAAAAACACAAAATACACACAAAAATTTAATAAAAAGCAAGGGGGGACACCCAGGACGTCTAGAAGACAGGTTACACAGTGATTTCAGTCCAATTTACCCTCAAAACTCCCCTAAGCAAGAGAAAAAATGGCCGACAAAAAAAACGAAAACGAGGCTTCATGACCCCTAAAGCCACAAAACACCGCCAAGCACATACGACTTTTACAAAAACCTGTATGACCTACAACATACACCATTAGCAAGGACGCTAAATCATCCACACCCATGTACCACATACACATTCGCCACTATTTTACAACACTAACTTACAGAATGTGGAAGTACCCAGCTACACAAACGGCTTCCCCTTGCGCACGCACACTATTTACACTACACACTGCTCACATTGCTGACACTTACACCTCAGCTCACCAAGAGTGCAAATCTACATTGGATGCTGCAGGAACATCAAAACAGATTGTTAGCTCTTCAGCACATTCCTTGCTGCATATATTAATTACAAATAGGTAAAGATTATTAATTTATGATTTCAGTAATTAATTAATTACCATAAAAAGAAAATATATACACAAAACCCCCCAAAAAACACATTATCTCAAAAGAACACAAAGACCTTCAACGCGTGCCTCACAAGTAGCGCCAATGGTGCTCGTAGGACACAAAGTACACCAGGGGAGAGCCTTGAAATAAGCGCCAAAAGGAGATCAGTGCGTACCTTACAATAAGCGCAAAAGCGCCTATAATAACAAAAAATACACCAACTCAGAGGCTCGCAATGACCACCAAAGACGCTCATTGCAAGCCACGCGATGAGCGCCAAAGGTGCTCAGCGCTAGGCTCGCAATGAGCGCCAAAGGATCTCTGACCACAAAAACACTTACTCTCTCTGGCAATTACAATTTTATTGCCGTCATTTTTTGACGGGCAAGTCGCTAGTATATATATATACAGTTTTTGAGGTACAGTTTTTGAGTTAAAGACCACCTACAGAAAGAATGGAGGAGATAGTAAAGGCTTTTTTTTACAACTTACAGCAGCACAGCAAGAAACACATAGGTAACAGCAGGAGTTTAACAGTTTGCTGGCAAAACAGATGATGCAAAGCCAATCCAATTTACAAATCAAACCAAACAACTTGTAACTACAGGAACAAGATAACTTGTTATGGGATTGCAAGTTATCACATTCAGAAAATGAGTAAGGAGAATGATGTGAAGACCTACCTGATAGCTTTTGAGAGGACTACTACATGTGAAGCCTGGCCTCAAACCCAGTGGATGGGAATACTGGCCCCATTTCTGGTTGGAATAGAGCAAAGGGCTTACTATGATCTCACAGCTGAGCAAGCAGCTGATTATAAATGTCTGAAGGCAAACATTTTAGCCAGAACAGGGAATAATCTAGCTGTTTGTGCTCAAAGGTTCCACAATTGGAAATACAGAGTGGACCAGCCACCAAGAGTACAGATATTTGACCTATTGCACCTCACGCGCAAATGGCTATGTCCAGAAATTAACTCCTCAGAGAAAATAGTGGCGATATGGGTATTGGACCACTTCTGGAGAGGATAACCTCCAGGTATGTGAGAGTGTGTAGGACAGTGTGGATCACAGTTCCTGGAAGAACTAGCGGCTCAAGTTGAACGTCATCAAGCCATCATTATTGTGGAACTGACAAGAGATAGGCAGAGGCGAAAAGGAAGAATTACTTGCATACGGTCAAGTGTTTCCAGTGTGGAGAAATGGGACATATGGCAGCTCAATGCCCAAATCAGGATGAGCCAATGCTGTGCAATCTAGGGGATTGTGCAGTTCTCTGAGATGTGGTTAACCCATGGCTGAACTAAAACATCCATTTATCCCAGAAGTAACAATAAATGCTCAGAAAGTTAAGGGGCTTTATTGATTCAGGAAGTGCAGTTACTCTACTATCCAAGCAACAGGTAGCCCCAGAAAAAGGGAGGCCAGAAAAAAGGATGGGCATTACCTGTATGCATGGAACAGTAATGAATTACCCAATAAAAACCCCATGTATCGATGTTAAGGGTATAAATGCCCAAATAACACCCCTTGTAGTACCCCATCTACTATATGCAGTGATTTTGGGAAGAAATTTCCAAATTTAGAAAATCTACTACAAATAGAAAAACCACGAGACTAGTCCTGAATCTATAATGGACATATTGCCTTTTGAGGATAATGAACTGTTCTCCAGTAGTGAAAAGGTCCTGAAATCTCATAAAGAAAGACGTAAGGAAAATAAAAGGGGAAGGCCAAGAGGAAGCTTTGGTAGCTTCTCAGACTGCTCATGAAGAGACAGCAAACTCAGAAGTATCTTTTTTCGACCAGGAGATGACCCCTCCAAATCAAACAGAGATTGAATAAGAGCAAAATGTTCTCCAGGAGGTAGAGAGTTTGGGACGCAAATTATCCTCTCCTACAAAATGTCTGAAGGGAAGTGATAAAATTAAATGTAGAAATTGTGCAGGGACGAGAGAACCCCACTTTGTGTTAGAAAGATTTACTATATCATGTTGTCAAAATAGAAGAAGACATCACATAACAATTGCTCAGGGCTACAGGAAAAAAGTATAAACAATTTGCCCACAGTCATTTCCTTGGAGCCACCCTTGGGGTAGTTAAAACTTTAGACCCGGTAATGAAGAGATTCTACTGGTCTGAAGTATATGAAGAAGTACGTCTGTACAATCTATCTTGCCCAGAGTGTCAGCTAACAAGTCCACGTTCTGATTTAAAAGCCCCCCTTGAAACCACTTCCTATTGTAGGAAGCATTTGAAAGAATAGCGATAGACCTCGAGGACCACTCAAAAAGAAGGCTCAGGGTCATCAATACATCTTGGTTATATTGGACTATTCTACCCGGTAACCAGAAGATGTGCCTCTAAGGCTGACAATTCTAACAGCCCTATTAAGTTCCTCCAATGAGAAAACCTGTAGCCTGTAACGCAAGACTTACGGCTATTAAAATGGCCTCTTACACCTACCAGCAAATGATCTGCGGGTTACAGGGGGGAAAATGCTACAGGCTGTTAAAATCAGAACTCTGAATGCTGTAATCAACAAGCTATATAACCCCACCCTCAACAAGTCATCAGCACATCTGAAACAGCATAGATTCTCAACATGACAGAGAGATGCATGAGAATATGGATGCTTGGTCACATCTGAGGTACTATTGTTTGCACAGTATGTGGCATGATGGAGATCCAGATGCAAGGTGTGTGATTGAGGAGTGGCAGAGAGGAGTGTCTGGGAGTGAATGAGCGTGTGAGTGGTAATGTGATCCATGCTGGGCCAGAACCAAGCCAGGCAAGTGAATTACCACAGACCATGCATAGTATCATGGTGGAGGATCAGGGAGGGGAGAGATCTGTAGTAGCACAGGGACAGAGGGATATAGGGGCACCTGCAGACAGAGATGATGACATTGATGTGGGTGATCAGCTTTTGCGGGGGCACAACTAGAACTGGGTGCCCAGGAAGGGCTGGCTCCGGAACAGCAACAGGCACAGGTGGGTGAGCAGGTCCAGGACCCGGTAAGAAGGGTCTGGGGACCCAATGTATTCAGGGAGAGACTCACACTAGAGGAGTTGACTGATGGTGAGGTGTATGAGCATTTTAGGCTGACCCGTGCCAGCTTGGAGAGCTCTATGTGGTCCTGAATGAGGACCTTGAGCCTTGCACACTGACCAATAGAGCTATACCAGGAATGACACAGATATTAGCCGCAATACACCTCCTTGCATGAGCTAGTTTCCAGAACACCCTGAGCATAGCTGGAGAAATGTCTCACCCAAGTCTCTCAATTTGTTGGAGTATATTCCTCTGTGCTATTGTTCGGCAAGCTAACATACATCAGTTTCCCCAACACTGTAGAAGAGATCTTGAAGGTGAAATCTGATTTTCAACGATTAGGAGGTATCCCTAATGTGCTAGGCGCTATTGATTGCACACATTGCATTGCTACCTCCTAGAGAGCAAGAAGCACTGTTCAGAAATCGCAAACATTATCATTCAATCAATGCACAGGTTATTTGTGATGCAAACTTGCGCATACAAAATGTGTTTGCAGCTTTCCATGGAAGTTCTCACAATGCCCATATCCAGTGTCAATCATCCACCTATGAATTGTTCGAGTCCGGCCAATTTCCATCCAGTTAGCTACTGGGTGAGTACCCAGAAGTAATCAAAGGCAACCATATCTTACTAACACTGGATACAATAGCATATACATCATGTTTCCCTCTATTGCTCTGATGTTCACTAGTGCATAATAGAGTAATATGACCTGAGCCATAACATAATTGCTAATTTCTGTGCATAACCTTGTGTTAGCTTGCCCAAGCAGTATGGAGTTCATAATAACATATTAAAAAAAGAAAAATAGATTAATCATTAGGTATACGTTCATATGCTTTGACAAACATCACAACATTCTATTAATATCTACATGTCCCATTTTGTTTACATTAGGTGATGGAGGATATGGGTCTTTGCTGAGGTTGTTGACCCCTGTGAGCAATCCACAAACACAGGCAGAGGAGAGGTATAATGCAGCCCATAAGACATGCCGGAATGTAATTGAGCGCACCTTTGGTGTACTCAAGATGCTCTTCAGATGCATTCATTCATCTGGTGGTGGTCTACAATATAGCCTAGAGAAGGTTTTCGGAAAATCATCGCCTGCTGTTGTCTGCACATTATAGCAGTACAGGCCAACTGTCTGGGGGACATTGATGCGGCTCTGCTACAGGGGGAGGAAGAGAATTTACCTCCCCCTGTAGTGGATAATCTGCAGCGGTCACAACGAGCCTGCATCATTCGTGAGTACTTCACATGTAAGTACAAACCCATAAGAAATAACCATAATGTAGCTTGTTTATTCATAACTCCCCATCCCCATTGTCATGCAGAATATCAAACAGTCCACAGTAGAGGAGGGTTCTCTGATATGATGTATGTCTCATGAAGCACTATTGATTAACAATGAATAAACTATCAATTACATGTAAGTAAGCACACATTCCCATACACATCATAAGTACTGACAATTCAAAACATCATTAGCATAGATAAATGGAGTGGATTATATATCCCACAATGTCAATGTATGTATGCCCCACATTTAAATATGAAAACCTCAGCATACTATAGACCAGTAAAGTTCACATGGTTTGATAATGAAAATCCACATCCAATAGGAATCAATACAATTCATATCAATCTGGAAATAATACCATACCTACAGATATGTAACGAGAATATATGTATAAATCTCTGAACACTAGTCATATTTTAACTCAATGTTGAAAGCAAAATGATTACAGTGGATAATTTGTGATTCCCATAATCACATCATATTTCCAATACAGAACTGCTGCCATGTTTGATAATGGGTAAGCGGTACAAACGGATACAGCGCACGTGTCCTGGTGGAACAAATCACCTTGTGGATGATCTCGGGACCACGTCCAAGGTAAAACAGCACATGTAGCTCTCCAATAATGCATTAATGTATAATAGGTGTGATATTCCTACATCATTAGTATTTAGAAATATCCTTCCTCATCATCTGCCAGATGAGTAGCTTGTTTCATATGTTTGAACATATCAGTCAAAACATCTGTTTGAAATTACCAGTATGTCTTTGTATGTGATGAAGTGGGCACTCATATAACATGTGTAATGTTCATATTAACATGTTCCTTGTATGTTTCTTACAGATCGCAAATGTGTCACATTCCTCACAGTCAAAACAATGCATGATGATGACCATCCCGACATTCCATGACCATTTTATTGTCACATTGCATCATGTATGATCATGTGTCATAATCGTTCATGTGTTACATCCAGTGAGATACGTGACTCTTACTACTGATTTGCCAATATGTTTAAAGCTTCAATTGCAGACTATAATGTAGATGTCATGAGACATCTGTCACATTATGTCCCTTATGTATTTACATCATGTATATGCTCACATACTCTACATAGATTTATATGTACCTATTGCTTTAGACATGCTATTCTTTCCTTTACTTGGACTATTGTGAAGGCTGCATCATACTTCCTTTCAGATCTCTTCTTCAGTGCTGATGTGATCCTCCCTGTACATATGGGGAAGAGTAACTCTAGGCTTTGAACATAAATGTTAATGAGGTTACCTTAATCTTCAGTTATCCATATGCAACAACAGATAATAGATGCTCATTCAGAGAACAGAATTCCCCTCAAATTGGCCGGTCAGGTCCCCATCTGTGTGTCCAAACTTAGGTATGGAGATGCTGCTCTCATAGCGGATTAGAATTGCCAGAGAACTGACTTATTGGGGTTATAACATTAACTGATTGAGCACTTATACCACTGCAGTTACATAGGAATATCTGTTGGACACACAAGCCTACAGTTTACTTCTCTCCATGAGTATATCTCCTTATTCTGTATTATTGTGTTTGATTATTGATGTTATAGTTCTCTTAATATCTGTAATAATATGATGTAACTTATATTGCCTCATGTTGTATGATACACTGTAAATCCCCCTCAACTGATCATCCATATCCATGTCATCCCCACTCCCTGCATTCAGTTCCTATGTCCCTATTTCCCTGTGTTACCCTGTATCCTATCCACTTCCAACATGATACAGTGCATAGCTGTAATAATTTGTCACTGTATGGATTTGTTGGTATGTTTGTTATTGTTTGTGCTAAGATGAAATAATATTTATCAGCTATGTTGTTTGTGGTAGCCTCGTTGATGTTTATACTATAGCTTTTCCATAACAACAATTAAATTACCCTGAAAGTCAACAGATGTGCTCATCACCATCAGTTTGGAGTTTAAATATTCTGTTCAATATGTATTTACATTACTGCATAATAATCATGAATGTAGATGAATATCATCATTCTAGTTAAGCCCTTAAAGTCATTACAGACAACTTTGCATGTATATTGACATGATTTTTCACCCTCTGGCTGACACATTCCTCTATATTGGCAAGCTACAGATTAATGCACTATATGTATATCTCTAAACATACAAACACACACACACACATATACGTATATATACAGTATATATACAGTATATATATATATATATATATATATATATATATATATATATATTAAATCAATAGTACATCTGTGTTCACATTTGAATGTCTAAAACAAATTTCCAGCTCAGAATTCAGAGAAAAACAGTTATTGCACTGCAATCTGGGAAGCTGAGCTTGGACATGCAAATGTGCCCACAAATGCCTCGCTCTTTAATCCATAGCTCATTTTAAACATGGCTTCCTTTAAGCTCATGCCTGCTATATTACACAGCTTTTAGGCAAAGCCAAGTTTGAATTACACACAAGATGGGAATCCTATCCATGTAAAGCTGTTTCAAGCTTACTGGCTATCATCAGCGTGGAGCAGGATCCCACCTTGTGTTGTGGACCTTATGAGTTGGTAGTTCATCACAACAATCATTTAATATATTGTGGGCAAAAGAGTGACAAGCTGGGATCCTGCTCCACGCTGATGATAGCCAGTAAGCTTGAAAACAGCTGTACATGGATAGGATTCCCAACTTGTGTATAATCTAACCTTGGCTTTGCATAAAAGCTGTGTAATGCAGTGGGCATAAGCTTAAAGGAAGCCATGTTTGAAATGGTTTATGGATTGAAGAGTGAGGCATTAATGTGCACATTGCCCATGTCCCTGCTCAGCTTCACAGAATGCAGTGTAATGTTCTTGGGATTCTGAGCTGGAAACACGTTTTTTTTAATCTTGTTTTAGACATCCAAATGTGAACACAAATGTAGAATTTTTTTTACTATATACATGTATATATGTATATATATATATATATATATATATATATATATATATATATATAAAAACAATACTTCATTAAATCTGGATTATGTAGATTCTAAAGCATGATACAGTACAAAAACACAGAAACAGGGATAACAGTATAACATCATCATACTTTATTTGATACACATAGCAGATGTTAATATGTATACGACCGTGCATACATATCATGGGTATTGTGGGCAGATCCCGGAAGGGCAAGAGGCTGTTGGTCAACAAGGGACACCTAAAGGGTTAAATGTTACACAGCATCATAAGGATAAGGCATAGAATCTACTATGGTCACATATGGTCAGGACAACACAATAACCATAATCAGGTGTGAAATTGGGACATCATATAACACTCCATTTCATAGAAATAACCATTAATGCGCATACAACAACCATATGGTCTCCATCTGCTATATTAAACAGATGCTAGAAATCATGGATCATGTGATACTAATTAATTCCACACACAGTGTGTTTTTATAAATAGAAATAGATGATAGGAATCTGAAAAACATAAAGAGGAGGTGTTAGAACAATCACAAGCTGTTATTATAGTACATTGTTTTTGCTCTGGACACTATAATAAACCAATTAACATGAACATCATCTACGAACAGTGATAACCATATTGATTCTGTCCTGTTCAATCAGCATTCCCGGAATATGTTGAGGATGTGTAATACAACAAGGCATGCTTCACTGTGAACACAAACTTTTAGCAAAAAATACTATCACTATCTACATGGAATAGTTGTGTCATGCTGATATCACATATCACTGGTAGATGGGTGGTACCAAGGCCAGACAGTTTACACTGTTTACATTACCCCTAAACACATCTACATTGATCGTGATGTCAAACCAAGGAAATGATCCATTTTGTTTGTGGATGACATGAAATATATTAATCCGTTTTCATACTGTTAATGGGATGAAATGCAACAAAAACACATGTTTAACTACTGGTTTTGATTAGCATATCTTAATGGGACCATGCAACTCTAAATCCAGAATACTATTCATTATAATTGAAATCCACTCCAGTCATGTTCATTAGTGAAGAGATATGTAGTCATGTATTGCATTTCAGATCCATCTGCAGTGGTGAATGACTCTGATAAAACACCTATAGAGACAAGAATAAGTTATGAATCATAACAATATTCTGATTAACTACAACGCCTCATCTCAAGGTAAATCCAAATTGAACATCAATTGTTGAAATGTTAAACATAACCAGACATGTGCACACTCTGTAGCCAGCCAATAGTATGTCAACATCTATACCAATCAGTATTCAGTGACGAGTAATCAAGAGGTGGACTTTGTGGTTGAACCTAAGACCTCCTCTTACGCAGCACTGGGCCCCCAATTTCTGTGTCCGCGCTCTGTCTCACTCTTCCACATCTAGGTGATGTTGGAGTTTGGGGTGCCACTACTTTGGGTGGCTGGGGATCAGGTTGAGATGGTGGTAAGGTCTGAGATGAGGAGGCTGTCTTTTTGGCTGCAGTTGTGCAACCGAAGGCTGGAGAGGTATGAACTGGGGTTCGGCTAATTGAATTAGTTGCTGTCTGTCCCAAATTGCCTGTTCCTCATATCTCTCGATCCTTCGGTTGTGCATCCACACCTCAGAATGGAGCGATCTGTTGCTTGCCAGAAGGGAGTTTGTGAGACGAACCTGCCTTCTGAGCAATTGGAGCCTCTCGGTCTGTTGTTTTTTCCGTGTCATGTCCTTCCTGGACATGCCCAGTGAGAGGGGCTGGATGATGCATTTGAGGGCCCGGGTAGCAATTCCCACTCCTAAATGGCCAGCATCTGTGGGTGGTCCTGGGCCCTCTGGAATGTTCTGGACTTCTTCATCAACCACCCCCACCTCCAGTGGAGCATCCACCTGTTCCTCTGTGGCCGGCTTGTCCTCCTGGGTACTAAAATGGAAGTAAAAATATAATTAAGTTGGTTTCCCTACACAATTCACAGCTTTGTGTTTCCATATCCTTGACATCATGGTCACCTGTCATTGACTGAGGTGCTTATGTTACACAGATGAACCACGGCCTGCATAATGAACATTGTGGGTCATGGCTCATATGAATATGTGTACTGCAGGTGCAGTGTGCCATCTGCATGTGCATCAGCCACGTGCTCTGCTGGATCTGCTGTGCAGTATGTGAGACTGACCAATCTGTGACATGTTCCCAGCAATGGTTGTTAATATGCAGCTGAGACATGGTCCAGGTTAAGACAGTTGCAGTCCTACAGAGTCTGTATCCACATATGCCGCAGTGCGCACACCCAGACATGTACTCTCTTTTGAATGTCAAATCAATCTTGAGCTAATTGTACTCAGAATCAGTTTTAACTGCAGGTACTGGCCAGACATTTTATTGGTACAAGTTATGAAAATGATATGTTTGCTACCAGGATTTACATGGTTATTGATGCCCCATATAACGTCAGTCATAACCATAGGGCTTACAGTGCTATAGTAGCCAGTTATCTATGTGTGTGGGCAGGGGTGAAGGAGCCCAAATAATTCTAGGGGGATACAGCTCATTGTATACACCAGCCAGAGAAAAGCTTAATTATGAATACATACAAACGGCCTGGGTAGCGCGTCTTTCAAGTGAGCATCAAATGCGCGCCAACAAATGCGCGCTGTCACAGACAAAAGCTGGCCCGTCAATAGTGTGCCCAACATCTGCGTGCAGGAGCTCAGGTAAGGTGGGCTTAAGGGTGTTAGGTTTTAGGGTTAGGGGTCTTTGGGTGGGCTTAGGGGTGTAAGGTTTTAGGGTTAGGGGTCTTTGGATTAAGGTTGAGGGTTAGGCTTAGAGGTTTAAGGGTCAGTGTTAGGCTTGGGGACCTAAGGGTTAGGGTTAGGCTTAGAGGTTAAAGGGTTAGGTTTAGGCTTGGGGTCTAAGGGTTAGGGTTAGGCATGCAGGTTGAAGGGTAGGCTTGGGGTCTAAGGGTTAGGGTTAGGCTTACAAATTAAAGGGTTAGGGTTAGAGGGGATCAGAGCATTAGAGGATACTATTAGAATGCTGCATGCTTCTAACGTTGCATATTTGACGCACCGTTCTTCACAGCGTGCTCATGACGGTGCGGTGATGTCGGCACAGTGATGTCGGCGGCCATTTGTATCACGCGTTAAAGTCGGGGTGCCAAATGAGCCCAAATAATTAGGGGGGATACAGCTCATTGTATGTACCAGCCAGAGAAAAAGCTTAATTATGAATACATACAAACATCATGATATCTGCAGGGTATTTGTCCTCCCCCCCCCCCAAGTTCATACACCATTGTGTGTGGTGTGATATGATACTCACTTTGTATGGTTCTTGGCACACCCATGTCCACCTGTCCTCGGAGGCCCACTACTGCCGCTGGCTCAATCCACTCCTTCAGGGTCTGCTCCCATCTAGAGTATGTGATATTGGCTGGTGGCCCACCACCGGCTGCACGTGCAGCTCTTGCCTCCTCTGCCATCTTCCTCTTCACCTTCAGCCGGTTGTCATCATATGTGTGTTTGACAGACTTTACATCCCTGTTTGCAACCCCTCATGCTGCAAAAGCTGAATCTATCTGACTCCAGGCCTCTGCCTTCTGGCTAGGCCTCACATCTCTCCCACCATGTATGATTCTATAGCGGGCACGGATTTTCCTGAGGAGCATCTCATCTGGGCTTTAACTGGGGGCCCTGTACTTTACCACAGCCTCTTGCCCTTCCAATTGTGCCTGGGATTCCTGTCCTCCCTGTTCTCTACCTGGGGCCGGTCCCTCTTCCCCACTAACTCCCCCCATGGGATCAGGCTCCTGACCCTCTCCCCCTTCTGCTCTCCTCCATTGTGGAGTATGTCCAGACCCTGAGAAACAGAATTTCCAGATGATAGGATATTGGTACTTGTTCCTACAGCTAAAAGTAAGATCCTGGCTAAATGGTATGGACCATATGAAGTAAGGCTGTAGGAGAGGGGAATTATAAGATCAAGCAACCTGAAAAACTAAAATAGGAACAGATCTAGCACGTGAATTTGTTAAAAGCCTGGTGTAAGAAAGAGGCTGAGGTTGTGGTAGTATGCAATATTTACCCAATGGAAATGAGGTGCAAATATTGACAGCATATGATCACAGCAGAGGGAAGAAGTATAAAAAATGATTCAATGGAATAAAGATGTTTTTTCTGTAACCCTGGGTCGGACAAAGGTGGTCTACCATGACATTATCACTAAACCTGGAGTAATTGTAAGAAGCAGATCATACTGCATTCTTGTGGCGAAGAGGAAAGAAAAAAAAACAGAAGTGAAAAAATGCTTAACTTAGGGGTTATCGAAGAGTCCAGCAGTGAATGGTGTAGCCCAATTGCCCTAATCCCCAAATCTGATGGAACAATTCGTTTTCCGAAAGCTAAATGGGAACCCCAAGATTTATGTCTACATTAGATCTTATCAAAGGATATTGGCAGGTTCCTCTGATGAAATCATCAAGAGAAAAAGCAGCCTTCTGTATTCCTGATTCACTCTTCCAGTATAAAGTTTAGCTTTTTGGCCTTCACGGAGCCCTGGCAACATTTCAGAGGCTTATGTACAAGCTTCATACTACCACACTCTGAATATGCAGCTGCATATTTGGATGACATTAAAATTCATACCACAGACTGGGACTCTCACTTAAACAAAGTATTGTTTAAAAGTATTGGAGTCCCTGAGAAGAGTAGGTCTAACTAAATTTCTGGGATATACATTTGGAAGAGGACTGAACAAACCCCAACTAAATTAAATGGGAGCTATATGAACTTGGCCAAGGCCTTTGAAGAAGAGACAGGTGCAAGCATTTCTGGGGATAGTTGGGTACTATTGAGGTTTTTCCACTATCGCAGCCCCTTTAACGGATCTAACCAAAGAGCCAGAGACAAATTGAAATGGAATCATCAAGCTGAATAAGCATTTGAAGACCTAAAATTGGTGTTGTGTCAGGAACCAGTGTTAGAAGCTCCACATTTCCAAAAATTCTTCATACTACAAACGGATGCTTCTGAGGTTGGATTGGGAGCTGTACTGTCACAAGAGGTAGAGGGCGAAGAACACCCAGTGATGTAACACACCAAGAAACTGCTACCTAGCGTACAAAGGTATTCAGTGGTTGAGAAAGTGTCTGGCTATAAGATGGGCTACAGAGGATCTAAAGTATTATTTACTAGGAAAGCCATTCAAGCTTGTTACAAACCATGCAACGATAAAGTGGATGCATCAAAACAGAGAGAAGAGAGTGACTAGATGGCTTCTTTTGTTATATGGTAGAACATTGAGCTAGAAAGAAGCATAATAATGCTGATGTTCTATCCTCATGGTGTTGAGCCGAGAGGGGATGTGTGACAAAGTCAAGCAAGGAGTGTATGTAAGTCTGAGATTTAGCAGAGCTGTATATGCAGTTGAGTGGATAGGGTTAATTGAACTGCAGCTCAATCAAGCCCGTACATCTAATCTTAATCAAGAGAGTTTTTAAGCCCTACAGCCAATTGAGGATTAGTGTGATTTGTATTGTGACACTGAAAGCTGTTGAGACTGAAGTCTGCTCTCACATGGACTGGTATCAGAAGAAAGCTGTTTGAGACTTACGTATGCTCTCACCAAGTGGTGCTTATGCTGAAACCTACTTCACCAAGGACTGGTTACAAAGCAAAGCTATTGGATATTGAAGTCTGTTTGACCAATGACTAGTTTGCAGAGTAAAGCTGTTTGAAATTGAAGTCTGCTTTACCAGAGACTGATCACAGAGAAAGCTGTTTGCTGTACTATGCATACAAGATAGAACTGACAAACTAACTTGAGATTGTGAGTAAATGACTATTTACCCTTACAAGAGACTGTGTAAATCAACCCCAGAGAGAAGTCAGTTTTGTATATAAGAAATATACGGCACTTTGCTAAAGGCATATTAAGGGTCCCTGGAGGCTGGGGCATTTGGAGAGAAAGGCAGGCCAGTGTCCCACCTGTCTACTTGTGAGAATATATATTTTTTGCACCGGGCCCTCCATGCACTAGCTCCAGCACTGCTGGTAATATTTTCTTTATATTGTAATTAGAGAAATTAAACAAGCCCTTAAGTTCAAGATGAAACATTAGAAATTAGCTGCTCAAAGTTTTTTTACAAAATGACTTTTAAGAATACTCTGAAGCAGTTGTGGACAACCCAGTCACCAATCACAATAGGGCATTAGCTTCAAAACCTCCTGTAGTTCTCACTTTTTTAAATTTTAAACTTTTCATACTTGGACTCTGCATGCTTTAACCAAGGACTTGGATGAGCTTAGCCCCACATAAACTATGCTCTGCTCATTACTCGTGATCTCATAGAGGACCCCCTTGTCCATATCCACACTAACGTTTGCAAGGCAAAATCTAAGTTTAACAGAGTTGGTTGTCAAACAGTTGTAACTGAATAAGTAATTCAAATTGTGCATATTTATACATATCAAAATTCTCAAATTGACAAGCTACTAGATTATTAATATTTATTATATAGCATATATAATACTAAGCATCTTATGTGAAATTATTTATATATACCAATTTACCATGTACTGCCTTATTTTATTGGAGCTGACATGTCTAGACTACTCAGAAGCTAGATGGATGTTGGCTGCTTCTTCAGTAAATGTAGATATTCTCTAAAAAATCATAGTCACCAATACCCCAGGGATGAGCTTGACTTGAAGAGTATGGGAGAGTACTCATGTGTTAAGCCCAGCATTGTTATTTAGTCGTTGAGTTGCGTCCGTGTGTGTGGCTCTATGGACTGCACCATCTCCACTTCTGTCATCCCCTTCTTCCTGTACCTTCAATCTTTCCCGGCATCAGAGTCTTTTTTAGGGAATCCTACTGTCTCATGATATGGACAAAATATTTGAGCTTCACACTCATGATCATACTTTCTAGTGAACAGTTCCTCTGGATTTCTTGAAGTGCTGATTTATTGGATCTTCTTGCAGTCCAAGGGACTCAAAGTAGTTTTTTTTTGCCATGATCTTCATCTTTTTAATGTTAAGCAGCAGGCCAACTTTTACACTCTTCTTTTACCCTCATCAATAGGGTCCCTCCTCACTTTCAGCCATCAAAGTAGTATCATAGGCGTATCTGAGATTGTTAATATTTTTCCAGCAATATTGATTCTGGTTTTGGATTCATCCAGTCTGGCCTTATGCGTGATGTACTCTGCATATAAGTTGAATAAATAAGGTGACAATATACAACCTTGTCACACTTTCCAGATCTGGAACCATTCTGTTGTTCCATGTTCGGTTCTGACCATGGCTTCTTGGTCCACATACAGATTCTTCAGGAGGAGAATGAGATGATCTGGTACTCCCATCCCTTTAAGAACATTCCACATTTTGTTGTGATACACTAGGTCAAAGGCTTTAGAATATGAAGCAGAAGTAAATGCTTTTCTGGATCTCTCTTGCTTTTTCTATTATCCACTGGATAGTGCAAATTTGATCTCTTGTGCCTCTTCCTCTGTAGAACTCGGCTTGCATATCTGGTAGTTCCTGGTCCATATATTATTTGAGACGATCTTGTATAATTTTAAGCATTACCTTGCTGGAATGTGAAATAAGTGCAATTGTTCTATAATTGGAGCCCTCTTTCTGCCTTTTTTGGGATTGATATGTCATCTCTTGCAGCCTTATTATCAGCAAGACATCCTAGTGCCCACCTCACTTTGCTCTCCAAGATGTCTGGCTCCAGCTCATTGGACAAATTATTGTGGTCATCACTGCTGTTAAGATCCTTCCTATATAGTTCTTCAGTGTATTCCTGACACCTCTTCTTCATCTGATCTTCTTTTGTTAAATCCCTACCATTTCTGTCTTTTATAAACCCCACTTTGGAATGAAATATGCCTTTGAGGTCCCCAATTTCTTTCGGAGATCTCTTGATTTATCCATTCTGTTATCTTCTTCGATCTCTATATCGCTCATTGTTGAATGTCTCCTTGACTCTTATTGCTATCCTCTGGAATTCTGCATCCAATTGGATAATTTTTTTCCTATGTCCACTACCTTTCACTTTCCTTCTTTCATTGGTTACTTTCAAATCCACATCAGATTCGCCTTCTTACTTTTTTTCCTTTAGGAATAATCTTTGTTGCTGTTTCCTGCATTATGTTGCAAACTTCGGTCCAAAGTTCTTTAGGCATTCTATTTTCCATGTCTAGTCTCTTTAATCTATTCTTTAGCTCCACTGCATATTTACAGGGGATATTATTTATGTTGTATCTACTTGGGCTGATGATTTTCCTTTTTTTCTTCACTTTAATTTTGAACTTTGCAATAAGAAGCTCATGGTCTGAGCCGCAGTCCGTTCCAGGTCTTGTTTTTGCCGATTGTATATAGCTCCTCCATCTTTGGCTGCAAAGTATATAGTCAATCTGATTTCTATTTTATCCATCTGGTGATGTACATGTGTAGAGTCACAAAATTCTACTAATCTCTGACCTGCTTCATTTTGTACTCCAAGGCCAAACTTGACAGTTATCCAGGTGTCTTTTGGTTCCCTACTTTAGCATTCCATTCTCCAATGATGATAGTAACATCTTTTTTTGGTGTTAAATCTATGATGTGTTCAATAACTTTGCAGAACTGGAAAACTTCAGTCTCTTCCGCATCCATGGTTGGAGCATAAACTTGCATCACTGTGATGCTAAATGGCTTGCCTTCAATTCAAATTGAAACCATTCTGTAATTTATTGGGTTGTAACACTCATTATTGACCACATCTACAGCCTTATTAAATTGTGATTAGGGCCAATTGAAAAGGGCTCTATATAAGCACTTAGCATAGTTTTTTACTGAAGTTTTTACATTGTGAAAACCTTGCTTTTGAATAGAAGTTCACTAACTAAAAACTTCTGTAAAACAAATATGCTTATATAGAGCCCTTTTCAATTGGCTGAATCATAATTTAATAAGGCTGAAAGTTTGCCTTGGTTTATAGTTATAACATTGCAGGTTCCTATGCTGAATTGTTCTTTGCAGCTATGGACTTTGCTTTCCACTCAAGACACATCCGAAAATGGGTGTCGTTTTGGCTTTGGCCCAATCACTTCATTATATGTGCTTCTTGTGCTTGCCCTCTTCCTCAGTAATGTGGTAGGCACCTTCTGACCTAAGGTGGCTCACCTTCCGGTGCCATATCTTTATGTCTCTGGTTGTGCCTATCCATAAAGTTTTCTTAGCAACATTACTGGAGGGGATTGCATTTTCCTTCTCCAGTGTATGTTCATGTTTCTGAGCGTGTGCAATGGAAAAGGTAGATGTAAAATACTAAAAGTTCTAATGATATAACAAATCTCCTTCTTCTCTCCTCCCATCCTCCTCCACTGATAGATATGTTAAGCATACTTTTGGATTTCAAGCTAACAGGAAGCTCTGATGCCAGTCAAGATAGAACATTCTGTAAATCAAATTAAGATTTTAATTTTAAAATTAATATTTTTCCTTAGCAACAGTGATATGTATGTACAAATATATAAAAGCAGATTTAATGTATGTAATAAAAATGACCTGAGTTTCTGAGCTTTGCAAAGCTGCCTACAGGATTTTTGAATATTTTGTCCATAATGAATACTCTAAATTTTAACTGATGTTGATTAATATCATAGAAAGTGTCTCCTCAGCACATTTCGTGAAGAGGTTATTGCTCATTTTCTATCATAGAAAGAAAATAAATAAGCTACTGAACAGAATATTAATTATTAACATTTTCCAAGCTATCGGCTGAATTATTTAAAAGGGTAAACACATAAACCCAATGAAGCTAAAAATCACCTAATTAAACTTTTTAATGTTTACGATGATTGATCTGTTATTTCACATCTTTCCAAATAGACACTTTTTTATTTCAGCTAATTTTCCTTTAAAATTAACAACATTCTTTATAATACACCAAAATGCAGAAAATGTTCTAATGTTATTGCTCCTTTGTACTTACTGTAAATAGTACTTTGCAGCTATTTTCCGTTAAACAGTTACAGACATCCTTAAAATAATTTCTTATTAATGGATATAATTCCTTGATTGCCATATTTAACTTTTATACTATACTACTCTGCAGCAATCAACCTCTATCGCTCCTTATCTGCTGCTGATCTACCTCAGTGCACACGGAAATACATATTTTCTTTAATTTATTAGCTGACAAAGGTTAATGGATATTAATATACTCACATCTCCTGGAACAACTACACGCTCCATAAATATCAGCAAGGTGCTAGTTAGCATTGTGAGTCATCAGAAGTGCTTGGTAGTTAATTCACTGTATCTGTAGCTATATTCATTTCCAGAAAAGAAAATTAGAGGTGTTTTAGCCTAGTATTCTGGATAAAACAGTGAGAGATTTTTGGACTAGCAATAGGTCATAATCAGTTGCGTTTTTGGGTGATCCGGGAGTACGCAAGTGAGGTCGCAAACTAATTTGCTATTCAATTAGCATCTTTTTGCGGGCTCCGAATGGCTTCTGAGTTACAGCCTTGAAAAAATGGTGGTTAAACTCCTTAGAGCCTCCAGAAGTCTTAAATCTCTCAAGGTTGCAAAACTTCTGATCGCTAAAATCGCTAACAGCTATACAATTGCAAAAATCGATCAACACCACAGCCACAACCAAGCTTACAAAGGCCAAATGGTAGACCAAAGCTTACGGGTTCCAAATACATAGTTACATAGTAATTAAGGTTGAAAAAAGACTTTCAGTCCATCAAGTTCAACCTTTTTAGATCTCATCTGATCTGTAATATGCAATTAATTAGTTGTTAATTAATTAATAATAGTATAGTATTTGAGGTTGAATAAAGACTGTTAGTCCATCAAGTTCAACCTTTTTAGTTCTCTCTTGATCCTTTTAATATGTGGACTATTTGTTATTAATTAATTGATCCAGAGGAAGGCAAACAGAAAGAAAAACCCATTTGAAACTTTGCCAATTGTCTCATAAGATGAAAAAAAGCAAAAATCCTTCCTGACCCCAGAAACTGGAGATCAAATTACTCCCTGGATCAATACTCCTTTGCTAGTTATCTAGGATAACCTTGAATGCTCTCTTTATTCAGAAAAATATCTAACCCCTTTTTGAATTTATCTATCGAATTCGCTCTCACCACCTCCTTTAGTAGAGAATTCCACAGTTTAACCACCCTAACTGTGAAGAACCCTTTACTTTGTTTAAGGTGAAATCGTTTTTCCTCTAGCCTCAAGGGATGTCCTGTTGTCAGTTGAAAATCTCTTGCTATAAAAAGTTCACTTAGCAAAGCCTTAAATTGACTCTGGATGTATTTAAATAAGGTAATCATATCCCCTTGTAGATGCCTCTTTTCTAGCAAAAATAAGTTTAATTTGGTTAGTCTTTCTTCATAACTTAGCCCCTCCATTCCCCTTATTAGTTTTATTGCCCTTCTCTGTACTTTTTCCAGCTCTAAAATGTCCTTTTTAGGAAGTGGTGCCCAAAATTGTACTCCATATTCCAAATGAGGGCACACTAGAGATTTGTATAGTGGCAGAATTATATTTGCTTCTCTTGCATCTATACCCTTCTTAATAAAAGCTAATATTTTACTTGCCTCCATTATATAATATTTTACTTGCCTCCATTAGTACTCCCAAATCCCTTTCAATATCTAATACCCCTAGATTTGCTCCATTAAGATTATAAATTGCATGGCTATTTTTCCTTCCCAAATGCATAACCTTACATTTATTTGTATTAAATCTCATCGGCCCTTTAGCCGCCCATTTCTCTAATTTATGCAAATCCCTTTGTAGAGAAAGTACATCATTATCTGATTTAATTACCTTGCACAACTTAGTGTCATCAGCAAAAATGTAGACACTACTTTCGAATCCTGCTTCAACGTCATTAATAAATATGTTAAAAAGGGGAGGACCTAATACTGAACCTTGAGGATCCCCACTTACCACATTAGTCCAATCTGAGTATGTTCCATTTACTACAACCCTTTGCTTCCTGTCTTTTAGCCAGCTCTCGATCCATGAGCAGATATTTACTGCAATTCCTGTATCCCTTAGTTTGCTCAAAAGTCTCCCATGAGGCACTGTAGCAAAAGCCTTTGCAAAATCCAAAAAGACTACTTCCACTGAGTTGCCCTGATCCAAGTTCATACTAAGCTCCTCATAGAAACTAATTAGGTTGGTCTGACATAACCTATCCTTCATAAATCCGTGTTGACTGCTACCTACGATCTTGTTCAAATAGACATATTCTTGTATTCTGTCCCTTCTAAATGCTTCCCAACTACAGATGTGAGACTCACTGGTCTATAATGCCCCAGATTTGCTCTTGCTCCCTTCTTAAATATAGGTATCACCTCTGCTTTTCTCCAGTCATCTGGTAGAGACCCTGTGATGAGTGAGTCTTGAAAGATTAGATATAATGGTTTGGCAATTACAGAACCTAGTTCCCTCAGTCCCCTTGGATATATTCTATCAGGACCTGGGGCTTTATTAACATTTATTTTCTACAATCTCTTTTGGATTTCTTCCTGCGTTAACCAATTATTTAGTGATGGTAGTGTAGCCCCAATTTGTTGCGGTGTCCCAACCACTGGTACCTCCCTTGTGTATACCGATGAACATAACCTATTTAGCTCATCTGCCTTTTCCTGGTCACTAATTATCAGACAGCCTGTGTCACATTGTAATGTTCCTATATCTTCCTTCCTCGCCTTCTTCCCATTAATATATTTAAAAAATATTTTAGGGTTAGTCTTACTTTCCTTTGCAACTGACTTCTTATTTTCTATTTTAGCCAGTCTACTAGGCCTTTTGCAAGCCTTGTTGATTTCCTTATAGTCCCATAAAGCTGCCTCTGTTCCCTCATTCTTGTATAATTTAAATGCATGTTTCTTTTCCCTTATCATGATCTTTAAGCCATTGTTAAGCCACATGGGATGTGATTTACTCCTATTCATTTTATTTCCACATGGTACATGCCGAAGAATATGCTTATTTAGTAAGGATTTAAATGTTTTCCATTTATTTTCAGTATTTTTCCCTGTAAGTTCTTTGTCCCAGTCTATATGTTGTATTGCTGCCCTTAGCCCATTAAAGTTAGCCCTTTTAAAATTTAGAGTTTAGTTTTAACATTTGATATTATATCAATATTACTTGTGATGACTAAATCCAAGATGGCCCCATTTCTAGTAGGCTCTTGTATAACCTGGTCAGATAATGATCCCTGAGTGTACTTAAGACCCTGCTACCATTAGTTGAGCTGCTGGTCTCATTTATCCAGTTTATTTCAGGGTAATTAAAATCTCCCATTATTAGAACGTGCCAATACTTAGCTGCATTTCCCATCTGTAACAATAATTGTATTTCCTCAAATTTCAATTATATTTGGGTGTTTATAGCATACTCCGACCAATATGCCTTTAGAATTAGCTCCTCCACTATTTAGCTCAACCCACAAAGATTCAATGTTGCCGTTAGTTCCAGCAAAATATCTTCTCTGACTATAGGCTTAAATTCAGGCTTAACATACAGACAGATCCCTCCTCCTCTTTTACTATTTCCCCTATCTTTCGGTTAGGTTATAACCATTCAGATTAACAGTCCAGTCATGAGATTCATCCCACCATGTTACAGTAATGCCTATTTAGCACCATTTTTCTTGTACTGCTCGCCCATTTTCCCAGGCAAACTTCTTGCATTAGCAAGCATACACTTTATGTTGCTATGGCTCTGCCGTTGTGAAGTGTCACTGTATTTGAGGCCCCTTTAATACCTCCTTACTGTCTATTGTAACCCTCAGCCTTCTCCTCCCCATCTGTAACCAATTCATCCCTTTCCCTCTTTACCCTTTTTACCCCAATACTTCTATATAGTCCCTCCCCTCCACCTACAAGTTTAAAAACTCCCCCAGCCGTTCTACCATCCTATCCCCTGGCACAAAAGCTCCCTCATCATTAAGGTGCAATCCAACCCTGCTATAGAGATTGTACCCAAGTGAGAAGTCAGCCCAGTTCTCTAAAAACCCCAAACCCTCTGCACTGCACCACCTTTTTAGCCATGCATTAACCTCCCTAAGCTCCTTCTGCCTCCCTGGGCTAGTACGTGGCACTGATAGTATCTCAGAAAATACTACCTTGGAGGTCCTTGCTTTAAGCTTATTCCCTACTTCTTTAAAATCATTCTTTATGGCACTCCATCTTCCACTTACTTTGTCATTGGTACCAATATGTATCAAGACTGCAAAGGGTTTACAGACTAGTTGGTAACACTGCAAATGACAATATAAAGATATGCACTGCACTATAAACATGGGTAAAACAATGGAAGGCATTACAATGACTTGTACAACAACTCCCAAATATCAAATATCGTACCCCAAAAAAATATTTATTTTCCACAAAGGTTGTATTAGTCATACATATGCCAATATGAAGAGCCATGCTGAAACATGCTGAAATCTATTAAAGACACACTACCTCATTCAATTGCGATACAAATACATGCAAATGGCTGACATATTAACCCTCTCACAGAGGCTCTAATGTGGACCATAAAAATACGAAGATCATCGTATGTATGTATCTCTCATCAGATCTAAATTGGAACAACAAATAGTGGCCATATTACACCACCACATGGCATATATAAAGTACCAGGGGAAGATTTCACCTATGGTTGCTCAGTGTCTCACTTGTGTCCGATGCTCTATGACCCTATGGACTGCAGCACATCTTCTAATTTCTCTGTCTGTGCATATCCACAAGGTTTGCATGCCAAAGATACTGAAGTGGGTTGCCAGTTCCTTCTCTAGTGGACTGTAATTTGTCTGACCTTTCTGCTATCACCTGCCCACCTTCACTGGCCCTACCTGGTATAGCTCACAACTTCATCCAGGTACACAAGCCCCTTCACCACCACCACTTATGAAGGGGGTGGGGGTCCAAGGGAACATACACCATACTAATTAACTCTAACCCATGAGAAAAAGCTGCAAAACCCACGGAGGCTGTGCAGATTCACATGGAGTGACAGCCGACTTACCTCCATCTCCACTACGCCCATCCTGGAAAGTCCCACGCCATTGCTAGTGGCCATGTGCCAAGATTTATACCCATTCCCATTTGGTGATCTCCCATTAAGTTTTGTTATCAATCAATTAATACCATCACCTGTCATAATGCTATCAGGCCTTCAGGGGAATGTTGGTACTTCCTATGTGTATTAACCCTTTATTATTATTATTGTTATTATTATTATTATATCTGATACATGTTATGAAATATCTAATCAATTATTATTTATTATTGTTATGTCATGTATTAATCTATTGCATAGTAACTCAGGCTCATTAGTTTACAGATATAGGAATGTAACACAAATGGAATGTATGTGGATGTCCCAAAACCCCAACCATTGACAACACATTGACATGTTGTGAACGGTATAATAAAGATTTATTTCATACACAGAGCACAATCAGGAATAGGCAAGACTGTGCATTAATATCATGGGTGTGGTGTGGGTGGATACCGGAAGGGCAACAGGTTGTGCTTGTGAACAAGGGGATACCTAAAGGGGGTAATGTCATAGTTTGGAATAAACATGATGCATAGCCGGTACCATGGTCACATTAGTACAAATCCCTCCATGTAATTGGAGGAACCATTAATGTGCATAGCACTTACAACTTGTCTAGATTTGCTCAATGAAACAGATTAGCACAATCATGGATAATGTAATACAGATCTATTCCACACACAGTGTGTTGTCAGATATTAAGGAATACTCTGAAATTGATTAGCAGAATATGTGAAACAGAAAGAGGAATTGAGGAGCATGCCTTCATGGTTGTGTGATTGGGCTATTAACACCTACAGAGACAATAAGAAGATATCAATCAGAACACTATTTGGATTGACTTCAACATCTCATCTCAACAGCAATACACATTGAACATCAATTGTAGAAATATTGTACACACTCTGTAGCCAGCCATAAGTATGTCAACACTTATACATTCATTGTGGAGTGTGGAAGAGGAGGACTTAGGACAGTGGTTCTCAATCTCAGGAGCCATCAGACAGGCCATGATTTATGGGAAACAATAAAAGTGGTACATTGTTTTCGACAGGTGGTGGAGCCTCGAATTGCTTCACATGTATATTCACCCATTGTTTCACCCAAATCATGGTCTGTGTGGTGGGTCCTAGGGAGAGGTTTGACAATCACTGACCTGTTCACACCTACTTCCTTTTCCTGAGCACTGGGCCCACTCCTTATGGAACCACCTGCTTCCTCCCTCTACCACGGCTAGGAGGTGTTGGATTAAGGGGTGCATCCAACTGTGGTAGCTGTGTAGCAGCTGTCATTGGCGGTAAGGGGTGAGATGAGACTGTAGGCTCTGGCTGTGGTGGCGGTAAGGGGTGAGGCGTGGAGGCTGTGGGCTCTGGCTGCGGTGGTGGAGCCTGTGGAACTGAAGGCTGGGGTGTTGGCACGTGGGCTTCAGCCAACTGCACAGCCGCGCCAAGTGATATGTGAGCCATTTGCATGTACCTGTCCATCCGAAGGTATGCCTCCTCACTTCACCATATATTACTTGGATGCTTATCGCCTGGCCGGTAGCAATTTCATTCTGACGTGCCGTTTGAGCTGTCAGCTGTTGGACTGCTCCATTCTCACGCTCATCAGCCAAGCTGATGTACCAAAATATGGCCCTCAAGGTGCTTGGTGCGGGGACGTGAGTTCCCTCTCAGGATGATGGTGTACTCTGGATGTGCTGTGGTGAGGCTAAAGGTGTACCCTGTAGGGATAGGAATGGTGTTGCTAGTAGGGAATCTGTTTATAATGTAGATGGGACTGGCAATGGAGATGGTGCTGACGGCACTGGAGATGGTACTGATTGCACTGGAGATGGTGCTGTTGGCACTGGAGATGGTTCTGGCAATGGAGATGCTGTTGCCCAAGGTGTTGGCCTGGTCTGCGACATCAGCAGCTGCGACAACAGCTGGAGCAACAATGGCTGTGACTTCTGCAGGGGCACCAATAGCTGCAAAAGCTGCAGAGGCACCAATGGCTGTGACATCTGCAGGGGCACCAATGGCTTCAACATCTGCTGGGCCACCTGCTGGGCTAACCACTGCTGGGAAAACCACTACTGTGGTAACATCTGTTATGGCCCGATCAGGAGTGGGAGAGTATTGGGGTCCGACACACGGATTGCCTGGATGTCACCAGGTGGCAGTAGTGGACCTGTTGAGAGTGGTCCCCATGAACTCGACATCCCTGATGGTGGTTGGTTGCTCATTGAACCTCCAGTAATTTGGAAGGGCTGGGAACTTGCCTGTGATGGGTGTGAGGGCCCGGGGTGAATCCCACAATGGTTCTACTGCTGATGGTCCAGCCTCCTGTGATGGGCCCGGGCCATCGGCTTCCTCCACCACCACCTGCATGGTGATAGAGGTGTCTCTGGTGGAGCCACTGCCTGTTTCTCTGTGGGCGGGGTACACCTCCTGGGTACTGAAATGAGAGGACAATAGTATTTGAATATTGATTCTCTTACAATTGTTTGCTGTGTGCTTCCATATCCCTGACATCATGGTCACTTGTAATTGGCTGTGATGATTGTTATGCGCAGATCAACATTGAGCTGTATCCTGAGCATTGTGGATCATGGCTTATATCAATATGTAAATATATAGCTGGTGTAGTGTGCCATCTGCAGTTCATTAGGACATGTGTTTATCTGAATTAGCTGTGCAGTGTGTGACACTGACCAATTTGTGACCAATGCTCAGCAATGGGTGTTAACATGCTTATGAGACATGGTCCAGGTTAGGCCAGTACATGACACGCACATGCAGTCCCTTAGAGAGTGTCGGCATATTCTAAAGTGTGCACACCTATGCATGTACTCTCTTTTGAATGTAAAATCATTGTGGATCTACAGCTGTACCTCGTTTAATGCAGGGTATAGCGATAAGTGACACAGCTTTAAACGGTGCAGTGGAACATGGGGAAGATAGGGATAGGGGAACTCATTACAAAATATATACAATTGCAATTGATATTTATTCTGTTTTGTTTCATATTAACTATGAACACACAGCAAACATAACACTAAAACAAAATGCATTGGCAACTGCTATTCAGATTCCGTTTTATCCACAGATATTGGACAAACATTTCATTGCTAACTATTAGGATGATAATATGACATATTCTAATATTAACATGGTTATTGCTGCCCCATATACAGTATCGGTAGTAAGAAGCAGAAATCTTACAGTGCTATTGTATGTCAGTTATCTATGTGTGGATTCCACGTGTGTGCATATAAGGGTGTGATGGTGCTTATCATACTCACTTCGCAGGGTTTTCTGATTGCCAGTGTCCAACTGTCCTGGACGGCCCACTACTGCTGCTGGCTCCATAGACTCCTTGATAGTCTGCTCCCATCCACAGTATGTGAAGTTTAGTGATGGGCCACCACCAGTCCCATGGGCTGCTCTTGCCTCCGCTGCCATCTTCACCAGCATACGGCAGTCATCATATCGGTGTTTAACCGACCGAGCATCACTGTTTTCAACCCCTTCTGAAGCAACAGCTGCAGTCACCTCATACCAGGCACGTGCCTTATCACCAGGCCTCACATTCCTGCCACCATGGATGATGCTACGGCGGGCTTGAACTTCACTGAGGAGGGTTTCTGCCTCCTCTTCACTATAATTGTGGGCCCTCTGCTTTGGCACAACCTGTTGCCCTGCCAACAGTGCCAGGGATTCCTGGCCTCCCTGTTCTTTCTGGGGCTGGCCCCTCATCCCCACTACCCCCCCCCCCGCTCCTACACATTCTGTGCCTACATCTGGTGACACATCCCTCCCCCCCTCCTGCTAGCCTCTACCTTTACCTCTCCTCCCTGCACTGCTGCCTTCTCTCCTTCTCTCGATACCTTATCTCTCCTCCTCCTCGCCTCACACTACTCCTCCGGGTTTCCCCTCTTTCTCTCCTCCTCTCATCACTCTCTATCTCGCTCTAGCACTCTCTATCTCTCTCTCTGGCACTCTATCTTGCTCTCTCTAACGCTCTCTATTTCTCTCTCTGGCACTCCCACTCTCTTTTTAACACTTTTTATCTCTCTCTAACACTCTTTATCTCTCTCTAACACTCTCTATCTCTCTCTCTCAGCCTCTCTCTTTATCTCGCTCAAAAACCCACCAACACCTAGACCTGTGTGTTTACTTTCTCAGCTAGAGCACATTCACTGATTTACGAATCTCACGGTCTTTTAAATAGTTTCCTGCGTTGTTGATTGGCGTCCTACGCTTCCTATTGCTTAATTGACCTGACGGATCTCAATTTTGGATACCCGGAAGCGTTACTGAAAACAGGCTTTATGGGCTTGGGACTTCGGCTCATAACTCGCGCCCTTGCTCAATTGAATAGCATTGCAATCGGAGACGAACAGGAGCCCGCAACATACCCGCAGACATTCGCCCATCTGCAATCGAGTTGTGAGTTGGAATTGAATATGGCCCAATGAGTTTAATTTATAGCGAAGCAAGCATCTATGGTGGGATAAATGTACCTAAATGACGTCAACTACTTGTTGCGCTTGGAATGACACAGAAAAGGTCCCAGTATTGCATAAATTGGCTTAGTTGTGCCTTAGGATAGCCTTATGCTTATACTTATCTACTACCCATTCTCACATTACCCTTACATTTTCCAACTTCCGACTTAAAATCAGGACTTTGGATTGTTGAACGCCTCTTTTTCCAATAGATACTTTCCTTCTGGACTTTATTCAATCTGATAATATATTTGAATGTTTCCATCATATTACTCCTGTCTCAGCTATACACATTCAGGCTATGAAGCTGGTCCTTTTACATTTTGTCTTTTAAGGCCCTACACCATTTTAGTCACCTTCCTCTGAATTGTTTCTATATTGTTAATATAGGTTTACTAGGACTACTTGTGATAAACGCCGCCCTACTGATATCTCCATTCAACTTACTAAATTGCTGGTATTATAATTAAGTCATGATGTGGTTTGGTACAGTCTGACGTAGAAATATGTATACATTCCCATTCCACCCCTTTACACATTGTGATCGGAGTAGTGCATGCGTGTGTTATAGGGTCAAGCATGTTTGACAGCTCGGTGCGTCTGCTCAGGTGCCATATTGGTTGGCAAGGATGAATAGTTGGCAATGTATCAATAATAATGTATAACAACAACAACCCCAGTTAGTGAAATCATGCCCATGCATTGTCATCAGCACTACAAATAAATAAAATAGGTACCTAACATAAACATGCTACAGTAACCTTCTATCCCCTATGAGTCCAGGTGTCCCCTGAGACCAGAGGTGGAGCTACCGCTAGTGCAAACAGTGCAAGGCACAGAGACCCCTGGCCTCTGCGGGGGCCTAGGGGCCCTGCAGACCTCCCATGGGTCCCCTGTGGCCCCTCTATCTCTCTGGTGACTCTCTGGTCCCAGATGCTATAAAATATCATGTGCTAAGAGAGCAACCTGTGGCGAGGTGGGGGATATAGCATATATACCTAGTATTCTATCCTTCTATCCTCGGTGGTCAATCATAAGATAGAGAACAGTGTCTAAAAATATTAAAAGAAACTGGTGATACAATGTCACCAGCCTCGACTAAAGAAGGAATATATTAAGCAGACAGGACAGCGGTCAATGGACTACAGGGAGGGATGTTAGGAGTAAGCTGAATATAATAACGCCCCTTGTCCATTTAGAGCTGATCACATAGAGTACAGTATAATAATGGTCCTACAAACGAACACCAATACATAAATAGAGGGACTAACTGTAATCACATAGATATCAAACTAACTCAAACTAAATGCATATATGTTTTAAAAGGCAGACAGGACTAGGTGCAGGGTCATCTATAGTTGTGCACTTGCATGCAACAAACAGATCATCAGCTAAGCTTAGATGATCTTCATTAATTGAAGAAAAGATAGTGAGGGAAGCAGTGTGTAAGTAAATAAAAAGATTGACATGGACTATTTCTATTGAAGAGACATGCATTCCCACTGCAGAGCACAGTTGGAGTCTGTAGAAAGTCTTCCAGAGTTACATGCAACTCGGGCTTTCAATGGCCAACCACTGCTTTATAGACAGTCACTTACTCCTCAATGATATCAGTGATGTATTATACCTTATTCTGTAGATGGATGATAAAAGTATTAGAACCAAATGACTTGGAGAATATCAGGAATATGTATCAAAATAAACATATAAAGTTACTTTGCTCCAGTAAGAGGTCTTTGTTAATCCCATGTGTTCAGTAGAGCCTTGCAGAGCCTAAACCCTACGTGTAAAGTCAACTGCCCACAATACCAGCTAAATACCTTAGGAAATGAGTTACAGAATATGTAAATATGTGTCATTCTATTCAAAGTTATATCCTTCCTTGCCACAGTAGCAGCAAGGAAAGGTATAAATATATTTTTTTTAATCAATAGGGGAGGTATTATAATCCCTCTGCCTTTGACTTGCTACCCCTATGAACCTGGGTATCCCTTGGGACTCCCTTCATTGAACCCTATGGAACGATATAGGGCCCCTAACTATAACCATGGTAGGCCCTTTGAATCCCCATTGTATAATATTGTATAATCACTGCGGACCCTATGGATCCCCATAACATATATGATTAACCCTTATACCATGGGGTCCATATACTAGCCGGGTGCGTTTTATATTTTTATATTCTTAGCATAGAATCAAAATATTATAGGAATGCTAAGTTACCAAGGTATTTGCTACCCACACATTTTCTAGTATGTATACAAGTTGGGATGAAATAGTTAAAAGTAGAATTTTTATTAGTAAGGGATAACAACGGCGATAAACTTTAAAAGCAATAAGGTATTAAAAATTTTTGAGAAAAAAGTTAAAATGGGCTATCTAATGTGTGAAACTTTACCCGTTTGGTATTATTTTGGACTCTTAATAGAGGGGTAAGTGGTTCACACCTAACAGTACTTCAAGGGGATGGTGAATAGCTTATCCAATTTAGTATGTCCTGTCTTTTTACATGTAAACACAATTAACATGCAGTAGGAATTAATGGATGTGATGCTGCTAAATAAATGCCATAGAGATGACTCTAATTTGTTAGGATTCACAAAGTGGATTCACAACACTGACCCTTGTTTTCTAGGGTTCACAGTGTGGAATTTCAAAGATAGCTTAAAATATATCTCTAATACATGCTGTATTGGGCTTCTAGAGGACTTTGTTTGGATGGTATATCAGTTGTTTACCACAAGTCTGAGCATTTTGTCTTCATCTGTCTTGTGAACATGCCACAATTTAATCACAGGAATTGCTGTCTCTTGTGCCTAATCGGGGTAAGATATAGTTTATGTCCTCATGACAAAAAATCCTCCTTATAACGATACACTTATATTGTGTTTATATCCCATTGCAGGGATCAGCATGATGTGGAAAACAGACATAATAAAATAAATTATATCCAGCAGGTTATCTCCCACTCTATGTTCTGTCAAAATTCCGTCAAAATTTTGCAAAGTCTATCTCATATGGAAGTAACAGCATTCACACATTTGGAAACGGACAGGGAGGGTAAGCATACATTCTCTAGGTTTCTAAAATTCAGTACTGTTAGTAGAAGTGACGCCGGCGTGCCCTTAGCTGTAAGGCATGCCACGTCATCAAAGGCCGACGCGTTTCGACGTCATCAGACGTCTTTGTCAAGGTGAAAGTACACTGAGCCGTCTGGCCCTCTTTTAAACGCTGCCGTAGCTACGGCAACCAATTGGCATTATTCGGACATGCGCAGTAGATTCCGGAGGCGCATAGCGCTATGTTGTTATGCAAGTGTCTAGTAAATGCGCAGATAGGAGTTTAGGGGATGTTCATAGCGTTATATATATAAAGAAAGCAAGTGTGAAATACATAGCCCATGTTATTCATAAGGGCACATATAAGGAATGGATATATTATCCTAGAAAAATGAAGGTAGGAGCAGGCCCCAACTATAAAGCAGTGCATTATATAGTGAAGCGATTGTGTTGATAAAAATAATTATTGTGTGACCAACTTCTTAATAAAGGAGGAATAATAATCCTCTAGTTACCAGAAAGGACTATTAAAACCTAGTAATAT
The DNA here is from genome assembly GCA_027410445.1 of Discoglossus pictus. Classification (NCBI taxonomy): domain Eukaryota; kingdom Metazoa; phylum Chordata; class Amphibia; order Anura; family Alytidae; genus Discoglossus; species Discoglossus pictus. Next base: position 454,874,826 of record CM050164.1, read on the forward strand.
TTGTTAAAAAATAATAATAGTGCTGGGAGAAATATATGACAACCTATTATCCTAGATAGATGAAGGTAGAGGCAGGCCCCCTCTATAAAGCAGTGCATTATAAAGTGAAGGGACTGTGTTGATAAAAATGATTCTTGTGTGACCAACTTATCAATGAAGGAGGACTAATAATCCTCTAGTTGCCAGAAAGGTCTAATAAAACCTAATAATATTGATTAAAAGACAATAATAGTGCTGGGAAAAATATGACAACCTATGAAGTGAAAATAAAAGATGTGTATTACATGAGTGGAAAGTGAAAAATCTTCCAAAAGGAACTTGGAGAAATAGGGAAAGGGGGGGAAAACTCAACCCCTATATGTGTGTTAAATAAGAGATTGACTCTCTCAAAGAAAATTGAATAAGGGTAGGAATGGGTGAATATACCTGAGGGTTGACCATAAAAAAGTGTTTGTCATGTGGAATGTGAATCCAAAGAGGGGACAAGATTTGACTAAAATTACTCATGGTTGAAAAAACTTTAAGAGGATTAATTATACTTAGATAGAGTAGTAATCCTAAACTATAACTAGAATGAAATGTGAAAAATTGAAAAAATTGGGCCTCCCTATAAATAGGTAAATAATAAGTGATGTTGACTCTTATGAGAGGATTCTCCTATAGCATACTTATTTAAATGAAGGGTAAGAATGTAAATCCTTCATTTAATCCCTTAGGGGATAAAGCTTTTAATTTATAGATCCATTTTGCTTCATGTTGGAGAAGTTTTTTATCTAGGTCACCCTGTCTGGGGCCTTGGTAGACTTTCTCAAGAGCTGTGAACGTTAAAACTTCACTATTTCCACCGTGAATCATTTTAACATGGCGTGCTAGGGGGGTGTCAAGATCTTTCTTAATAGAATAGATATGTTCACCAATGCGTCTTCGCAGTTGGCGTCGCGTCTTCCCTACGTAGATCTTTTTACAAAGGCACGTAGCCACATAGACTACATTTGTAGTACAGCAATTTGAGAAGTCTTTTAAGACATATCTTTCCCCACTGGATAGATGTTCATATATTTTTGTGGGTTTGATGTATCTGCAAAATTTACAGTTCCCACATCTAAAACATCCCAGTGGGGGATTGAGCCATGTATTGTTATGTTTTTTCTCTTTAAAGAAGCTATGTACTAGTGTATCTTTAAGATTTTTTCCCCTTCGGTATGTAATTGGTATTTTTTGTGGGAGTATGTCTACCAGGTCCTCATCACTTCTTAATAAGTGCCAGTGCTTGGATATAATATCTTTAATTGAGGCGGACTCATACCCATATGTCATGATACATCTAGGATATGTATTGTCTGATGTTTGAATGTTTTTCCTATAAGGTTTATTTAGCAACTCTGTTCTGTTGCAACTCAATGCATGTTGAAATGCTTTCTTTAGGCATTTATTTGAATATCCTCGCTCTCGAAATCTCTGTTTTAATTTATCTGCTTCAATTTTAAACTGAGTTTCTGAGCTACAGTTTCTCCTAATTCTTAAATATTGTCCCTTAGGTATACCTTTCTTCAGGGGCTCAAAATGTTGACTATCCCACATTAATAGCGTATTTGCAGCTGTCTCTTTTCTGAAAGTGGTAGTAGAGATATTTCCTTCATCATCTTTTTGGATGAGTAAGTCTAGGAATGAAATCTCTGATCTGTGGATTTCGTGTGTAAATCTCAAACCCATCTCATTTTTGTTTAATGAATTCATAAGGGTTTCAAACTCAAGTTTAGTACCATCCCAGATTACAAAGATGTCGTCTATATAGCGACGCCAACTCAATGCATGTACAAAAAGAAGTTCCATATCTGGGTCTGAGAAGATCTTTTCCTCCCAGTATCCTAAAAAAAGGTTCGCATAGCTAGGGGCACAAGGGGTACCCATTGCTGTTCCCTTTATCTGATGGAACCATTTGTCATTGAACAAAAAGAAATTATGTTTTAGGAGAAACTGTAGCTCAGAAACTCAGTTTAAAATTGAAGCAGATAAATTAAAACAGAGATTTCGAGAGCGAGGATATTCAAATAAATGCCTAAAGAAAGCATTTCAACATGCATTGAGTTGCAACAGAACAGAGTTGCTAAATAAACCTTATAGGAAAAACATTCAAACATCAGACAATACATATCCTAGATGTATCATGACATATGGGTATGAGTCCGCCTCAATTAAAGATATTATATCCAAACACTGGCACTTATTAAGAAGTGATGAGGACCTGGTAGACATACTCCCACAAAAAATACCAATTACATACCGAAGGGGAAAAAATCTTAAAGATACACTAGTACATAGCTTCTTTAAAGAGAAAAAACATAACAATACATGGCTCAATCCCCCACTGGGATGTTTTAGATGTGGGAACTGTAAATTTTGCAGATACATCAAACCCACAAAAATATATGAACATCCATCCAGTGGGGAAAGATCTTAAAAGACTTCTCAAATTGCTGTAATAGTACTGTATTTTAGAAACCTAGAGAATGTATGCTTACCCTCCCTGTCCGTTTCCAAATGTGTGAATGCTGTTACTTCCATATGAGATAGACTTTGCAAAATTTTGACAGAACATAGAGTGGGAGATAACCTGCTGGATATAATTTATTTTATTATGTCTGTTTTCCACATCATGCTGATCCCTGCAATGGGATATAAACACAATATAAGTGTATCGTTATAAGGAGGGTTTTTGTCATGAGGACATAAACTATATCTTACCCCGATTAGGCACAAGAGACAGCAATTCCTGTGATTAAATTGTGGCATGTTCACAAGACAGATGAAGACAAAATGCTCAGACTTGTGGTAAACAACTGATATACCATCCAAACAAAGTCCTCTAGAAGCCCAATACAGCATGTATTAGAGATATATTTTAAGCTATCTTTGAAATTCCACACTGTGAACCCTAGAAAACAAGGGTCAGTGTTGTGAATCCACTTTGTGAATCCTAACAAATTAGAGTCATCTCTATGGCATTTATTTAGCAGCATCACATCCATTAATTCCTACTGCATGTTAATTGTGTTTACATGTAAAAAGACAGGACATACTAAATTGGATAAGCTACTCACCATCCCCTTGAAGTACTGTTAGGTGTGAACCACTTACCCCTCTATTAAGAGTCCAAAATAATACCAAACGGGTAAAGTTTCACACATTAGATAGCCCATTTTAACTTTTTTCTCAAATCCGGGATTTTTTAATACCTTATTGCTTTTAAAGTTTATCGCCGTTGTTATCTCTTACTAATAAAAATTCTACTTTTAACTATTTCATCCCAACTTGTATACATACTAGAAAATGTGTGGGTAGCAAATACCTTGGGAACTTAGCATTCCTATAATATTTTGATTCATAGACTAGTGGTTCAATCCACACAAAGGAAGCACCAGAAAATAATAATTACAATCAATATTATTTTATCATTTGGCACAAAGGACTAGCACTCTATTGTAAAAGATTTATATCCCAAGACAAACCCCTTCTTTGCTCAATATGACTAATATTCCTATCCATAATATGGACATTGAATGTCTCCTAAAAGAAGCTGAAGAAAGCTTCAGCGGAAATCCACAATCAATAACTGAAGGTACTAAAGATATAAGAAATACCTATGGAGATCTTCTAAAAGTAATGAGAAAGCAGGTACGGTCAGTATGGGAAATAAGTAGTTTACAAAACTATCTTAAGAACAAGTATGTTCCCAGAGGCCTAAGACTACATCTTAATCCTGCAATAAACTTGAGTGATGAAACTTTTGTAAATAAATGGAAAGAAATCCTTTTAAAATGCTCATCTGAATTAATCAGTCTAATTATTGAGACAGAAAAGCATAATCTAGAATTGTTAAAACCTAAGATTATATTATGTCAGCAGGAATTCAACAAACAAAGTGACTCTACAGAGTATGAGCTATTATGCAAAAAATTGAATGACAATATTGATAGATTCAAAAGAGACATAAAAGACCGTAAACAGAAAAAATTCTTAAGAGATAAAACGGATTTTCAAACAAATAGGATTTTTAAGAAATTTCCAACTACCATACCGATGCAAAGAAATTCGGACATAAGCTCCTCAGATTATGACAATTCAGACATAGATGAACATTCTATCCATAGCTCAAGAGGCAGGCGACCTGGTATGCACTATAGAAGGGAGGCATATAACACAAGGAAATTTGCACAGACTAGAATGCCAAACAACTACAATAATGAAGGTTTTTTAGAGGAAAGCCAGTTCCCGGTGAAAGGCCCAGAGAGGAGGGACCTAAGGAAAAAGAACTAAAGGCCGAGAATAAGCTTAATAGTGGTCCTATAAAAGACCAGAGTTTGAAAATTATTAATTTATCAGACTTTACCATAAACAATGACCACGAATCAGTACTAAGAAAAGGCCTTAGTTTTGTTCCAACATCAAGATCTGACAAATTCACTCACATTAAGGATATAAATCTTTTTGCTCGGAAATTGGCCCTCCAAAAATTCTTTAAAAACAAACAAGATAAAGAACATATGAAGCTAGGTATAAATAAAGAAGATATTGAAACCTTCAAACTCCTAATGTCTTTGTTAGAAGAAAATGCCTCTTTTGAGCTAGGCAAAACACATGAGAAAATAAAAATATGGAAGAATAAAAGTTGTTTCACACCCTTTCTAAAGGAATACTCTAATATTTGGGTTTTCCTACAACAGGTAACAAATGATATAGAAAGTTTAGATTTTAAAAAACTGGAAAAAACTTTCAATCTGACTAAAAAGGAATACCAAGCCCTTGAGGAACTCAAGTCATGTAAGGATATTCAAATTAAGCAAGCAGATAAAGGGGGTAATCTTGTAATACTGAGCAACGTTGAGTATATAAGGATGTGTAATAGAATTTTGGATGATAGAGCCACTTATGAAGTACTAACGAAGAACCCAAATCTTGAATATAGACTATCTTTAAAGTCTATATTAGAAAAAGCTAAAATGGAAAAGATTATTGATGAACAAACATATACTTTTCTCTTACCAAAATTCCCCAGTATCTCGACCTTCTATGCACTACCAAAAGTGCACAAGCAAACAGTGCCTATCCCAGGTAGGCCTATAGTGTCTGGAACGGGAAACCTATCATCCAATGCCAGTATCTTTGTGGATCACTATCTACGTGATTTAGTACAGAATTTGCCCTCATATATACAAGATACTAATGATATCCTAAAACAATTGGAACATCTAACAGTACCAAAAGACACTTGGTTAGTAACTATTGATGTTGAAGCACTATATAGCAGCATACCTCATAAAAATGGCATTGAAGCAGTGAAACATTTCCTGAGTACAAAAAGTACTAATCTGAGGGAATTTAATAATTTCATCACTCTACTCTTAGAGTATGTCCTAAAACATAATTTATTTTTGTTCAATGACAAATGGTTCCATCAGATAAAGGGAACCGCAATGGGTACCCCTTGTGCCCCTAGCTATGCGAACCTTTTTTTAGGATACTGGGAGGAAAAGATCTTCTCAGACCCAGATATGGAACTTCTTTTTGTACATGCATTGAGTTGGCGTCGCTATATAGACGACATCTTTGTAATCTGGGATGGTACTAAACTTGAGTTTGAAACCCTTATGAATTCATTAAACAAAAATGAGATGGGTTTGAGATTTACACACGAAATCCACAGATCAGAGATTTCATTCCTAGACTTACTCATCCAAAAAGATGATGAAGGAAATATCTCTACTACCACTTTCAGAAAAGAGACAGCTGCAAATACGCTATTAATGTGGGATAGTCAACATTTTGAGCCCCTGAAGAAAGGTATACCTAAGGGACAATATTTAAGAATTAGGAGAAACTGTAGCTCAGAAACTCAGTTTAAAATTGAAGCAGATAAATTAAAACAGAGATTTCGAGTGGGGAAAGATATGTCTTAAAAGACTTCTCAAATTGCTGTACTACAAATGTAGTCTATGTGGCTACGTGCCTTTGTAAAAAGATCTACGTAGGGAAGACGCGACGCCAACTGCGAAGACGCATTGGTGAACATATCTATTCTATTAAGAAAGATCTTGACACCCCCCTAGCACGCCATGTTAAAATGATTCACGGTGGAAATAGTGAAGTTTTAACGTTCACAGCTCTTGAGAAAGTCTACCAAGGCCCCAGACAGGGTGACCTAGATAAAAAACTTCTCCAACATGAAGCAAAATGGATCTATAAATTAAAAGCTTTATCCCCTAAGGGATTAAATGAAGGATTTACATTCTTACCCTTCATTTAAATAAGTATGCTATAGGAGAATCCTCTCATAAGAGTCAACATCACTTATTATTTACCTATTTATAGGGAGGCCCAATTTTTTCAATTTTTCACATTTCATTCTAGTTATAGTTTAGGATTACTACTCTATCTAAGTATAATTAATCCTCTTAAAGTTTTTTCAACCATGAGTAATTTTAGTCAAATCTTGTCCCCTCTTTGGATTCACATTCCACATGACAAACACTTTTTTATGGTCAACCCTCAGGTATATTCACCCATTCCTACCTTTATTCAATTTTCTTTGAGAGAGTCAATCTCTTATTTAACACACATATAGGGGTTGAGTTTTTCCCCCCTTTCCCTATTTCTCCAAGTTCCTTTTGGAAGATTTTTCACTTTCCACTCATGTAATACACATCTTTTATTTTCACTTCATAGGTTGTCATATTTTTCCCAGCACTATTATTGTCTTTTAATCAATATTATTAGGTTTTATTAGACCTTTCTGGCAACTAGAGGATTATTAGTCCTCCTTCATTGATAAGTTGGTCACACAAGAATCATTTTTATCAACACAGTCCCTTCACTTTATAATGCACTGCTTTATAGAGGGGGCCTGCCTCTACCTTCATCTATCTAGGATAATAGGTTGTCATATATTTCTCCCAGCACTATTATTATTTTTTAACAAATATTACTAGGTTTTAATAGTCCTTTCTGGTAACTAGAGGATTATTATTCCTCCTTTATTAAGAAGTTGGTCACACAATAATTATTTTTATCAACACAATCGCTTCACTATATAATGCACTGCTTTATAGTTGGGGCCTGCTCCTACCTTCATTTTTCTAGGATAATATATCCATTCCTTATATGTGCCCTTATGAATAACATGGGCTATGTATTTCACACTTGCTTTCTTTATATATATAACGCTATGAACATCCCCTAAACTCCTATCTGCGCATTTACTAGACACTTGCATAACAACATAGCGCTATGCGCCTCCGGAATCTACTGCGCATGTCCGAATAATGCCAATTGGTTGCCGTAGCTACGGCAGCGTTTAAAAGAGGGCCAGACGGCTCAGTGTACTTTCACCTTGACAAAGACGTCTGATGACGTCGAAACGCGTCGGCCTTTGATGACGTGGCATGCCTTACAGCTAAGGGCACGCCGGCGTCACTTCTACTAACAGTACTGAATTTTAGAAACCTAGAGAATGTATGCTTACCCTCCCTGTCCGTTTCCAAATGTGTGAATGCTGTTACTTCCATATGAGATAGACTTTGCAAAATTTTGACAGAACATAGAGTGGGAGATAACCTGCTGGATATAATTTATTTTATTATGTCTGTTTTCCACATCATGCTGATCCCTGCAATGGGATATAAACACAATATAAGTGTATCGTTATAAGGAGGATTTTTTGTCATGAGGACATAAACTATATCTTACCCCGATTAGGCACAAGAGACAGCAATTCCTGTGATTAAATTGTGGCATGTTCACAAGACAGATGAAGACAAAATGCTCAGACTTGTGGTAAACAACTGATATACCATCCAAACAAAGTCCTCTAGAAGCCCAATACAGCATGTATTAGAGATATATTTTAAGCTATCTTTGAAATTCCACACTGTGAACCCTAGAAAACAAGGGTCAGTGTTGTGAATCCACTTTGTGAATCCTAACAAATTAGAGTCATCTCTATGGCATTTATTTAGCAGCATCACATCCATTAATTCCTACTGCATGTTAATTGTGTTTACATGTAAAAAGACAGGACATACTAAATTGGATAAGCTACTCACCATCCCCTTGAAGTACTGTTAGGTGTGAACCACTTACCCCTCTATTAAGAGTCCAAAATAATACCAAACGGGTAAAGTTTCACACATCAGATGGCCCATTTTAACTTTTTTCTCAAATCCGGGATTTTTTAATACCTTATTGCTTTTAAAGTTTATCGCCGTTGTTATCCCTTACTAATAAAAATTCTACTTTTAACTATTTCATCCCAACTTGTATACATACTAGAAAATGTGTGGGTAGCAAATACCTTGGGAACTTAGCATTCCTATAATATTTTGATTCATAGACTAGTGGTTCAATCCACACAAAGGAAGCACCAGAAAATAATAATTACAATCAATATTATTTTATCATTTGGCACAAAGGACTAGCACTCTATTGTAAAAGATTTATATCCCAAGACAAACCCCTTCTTTGCTCAATATGACTAATATTCCTATCCATAATATGGACATTGAATGTCTCCTAAAAGAAGCTGAAGAAAGCTTCAGCGGAAATCCACAATCAATAACTGAAGGTACTAAAGATATAAGAAATACCTATGGAGATCTTCTAAAAGTAATGAGAAAGCAGGTACGGTCAGTATGGGAAATAAGTAGTTTACAAAACTATCTTAAGAACAAGTATGTTCCCAGAGGCCTAAGACTACATCTTAATCCTGCAATAAACTTGAGTGATGAAACTTTTGTAAATAAATGGAAAGAAATCCTTTTAAAATGCTCATCTGAATTAATCAGTCTAATTATTGAGACAGAAAAGCATAATCTAGAATTGTTAAAACCTAAGATTATATTATGTCAGCAGGAATTCAACAAACAAAGTGACTCTACAGAGTATGAGCTATTATGCAAAAAATTGAATGACAATATTGATAGATTCAAAAGAGACATAAAAGACCGTAAACAGAAAAAATTCTTAAGAGATAAAACGGATTTTCAAACAAATAGGATTTTTAAGAAATTTCCAACTACCATACCGATGCAAAGAAATTCGGACATAAGCTCCTCAGATTATGACAATTCAGACATAGATGAACATTCTATCCATAGCTCAAGAGGCAGGCGACCTGGTATGCACTATAGAAGGGAGGCATATAACACAAGGAAATTTGCACAGACTAGAATGCCAAACAACTACAATAATGAAGGTTTTTTAGAGGAAAGCCAGTTCCCGGTGAAAGGCCCAGAGAGGAGGGACCTAAGGAAAAAGAACTAAAGGCCGAGAATAAGCTTAATAGTGGTCCTATAAAAGACCAGAGTTTGAAAATTATTAATTTATCAGACTTTACCATAAACAATGACCACGAATCAGTACTAAGAAAAGGCCTTAGTTTTGTTCCAACATCAAGATCTGACAAATTCACTCACATTAAGGATATAAATCTTTTTGCTCGGAAATTGGCCCTTCAAAAATTCTTTAAAAACAAACAAGATAAAGAACATATGAAGCTAGGTATAAATAAAGAAGATATTGAAACCTTCAAACTCCTAATGTCTTTGTTAGAAGAAAATGCCTCTTTTGAGCTAGGCAAAACACATGAGAAAATAAAAATATGGAAGAATAAAAGTTGTTTCACACCCTTTCTAAAGGAATACTCTAATATTTGGGTTTTCCTACAACAGGTAACAAATGATATAGAAAGTTTAGATTTTAAAAAACTGGAAAAAACTTTCAATCTGACTAAAAAGGAATACCAAGCCCTTGAGGAACTCAAGTCATGTAAGGATATTCAAATTAAGCAAGCAGATAAAGGGGGTAATCTTGTAATACTGAGCAACGTTGAGTATATAAGGATGTGTAATAGAATTTTGGATGATAGAGCCACTTATGAAGTACTAACGAAGAACCCAAATCTTGAATATAGACTATCTTTAAAGTCTATATTAGAAAAAGCTAAAATGGAAAAGATTATTGATGAACAAACATATACTTTTCTCTTACCAAAATTCCCCAGTATCTCGACCTTCTATGCACTACCAAAAGTGCACAAGCAAACAGTGCCTATCCCAGGTAGGCCTATAGTGTCTGGAACGGGAAACCTATCATCCAATGCCAGTATCTTTGTGGATCACTATCTACGTGATTTAGTACAGAATTTGCCCTCATATATACAAGATACTAATGATATCCTAAAACAATTGGAACATCTAACAGTACCAAAAGACACTTGGTTAGTAACTATTGATGTTGAAGCACTATATAGCAGCATACCTCATAAAAATGGCATTGAAGCAGTGAAACATTTCCTGAGTACAAAAAGTACTAATCTGAGGGAATTTAATAATTTCATCACTCTACTCTTAGAGTATGTCCTAAAACATAATTTCTTTTTGTTCAATGACAAATGGTTCCATCAGATAAAGGGAACCGCAATGGGTACCCCTTGTGCCCCTAGCTATGCGAACCTTTTTTTAGGATACTGGGAGGAAAAGATCTTCTCAGACCCAGATATGGAACTTCTTTTTGTACATGCATTGAGTTGGCGTCGCTATATAGACGACATCTTTGTAATCTGGGATGGTACTAAACTTGAGTTTGAAACCCTTATGAATTCATTAAACAAAAATGAGATGGGTTTGAGATTTACACACGAAATCCACAGATCAGAGATTTCATTCCTAGACTTACTCATCCAAAAAGATGATGAAGGAAATATCTCTACTACCACTTTCAGAAAAGAGACAGCTGCAAATACGCTATTAATGTGGGATAGTCAACATTTTGAGCCCCTGAAGAAAGGTATACCTAAGGGACAATATTTAAGAATTAGGAGAAACTGTAGCTCAGAAACTCAGTTTAAAATTGAAGCAGATAAATTAAAACAGAGATTTCGAGAGCGAGGATATTCAAATAAATGCCTAAAGAAAGCATTTCAACATGCATTGAGTTGCAACAGAACAGAGTTGCTAAATAAACCTTATAGGAAAAACATTCAAACATCAGACAATACATATCCTAGATGTATCATGACATATGGGTATGAGTCCGCCTCAATTAAAGATATTATATCCAAACACTGGCACTTATTAAGAAGTGATGAGGACCTGGTAGACATACTCCCACAAAAAATACCAATTACATACCGAAGGGGAAAAAATCTTAAAGATACACTAGTACATAGCTTCTTTAAAGAGAAAAAACATAACAATACTGGGATGTTTTAGATGTGGGAACTGTAAATTTTGCAGATACATCAAACCCACAAAAATATATGAACATCCATCCAGTGGGGAAAGATATGTCTTAAAAGACTTCTCAAATTGCTGTACTACAAATGTAGTCTATGTGGCTACGTGCCTTTGTAAAAAGATCTACGTAGGGAAGACGCGACGCCAACTGCGAAGACGCATTGGTGAACATATCTATTCTATTAAGAAAGATCTTGACACCCCCCTAGCACGCCATGTTAAAATGATTCACGGTGGAAATAGTGAAGTTTTAACGTTCACAGCTCTTGAGAAAGTCTACCAAGGCCCCAGACAGGGTGACCTAGATAAAAAACTTCTCCAACATGAAGCAAAATGGATCTATAAATTAAAAGCTTTATCCCCTAAGGGATTAAATGAAGGATTTACATTCTTACCCTTCATTTAAATAAGTATGCTATAGGAGAATCCTCTCATAAGAGTCAACATCACTTATTATTTACCTATTTATAGGGAGGCCCAATTTTTTCAATTTTTCACATTTCATTCTAGTTATAGTTTAGGATTACTACTCTATCTAAGTATAATTAATCCTCTTAAAGTTTTTTCAACCATGAGTAATTTTAGTCAAATCTTGTCCCCTCTTTGGATTCACATTCCACATGACAAACACTTTTTTATGGTCAACCCTCAGGTATATTCACCCATTCCTACCCTTATTCAATTTTCTTTGAGAGAGTCAATCTCTTATTTAACACACATATAGGGGTTGAGTTTTTCCCCCCTTTCCCTATTTCTCCAAGTTCCTTTTGGAAGATTTTTCACTTTCCACTCATGTAATACACATCTTTTATTTTCACTTCATAGGTTGTCATATTTTTCCCAGCACTATTATTGTCTTTTAATCAATATTATTAGGTTTTATTAGACCTTTCTGGCAACTAGAGGATTATTAGTCCTCCTTCATTGATAAGTTGGTCACACAAGAATCATTTTTATCAACACAGTCCCTTCACTTTATAATGCACTGCTTTATAGAGGGGGCCTGCCTCTACCTTCATCTATCTAGGATAATAGGTTGTCATATATTTCTCCCAGCACTATTATTATTTTTTAACAAATATTACTAGGTTTTAATAGTCCTTTCTGGTAACTAGAGGATTATTATTCCTCCTTTATTAAGAAGTTGGTCACACAATAATTATTTTTATCAACACAATCGCTTCACTATATAATGCACTGCTTTATAGTTGGGGCCTGCTCCTACCTTCATTTTTCTAGGATAATATATCCATTCCTTATATGTGCCCTTATGAATAACATGGGCTATGTATTTCACACTTGCTTTCTTTATATATATAACGCTATGAACATCCCCTAAACTCCTATCTGCGCATTTACTAGACACTTGCATAACAACATAGCGCTATGCGCCTCCGGAATCTACTGCGCATGTCCGAATAATGCCAATTGGTTGCCGTAGCTACGGCAGCGTTTAAAAGAGGGCCAGACGGCTCAGTGTACTTTCACCTTGACAAAGACGTCTGATGACGTCGAAACGCGTCGGCCTTTGATGACGTGGCATGCCTTACAGCTAAGGGCACGCCGGCGTCACTTCTACTAACAGTACTGAATTTTAGAAACCTAGAGAATGTATGCTTACCCTCCCTGTCCGTTTCCAAATGTGTGAATGCTGTTACTTCCATATGAGATAGACTTTGCAAAATTTTGACAGAACATAGAGTGGGAGATAACCTGCTGGATATAATTTATTTTATTATGTCTGTTTTCCACATCATGCTGATCCCTGCAATGGGATATAAACACAATATAAGTGTATCGTTATAAGGAGGATTTTTTGTCATGAGGACATAAACTATATCTTACCCCGATTAGGCACAAGAGACAGCAATTCCTGTGATTAAATTGTGGCATGTTCACAAGACAGATGAAGACAAAATGCTCAGACTTGTGGTAAACAACTGATATACCATCCAAACAAAGTCCTCTAGAAGCCCAATACAGCATGTATTAGAGATATATTTTAAGCTATCTTTGAAATTCCACACTGTGAACCCTAGAAAACAAGGGTCAGTGTTGTGAATCCACTTTGTGAATCCTAACAAATTAGAGTCATCTCTATGGCATTTATTTAGCAGCATCACATCCATTAATTCCTACTGCATGTTAATTGTGTTTACATGTAAAAAGACAGGACATACTAAATTGGATAAGCTACTCACCATCCCCTTGAAGTACTGTTAGGTGTGAACCACTTACCCCTCTATTAAGAGTCCAAAATAATACCAAACGGGTAAAGTTTCACACATCAGATGGCCCATTTTAACTTTTTTCTCAAATCCGGGATTTTTTAATACCTTATTGCTTTTAAAGTTTATCGCCGTTGTTATCCCTTACTAATAAAAATTCTACTTTTAACTATTTCATCCCAACTTGTATACATACTAGAAAATGTGTGGGTAGCAAATACCTTGGGAACTTAGCATTCCTATAATATTTTGATTCATAGACTAGTGGTTCAATCCACACAAAGGAAGCACCAGAAAATAATAATTACAATCAATATTATTTTATCATTTGGCACAAAGGACTAGCACTCTATTGTAAAAGATTTATATCCCAAGACAAACCCCTTCTTTGCTCAATATGACTAATATTCCTATCCATAATATGGACATTGAATGTCTCCTAAAAGAAGCTGAAGAAAGCTTCAGCGGAAATCCACAATCAATAACTGAAGGTACTAAAGATATAAGAAATACCTATGGAGATCTTCTAAAAGTAATGAGAAAGCAGGTACGGTCAGTATGGGAAATAAGTAGTTTACAAAACTATCTTAAGAACAAGTATGTTCCCAGAGGCCTAAGACTACATCTTAATCCTGCAATAAACTTGAGTGATGAAACTTTTGTAAATAAATGGAAAGAAATCCTTTTAAAATGCTCATCTGAATTAATCAGTCTAATTATTGAGACAGAAAAGCATAATCTAGAATTGTTAAAACCTAAGATTATATTATGTCAGCAGGAATTCAACAAACAAAGTGACTCTACAGAGTATGAGCTATTATGCAAAAAATTGAATGACAATATTGATAGATTCAAAAGAGACATAAAAGACCGTAAACAGAAAAAATTCTTAAGAGATAAAACGGATTTTCAAACAAATAGGATTTTTAAGAAATTTCCAACTACCATACCGATGCAAAGAAATTCGGACATAAGCTCCTCAGATTATGACAATTCAGACATAGATGAACATTCTATCCATAGCTCAAGAGGCAGGCGACCTGGTATGCACTATAGAAGGGAGGCATATAACACAAGGAAATTTGCACAGACTAGAATGCCAAACAACTACAATAATGAAGGTTTTTTAGAGGAAAGCCAGTTCCCGGTGAAAGGCCCAGAGAGGAGGGACCTAAGGAAAAAGAACTAAAGGCCGAGAATAAGCTTAATAGTGGTCCTATAAAAGACCAGAGTTTGAAAATTATTAATTTATCAGACTTTACCATAAACAATGACCACGAATCAGTACTAAGAAAAGGCCTTAGTTTTGTTCCAACATCAAGATCTGACAAATTCACTCACATTAAGGATATAAATCTTTTTGCTCGGAAATTGGCCCTTCAAAAATTCTTTAAAAACAAACAAGATAAAGAACATATGAAGCTAGGTATAAATAAAGAAGATATTGAAACCTTCAAACTCCTAATGTCTTTGTTAGAAGAAAATGCCTCTTTTGAGCTAGGCAAAACACATGAGAAAATAAAAATATGGAAGAATAAAAGTTGTTTCACACCCTTTCTAAAGGAATACTCTAATATTTGGGTTTTCCTACAACAGGTAACAAATGATATAGAAAGTTTAGATTTTAAAAAACTGGAAAAAACTTTCAATCTGACTAAAAAGGAATACCAAGCCCTTGAGGAACTCAAGTCATGTAAGGATATTCAAATTAAGCAAGCAGATAAAGGGGGTAATCTTGTAATACTGAGCAACGTTGAGTATATAAGGATGTGTAATAGAATTTTGGATGATAGAGCCACTTATGAAGTACTAACGAAGAACCCAAATCTTGAATATAGACTATCTTTAAAGTCTATATTAGAAAAAGCTAAAATGGAAAAGATTATTGATGAACAAACATATACTTTTCTCTTACCAAAATTCCCCAGTATCTCGACCTTCTATGCACTACCAAAAGTGCACAAGCAAACAGTGCCTATCCCAGGTAGGCCTATAGTGTCTGGAACGGGAAACCTATCATCCAATGCCAGTATCTTTGTGGATCACTATCTACGTGATTTAGTACAGAATTTGCCCTCATATATACAAGATACTAATGATATCCTAAAACAATTGGAACATCTAACAGTACCAAAAGACACTTGGTTAGTAACTATTGATGTTGAAGCACTATATAGCAGCATACCTCATAAAAATGGCATTGAAGCAGTGAAACATTTCCTGAGTACAAAAAGTACTAATCTGAGGGAATTTAATAATTTCATCACTCTACTCTTAGAGTATGTCCTAAAACATAATTTCTTTTTGTTCAATGACAAATGGTTCCATCAGATAAAGGGAACCGCAATGGGTACCCCTTGTGCCCCTAGCTATGCGAACCTTTTTTTAGGATACTGGGAGGAAAAGATCTTCTCAGACCCAGATATGGAACTTCTTTTTGTACATGCATTGAGTTGGCGTCGCTATATAGACGACATCTTTGTAATCTGGGATGGTACTAAACTTGAGTTTGAAACCCTTATGAATTCATTAAACAAAAATGAGATGGGTTTGAGATTTACACACGAAATCCACAGATCAGAGATTTCATTCCTAGACTTACTCATCCAAAAAGATGATGAAGGAAATATCTCTACTACCACTTTCAGAAAAGAGACAGCTGCAAATACGCTATTAATGTGGGATAGTCAACATTTTGAGCCCCTGAAGAAAGGTATACCTAAGGGACAATATTTAAGAATTAGGAGAAACTGTAGCTCAGAAACTCAGTTTAAAATTGAAGCAGATAAATTAAAACAGAGATTTCGAGAGCGAGGATATTCAAATAAATGCCTAAAGAAAGCATTTCAACATGCATTGAGTTGCAACAGAACAGAGTTGCTAAATAAACCTTATAGGAAAAACATTCAAACATCAGACAATACATATCCTAGATGTATCATGACATATGGGTATGAGTCCGCCTCAATTAAAGATATTATATCCAAACACTGGCACTTATTAAGAAGTGATGAGGACCTGGTAGACATACTCCCACAAAAAATACCAATTACATACCGAAGGGGAAAAAATCTTAAAGATACACTAGTACATAGCTTCTTTAAAGAGAAAAAACATAACAATACTGGGATGTTTTAGATGTGGGAACTGTAAATTTTGCAGATACATCAAACCCACAAAAATATATGAACATCCATCCAGTGGGGAAAGATATGTCTTAAAAGACTTCTCAAATTGCTGTACTACAAATGTAGTCTATGTGGCTACGTGCCTTTGTAAAAAGATCTACGTAGGGAAGACGCGACGCCAACTGCGAAGACGCATTGGTGAACATATCTATTCTATTAAGAAAGATCTTGACACCCCCCTAGCACGCCATGTTAAAATGATTCACGGTGGAAATAGTGAAGTTTTAACGTTCACAGCTCTTGAGAAAGTCTACCAAGGCCCCAGACAGGGTGACCTAGATAAAAAACTTCTCCAACATGAAGCAAAATGGATCTATAAATTAAAAGCTTTATCCCCTAAGGGATTAAATGAAGGATTTACATTCTTACCCTTCATTTAAATAAGTATGCTATAGGAGAATCCTCTCATAAGAGTCAACATCACTTATTATTTACCTATTTATAGGGAGGCCCAATTTTTTCAATTTTTCACATTTCATTCTAGTTATAGTTTAGGATTACTACTCTATCTAAGTATAATTAATCCTCTTAAAGTTTTTTCAACCATGAGTAATTTTAGTCAAATTTTGTCCCCTCTTTGGATTCACATTCCACATGACAAACACTTTTTTATGGTCAACCCTCAGGTATATTCACCCATTCCTACCCTTATTCAATTTTCTTTGAGAGAGTCAATCTCTTATTTAACACACATATAGGGGTTGAGTTTTTCCCCCCTTTCCCTATTTCTCCAAGTTCCTTTTGGAAGATTTTTCACTTTCCACTCATGTAATACACATCTTTTATTTTCACTTCATAGGTTGTCATATTTTTCCCAGCACTATTATTGTCTTTTAATCAATATTATTAGGTTTTATTAGACCTTTCTGGCAACTAGAGGATTATTAGTCCTCCTTCATTGATAAGTTGGTCACACAAGAATCATTTTTATCAACACAGTCCCTTCACTTTATAATGCACTGCTTTATAGAGGGGGCCTGCCTCTACCTTCATCTATCTAGGATAATAGGTTGTCATATATTTCTCCCAGCACTATTATTATTTTTTAACAAATATTACTAGGTTTTAATAGTCCTTTCTGGTAACTAGAGGATTATTATTCCTCCTTTATTAAGAAGTTGGTCACACAATAATTATTTTTATCAACACAATCGCTTCACTATATAATGCACTGCTTTATAGTTGGGGCCTGCTCCTACCTTCATTTTTCTAGGATAATATATCCATTCCTTATATGTGCCCTTATGAATAACATGGGCTATGTATTTCACACTTGCTTTCTTTATATATATAACGCTATGAACATCCCCTAAACTCCTATCTGCGCATTTACTAGACACTTGCATAACAACATAGCGCTATGCGCCTCCGGAATCTACTGCGCATGTCCGAATAATGCCAATTGGTTGCCGTAGCTACGGCAGCGTTTAAAAGAGGGCCAGACGGCTCAGTGTACTTTCACCTTGACAAAGACGTCTGATGACGTCGAAACGCGTCGGCCTTTGATGACGTGGCATGCCTTACAGCTAAGGGCACGCCGGCGTCACTTTACTAACAGTACTGTATTTTAGAAACCTAGAGAATGTATGCTTACCCTCCCTGTCCGTTTCCAAATGTGTGAATGCTGTTACTTCCATATGAGATAGACTTTGCAAAATTTTGACAGAACATAGAGTGGGAGATAACCTGCTGGATATAATTTATTTTATTATGTCTGTTTTCCACATCATGCTGATCCCTGCAATGGGATATAAACACAATATAAGTGTATCGTTATAAGGAGGATTTTTTGTCATGAGGACATAAACTATATCTTACCCCGATTAGGCACAAGAGACAGCAATTCCTGTGATTAAATTGTGGCATGTTCACAAGACAGATGAAGACAAAATGCTCAGACTTGTGGTAAACAACTGATATACCATCCAAACAAAGTCCTCTAGAAGCCCAATACAGCATGTAATAGAGATATATTTTAAGCTATCTTTGAAATTCCACACTGTGAACCCTAGAAAACAAGGGTCAGTGTTGTGAATCCACTTTGTGAATCCTAACAAATTAGAGTCATCTCTATGGCATTTATTTAGCAGCATCACATCCATTAATTCCTACTGCATGTTAATTGTGTTTACATGTAAAAAGACAGGACATACTAAATTGCATAAGCTACTCACCATCCCCTTGAAGTACTGTTAGGTGTGAACCACTTACCCCTCTATTAAGAGTCCAGAATAATACCAAACGGGTAAAGTTTCACACATTAGATAGCCCATTTTAACTTTTTTCTCAAATCCGGGATTTTTTAATACCTTATTGCTTTTAAAGTTTATCGCCGTTGTTATCCCTTACTAATAAAAATTCTACTTTTAACTATTTCATCCCAACTTGTATACATACTATTCTTAGCATAGAGTAATATTTCTAGTATTATGAACTATATAAACCAATATGATATATTTGTAATAATGCAACCTCTTCAATAATGTACATTGTTGTTTAGTCATTAAGTTGTTTCCGACTCTTTGTGACACTATGGACCGAAGGACGCCAGGCACATCTTGGGTCTGGCTGTTTTCATCCATAAGGTGTTCTTGGCAAAGATACTGGAGTGGGTTGCCAGCTCCTTCTTGGACCACAATTTGCCTGACCTCTCTACTATGACCTCCCCATCTTGGGTGACCCTCCATGGTTTAGCTAACAGCTTCATTGAAATACACAAACCACTTTACCACAACAAGGTAGCGATCCAGAACAGGAATGTACAAGACCCTATTAATTGGAGAAGACCCATCTCACATCGGTACAGCTATATCTTTGACCTTGGCTAATAGAGACTTGTGTCAGAACTTCATCTAGCACATACTATGACACTAACAGAAAAAGACATAGTCTAAAAATAATGTCACAAATAAATTGCATTTATAGGATCAATGTGGTAACATCTTTTGAATATGGCCCATTAATTAATTTAGCTTCATAATGGAAAAAAATGTGTTTAGAAAGTAAAAAAATAATAATTTTTTCACATTCATATGCATTAAATCTATACTGCAGGTAAGTATTTTCTTCACTGGGTTGATTCTTGGAACGTCTGACTCAGGAGGGCATGCCTTTGTAAACTAATATCTTTTCATTTAGTCCTTATGAAAGCACTGCCTGTCTTAGCTGCCACATTACCAATATCCAGATAGAAGCTTCATCTCTCACCTTAGAAAGTAGATTTAAAATAGCTAAAATGGCAGTGAAAGGAAGTAATATTTTTTATTTTATTTTCAAGTGTAGTCTGTTAAAAAAATTATGGGATCATTCCTATAATGACTGTACCGGCAGTGGCAGCAGCAGTTGAGGCAAGAAGTTGCTAGATGGCGCTGCCGAAATTGTGCACAGTTTGCAAGCGCTGCTCAGATCATTTACTATTACCAAGCTTAAACCTTTACCCTTACCCTAACCCTTACTCTAACCCTTACCCCCCAACCCTCGACCCTTATCCAAACCCTAAAGCTAGGATATCGGCAGCAACATTTTGGCAGTGCCATCTAGTGTATGCTCACTGTCATAACAGGAAATGAGCTAAGTATGTTTTAAATTTAGGAGTACAGTGTTAAGTTAAATGGATAAAACATAATTAATTTATCATCTTGCAAAATAACTGGAATTTATTATAAGCAAGTTTCAGACTTTTTCATTGGAGTTCATTATTATATATGCTAAAATATTTTGCATAATATGTGATTGAATTTTAGAGTATTCTAATACTCTGCTTATACATTGTTTTAATATAAAATATCTTGTAACATGTCCATCTATTATTGTTGCTAAAATAAAAAGACAAATATGTGCTTGTAGCTGTGCTATGTTGCATGAAAGCTGCTGTCATGGTTGTCATCATTGGGTCACTTGTGCTGGATTATACCAGAATGGATTAAATAAAAAGCACAAAGTACTTAGCCTTAATTAGTAAAGCTGTGCATGTGCTGAGTTCCAGATGAGATAGCTTGATGGAACAAGCAGCTTGAAATCGTTTTAAGTAGGAACGCAAGGCACTGCTAAATACTCAGCTTAAAGAGAGATAGTTTGGACATGTACTAGCACACAGTATAAAACGTAATGGTAACTAGTTACATTTGTATTGTCAGAAGTATAAACAACAATTGACTTCCGTCATGCTTTGCCTTGTGCGTACGAGTTAGGCGATGGGCGCCGCAGAAGTATAACCAACAATTGACTTTTCTAAGTCATAACAACATCACATATAATAGTTTTCAAACTGTGAGACGTTGTTATGCTTTGTGTGGTGCGTTCAAGTTAGGCGATGGGAGCCACAGGTGCTCGTCGCTTGCGAACCTTGCTAAGTGAGGCAAGCCGTTAACGCGTAGCTCTTAGGTGATGAGTGCCAAAGGCGCTCATCGCTGCAAGCCTTGCAAAGCGAGGCAAGCCGTTACCCCGTAGCACTGTTAAGGCAATTAAACTCGTAGCACAAAGGCGCTCATTGCCTGCTCGCCTCGCAAAGGCAATTAAACACGTGGGACTTAGCCACAAAACACTAAAAAATGCGCAATCGTATTAGCCTTCAAGCAGAAAAAATTTGGAGATAGCAAAAATACGAGGTTAACGGACGAACCACAAACATCCAAAAAGCACAAAAAAAAAATGAAAATTAAAATAAATACAACAAAAAAAAAACACCCACAGCACGTGGGAACAGTGAGGACGTCTGGTAGTGAGGTGGAACATGAATTTAAGCCGATTTAGACGACTTTCACAACACGAAAATCGCCTACGCTAAAACGAAAAAGAGGCTACACCACCCCGGACCATGCAAAACACTGCCAAACGCGTGGCACTTTCACACAGGAACGAACAAACTATAAAATACACTATTACAAATAACGGAAAATGCTTGCGAGCTGCGTAACGCATTAATAACATTACAAATCTACAATGGCGCTTTACACAACTACACCAACGGATTTCCCTTGCGTACACAAACAATTTAGAATGCACAGTTGGGACATTCATTACACTTTATCATCAGAGCACCAACACTCAAACTGTACATTGTTTGGTGCCGGAAAATATAAACAGATTGTTAGCTCTTCAGGCTATTGATTGCTGGATATATTAATTACAAATAGGTAAAGTATATTAATATACTCACAAACTAATTCATTCATTATTGATTAAGTAATAGAGATAAATATATATCTCTCTTTATAATGAGTGATGAAGGTGCTCAGAGGAGCAAAAATAGACGAGACAAGAGGCTTGCCATGAGCGCCAAAGGCGCTCAGCACGAGGCTCGCAAAAAGGTTTCAATTGTGTGTCAAACAGCATTCCCATGGCTTCAAATGTTATTGCTTCGCCATTTTTGACGGGCAAGTCGCTAATTATGATATAAAAAGCATTCACATTTAATAAGGAAAAGACCAGATGAGAGTGTTTAAACAACCAAGAACTATCAATAAATGTCCATCACAGTAGCCGAAACGCAACTTCTCTTCAGAGTAGATTGTCCTCCTGAATCTTCTTTTCAGTTGTTTTTATTTATTTTCCATGCCAATATTGAAGAAAACCTCCTTCTACTCTTGGGTTGATACTTCTTTATTCATTGGGGAGAGAACTTATTCCCACATTTTAGAAAAGAAACCTTATGGTGTAGTATGCAGCATAAGAACCTTATGGTTTAGTTAAAACACCTAATCCTATATATAGTTTTTGTAATTGCGAGTTTGTTGGTAACGCTATATTTAATTGAGGCTTGCGAATGCGCAATGAGCGCCAAAGTGACTGGTGTGAGGGGGGACAGCCTCCAAAAAGCTTCCGAGTTACAGGCTTAAAAAAAATGACGAATTTAACGGGCGTCATTTTTTTTCAAGCCCGTAGCTCGGAAGCCATCGGAAAACCGCCAAAAGACACCAATTAATTAATAAATTGACTTACAACCTCACACACATCACAGGGGGAGAGGAAGGAAGCCTGTGAGTGAGTTTGCAAGATAATTTGATATTTAATTGGCATTTTGGGAGGTCTGAAAACGGCTAAGTGAGGAAAAAATGGCGGCCTTAAAGACGTAACTTTTTTTTACACACGTAAATCGTAAATACATTTTGGCCTTGGGAGAAATGAACAATTACCCAAGCCCACAAATGGTTTCACATCCAAAAATGTAAACAGGAGCAGAGAGGAGTGGGGGGGGGAGACAGGGGAGGGAGAGGGAGGAGAGGGTGGAAAGAGACACACGGGAGGGAGTGGGGTGGTAAGAGACACAGGGGAGGAGGTGGGGGGAAGGGGTGAGGGAGGAAGGAAAGAGAAACAGGGGAGGGAGATAATAGGAAAAAAACCCAGGGGAGGGAGAAGGGCAAAGACACATGGGAGGAAGAGAGTGGGGAGAGGCTCGAAATGAGCGCAGAAGGTGGGGCTTGTAAAGTAGAGCAGGGGAGAGGCCTGAAAGCTGCGGGTTGGCCAACGCCAAGGCCCGTAAATTAGAGGGGGGAGAGGCCTGCAAGTTGGGGGGGAGAACCTTGCATTGTGTGGCAAACAGCATTGCCAGGCTTCACATTTTTTTGCCATCATTTTTGACGGGCAAGTTGCTAGTTTATTAAATCGCCAGTTGCCCACTCACAAAACAATAAATGACCACCCCATTGGCTGCCACCAATCTTTTTATCATTATTATTATTATTATTTGTAGATTTTTATAGTGCCAGCAGGTTACGTAATGCTGGGGTGCAAAATAAACAATGACTAAGCATTTACGTTGAGAGTCTTCTTTTTTTAGCAGGAATTACAGTACATAGAAGCAGATGTTAAAGTTGTTTACACATTTTGTCCTTTGATTAGGGAAATAAATGTAAAAGATGCCCATATACATTAGTAGATCTACTACCAGCGGGGCCCTATTCTATTAGCTGTTTGCAAATGCCTTAAACTCACACATTTTGCTGCAGGTGTTTTTTTAAGTATAAATGTTTAGATGTATTCTATTGACTCAAGCCCGCAAATGCCGACCTGAAGGCTAAACCCTGCCTTTTTTTGTCTGATTTCAGGGGACATGATCATATGATTGGACAATAATTAAGTAATTTATTTCTTAGACACAACCAATAGTAAATGAGTCCGTCATCATGACATCAGTAAAACATGTAAGTTACACGTAATCTGCTGTCAGAGGCTAAGAATTAATTTGTGCCAATAAGTAATATTTGCTGATCGGTCTTGCAATATAGCCCTCTCTAAAATGCATTAGATTATCTGCTATAGTCCATGTGGGTTTCCTTGAGTCCCGGGATTGATATTACTCAGAAACAACATTTAAAAAAATATTTTTTAATTGCATATTTGTGGATTTGAGACTGTTGTGTAATTAATTCTAATGTCTTTCCATGCCTTCCCATGCTTTTAAAGAACAGTAGTTTGTGTTTAATTGCTGCTACAGCTTAAATAGGTGTTTGAAAAAGCAATTGAAAGTCCTATTTAGTTCTCAGAATATTTTTGACCTAAAAGTGATACTTTTTTAGTTGTGGATTAGACTTTATTTGAGAGCTAGAGTTACGGTCTAATAGAATATTGATTTTGTGTAATTTTAATTATTTAGAGCTCATGAGATTCAAGCTGTCCTAAAACCAATGGAGTTCTAAGGTAGGTTCTTCTTTTTTTAGCTGATTGTGGGTGGGTAACTCATAATCAGATTGTGAGTAGTTAATAGAATATGTGGCAATATTAAGAGCAGTTTTAAGTGTGTATAAATTTACAAATGGGGCAATAGAATAGGGCTCAGGGTCTGGTTGAAACCTCCTTGAATATATTGGAACCAAAACACATTATTTTATTATTGAAAACAATATTAATAGGCATACTATGACAAGCTAATCATATAAACAAATCCAAGGTATTGAGCTCATAATAAAAAATATATACAAATATTATATTATAAAAAAATACTAGTAAGTAAAAGAAAATCTTTTAAGAGATGAAAAAAGTTTAGATAGTATATTAAAAAGCAGCCTAAAATAAGAACAAGAAATCACAACAACAAAAAAATCTTCTGCTACCTGGTAATGCGCCATGATAATGCCATCATATAATGTCAATGTGATGATATTTCCGTGTCCATGTTGTCATGACAATACCATAAAGGGCTTTTGTAATTTTTTGGTATGTTTTTATAATTTAACTAGTAACTTGTCCGTCAAAATTGACGGGATAATATTTCATGTGTGTCTTCCCCCCTTCCCTGTGTCTCTTCCACCCTCCCCTGTGCCTCTACCCTCCCCTCTCTCTCCCCTGTATCTCTTACCTTCCCTGTGTCTTTTTCTTCCTTTTCACCCTCTGTCTTTTTCCTCCCCCTGTCCCTCCCCTATGTCTCTCCCCCACTCTCCCTACTGTCTCTTCCTCCATCTCTCTCTGCTGTATCTCTTC
The DNA here is from genome assembly GCA_027410445.1 of Discoglossus pictus. NCBI lineage: Eukaryota > Metazoa > Chordata > Amphibia > Anura > Alytidae > Discoglossus > Discoglossus pictus. Next base: position 454,899,948 of record CM050164.1, read on the forward strand.
CCCCTCCCCTGTACCTCTTTCCCCATGTCTATTCCCACCGCCTGTGTGTCTCCCCCCTGTGTCTCTGCACCCCTCCCCTGTGTCTCTCCTCCCTCCCCTGTGTCTCTTTCCCCATGTCTCTTTCAACCCTCCACTGAGTCTCTTCCCTTCCCCCTTCACCTGTGTCTCTTTCCCACCCTCCTCCCTCCCATGTGTCTTTCCCCACTCATGTCTTCCCCTCCCCTGTTTCTTTCCACCCTCCCCTGTGTCTCTCCCCTTTGTCTCTTTTCCCCCTCTCCTGTGTCTCTTCCCCCCTCCTCCCTCCCCTGTGTCTTCCCCGCTCCCTGTGTCTTCCCCCCTCCCCTGTGTCTTCCCCCACTCCTCTGTGTCTTCTCCCCCTCCCCGGTGTCTTTCCCCCACTCCTCCTTGTCTCTTCCCCCTCCCATGTGTCTTTTACTCCCCTCCCCTGTGTCTCTCCCCCTCCCCTGTGTCTCTCCCCCCTCCCCTTCCAAACGCTGTGCGTCTTGTACGGAATTCCGTACAATAGTTTCCGTGGTGCGCATGTGCACCCACTGGAGTGTTACACACTATGAAAACTATTATATGTGACTAGTGACTTGCCCGTCAAAAATGACGGCAATAAAATTTGAAGCCTGGCAATGCTGTTTGCCACACAATGTGAGACGTGTATTTCAACTTTCCTGCTTTGCAATGATCACCTTCGCCACTCATTGTGAACCTTTCCTCCTGCCTACTGTACTTGTCGCTCATTGCAGGGTTCATTAACCTGCAACTTTTGTGCTTGGGAATGCAATGTGTCTCCTTCCAGCATCTACCCCTCTCACTTCCCTATGTGTATCTCCTCTGTGTGTCTGCTGAATCTTTACGATGCTTTTGTTTTCACAGTCCTGTGTGCCTGGCGTTGTTCATGCAAGTGTTAGTGTCTTTGCCATCGTGTATTTTCTTAGTCCCGCATATATCTCTGAGTTCAGTATTTTTCCAAGGTTGGAGTGTGCTTAGCCTCGTTTTCATTCCGTTTTCAAATTTTTTGCGTTTTTCGTCTGCAATTTTTTTCCCGCTTAGACGAAACACTGCAAATTCTACATAAATTAACTTGCAACCTCACCCCCAGGCGTCCTGGCTCTCCCCCTGTGCTGTGTGTGGTTTAATTTTTTTTTGTTGTTGTTGTTTTTCATGTTTTTCGATTTCCGTGGTTCGGCCATTACATTGGTATTTTTCTGAGTTTGGATTTTTTTGCCCCCTCGTTCCTCAAGTGCTTGCAGCTTAAGTAAGTCCCACGTTCCTCAACTGCTTGCAGCCTGTCCCACGTACTTCAATGCCTCAACTGCTCGCCTCACTTTGCAAGGCTCTCAGGACGCCTTTGGCGCTCATTTCAGCCTAAGTCCTGCATGTTTCCATGCCTCAACTGCTCACCTTGCAACGCAAGGCTTGCAGGGCAATGAGTACCTTCGGCGCTCATTGCCTAAGTCCTCTGAGCTCGTAAGGCTTCTATGCCTCAACGTCTCGCCTCACTTCTCTAGGCTCGCAAGCGTGACGACAAATCACAGTTTGACAACTATTATATGTGATAAGCACTGAAATGTCATATTCAGTGGCAGCTGGTGACTTTCCAATTTGGTGAGGTGGAAGACAGAGACCTGGCCCCTGCCCCTTACATTGACTCCACCCAACATTATAAATCACTCCCCTTTACATCATGTTACCTGTATAGGCCCTGCCCAGTGAAACACACTTACTTGATTTTTCTTTCCTGTCACTTTACTTGTGGCCGTGGGAGCAAAAATCATTCTGGGGGGGTGAAATTATTATTATTATCCGAGTTTGGATATAGAGCTTTTCAAAGGTATGAGAAATAGAGTTAGAGTACACGCAACAGTCTTGTGACTTATTGGATATTTCCACCAATCTCTGTGGGTTATTCACAATAGTCTAGAATTTACTAAGGAAACTCCAGTGATATTTAAAAAAAAAAATCAAATCACTCAGATGTTATATTAAGGGTAGAGATGTCGTGGACAGTTCGACCGCGGACTATTCGCAGCGATTTTGGCATGTTCGCGTTCGCAGCAGACGGCGAACACATGCGCTTTTCGGTTCGCCCCCTATACTTTATCATTGAGAAAACTTTGACCCTGCACCTCACAGTCAGCAGACACATTCCAGCCAATCAGCAGCATACACTCCCTTCCAGAGCCTTCCATCTGAAGGAAAGCATACATTTTAGAATCATTCTGAAGCTGCATTCGTTGTGAGAGGACAGATAGTGTAGCTGCTGGAGAGTTAATAGGGAAATAGATAGCCAGGCTGTGTATTTAGCTTCCATTACAGACCTGAATGACTCATTTGATATCTGCTGCAAGGACAGCAACCCAAAAAGTCCTTTTTAGGGCTAGAACATCATTTATTTTATTTTATAATTTTTTTTCTGTGTAATCTAATTGCATATGCCTGCCTGCCAGCGTGTGTGTGTGACAGGCTAACACCTAACAGCTTATATTGTGCTTAGTTTTACTACTTATACCTGGTGGTGTACCATACATTGAAAACAACCATTTTTTTCCTGTAATCTAATTTCAGTTGCCTGCCTGTGTCAGGCTTACAGCTTATATTGTGCTCAGTGAAATAAAACAACACTTTTTTGACTGTAATAGATTGAATAGCAAATGCCTGCCTACAGGCATGTGTGTGAAGCCTATTAGATTTACTCTACCAACTTTTGCCAGTGCACAGTGATACGTCATATCTGGTGCAACCGTAGTGTACAGTGACATAAAACAACACTTTTTTGACTGTAATCAATTGAATATCAGTTGCCTGCCTACAGGCGTGTGTGTGAGGCCTACAGTGCCTACTCTGCCAACTTTTGCCAGTGCACAGTGACACTCATATCTGGTGGCACCTTAGATTGCATGCGCAGTGCCCCAAATTTGAAGTAGGAGGTCCGACCAAGCATCTTTTTCCATCTCCCTGTTCCAAAAATCAATGCCATATACACGTCCCCTAATAGTGGACGTAACAGGGATTAAACGGATAGGAATAGTACTACTTAACAGTACACACTTTATAATAACGCAGACAGAGGCAACGCAGAGAGAGGAGTTTGAAGAAGAGGAGTCAGAGGAGGAAGGTGGCTTTTGAGGAAGTGGAAGACCAAACACAGCAGGCGTCCCAGGGGGCTTGTTGTCACCTTTCGGGGACCGAACGGGACATGGCTTGCTTGGTATCCAACCTTTTGCAAATGGGGAGTTTGCGGTTGTGCAAAGGGACTGTTTGCGGTGCATTAAACGGGGAGATTGGTCTGTTACTGTGAAGTGGGTGTAACCCTTACACTACCTGATCGATACAACATCATACCTCATGTTTTAAAGCATGTTATTCCAAACAATTTAGGAATGTTAGGTGATGTATGCCCTTTATGGCTTAAAACCAGACTCTGCATCAACTATGTAATTTTCCATTTGAGTTTTGTCATGGATCCCCCTCCGCATGCCACAGTCCAGGTGTTAGTCCCCTTGAGACAACTTTCCCATCACTATTGTGGCCAGAAAGAGTCCCTGTGGGTTTTGAAATTCGCCTGCCCATTGAAGTCTATGGCGGTTCGCCGGGTTCGCCCGTTCACGAACATTTGATGGAAGTTCGCGTCCACTGTTCGCGAACCGAAAATTTGATGTTTGCGACATCACTAATTAAGGGTGCATAGTATGGAGACAAGCAAAAGATGGATTGGAAGATAGATTGATAAGACAGAGGGAGCATTTAGCTTGAAACAAAGCAAAGGATGGTTTATGCTTAATGTTATTGGATTACAAGAGTAAAGCCTTTGTAGACATATTTGAATGTCCCTGCCCAAGTTCCCAGAATGCAGTTGAATAACTATATTTTTTTAGACATTCAAATGTGAACACAAATGTACTATTTATTTACTGTACTACTTTATGATGGAGGGATTATATCACTCTGTTGCCCACAATAAATTATATATATTACTAGCGACTTGCCCGTCAAAAAATGACGGTCAATAAAATGTAAATGTTGTGAAATTTATTTGCAACACAAAATGAGTCTACTACATTTGTCCCTTTTTTGTTTCTAAAAAGAAATACACATTTCTTTTTTTAACTTTTAATTTTTTGTAAGTTTCAACTTATATTTCATAATCATTTTTTTTTTTTAAAAACAATATAATAATATCTTACTTTTAATGCATACATATTGTACTTTTTAATGCATACATATTGTAAAGTGTAACATGAAATTTTGTAACAGGCAACTTGTATATTATACAATCTTTCAACCTTCTTTTAACAATACTAACACTTTTAAATAGATATTTATCACTTAGTAACTGCAGACTATATTAACTTAGAGTAAGTACATTTTTTTACAAATAATTTTTTTTTTTTTATTTGTAACATTTTTGTTAAACTCTCGTTAAACTAAATTAGCATTGAATTCAGAGGAAGGCAAACAATAAAAACCCCCATTCAAACTTTTGCAATTGTATCTTAGAGGGAAAAAAATTAATTCCTTCCTGACCCCATTAACTGGCGATTGGATTACTCCCTGAATCAATACTTTTCCAAATCTTATGAAATGATTCAACTACATAGTAACAATACATGTTTGCCTATAACATATCTCTTTAACAAACAGTTTTTAAACTTTTTTTTTTGTGGGACCAATCATATGAACATGAAACTTGTAACCCATTTCAATATGTTTAAGGATGTTTAAGTTTTTTTTTTATTTTCTGTTTGTCTTTTATGCAAATATCACATAGCGTTTCCAAAGTGAAATAGTGGTCCCCTATTTAAAGAGTCCCAGAGTACTTACATTTTGTACTGGAAGTCAAACCACTGTTCTCTATGGATTTTTTTGTCCATTGTATATAGTTTGTTCTTGAAATGTTGTTTTTGTGCAATAATATTGAGTACCTTAAAATGTTGTCATAGAAATGAAACTACTCTACTCTATGTTTACAACACCTCATAGTACACAATGTTTTTTGTGTAAACGCATCCATCGTCTAATAAATGACCCTGACTTTCATTTTCGTCAACAGTCACTTTAATTTCGTTTGGATTGGTGCACCTTGAAAAAGCAACATAGAGTTGTCCATGTGCAAAAACTGGTTCCTTTAAAAAAATCCCAACAGACTTAAAAGTTTGGCCTTGTGATTTATTGATGGTCATGGCAAATGCCATGATAACTGGAAACTGTCTCCTTTGAAGGACAAAAGGCAAACCACTCTCGCTTGGAGCTAAATCAATTCTTGGTATAAAAACTCGGTCACCTCTATGGGTCCCAGTTATAATTTCTGCATGTATAAAATGATCTTTTAACTCATGCACAATTAATCTGGTGCCATTACAAAGTCCTTTTTTTGGATTCATATTTCGCAATAACATGACAATTGCACCTTTTTTCAATTGTAAAATATGTGGTGGCATTCCAGATGGTGATAAGGAATTAATAAATTCGATACTAAAATTCGATTCACTCTCTTTATCATCAGCCAGAACTGAATCTGCACTGTAATAATTCTTCTGTGGTGCATTGATGTATTTTAAAATTTCATTATTTACATTCAAGGCATCGATATTTTTTGATGTTAATATCACTTTGTTTGCAATGTCTGAGTAATCCTCGTTATTAAGAGTGTTTAGAAATATGGCTGATATCAGTGATTCGTTGCAAACCATTTCTGATGGAATTTCAATAGTATCATTTGGTAAATGCTGTATTTCTGGATGTTTTCCTTCTCCGATTTTAATAAGCCAATCATTGAATTCATTTTGGCCTTCAGATCTCATATTTAATTCTAATTTGAGATGTGTAAATATTTGCCACAGTTTACTGGTCTTGATACATGTTTCAATGATCTCTGTTCTATTTCCGTGTGGCACAACAGGTAATGTTTGCCGAAAATCTCCTCCTAACAGCATCACCTTTCCACCAAATGGCAACTTATTATCCATCACTTCTTTTAAGAATCTGTCAATACATTGCAGTGCGTGACATGACATCATTGTTGCCTCATCTATGATAATTAGTTTCGTTAGTTTAAATTTTTTTGCTTGTATAGAATTGAGTCGAATATCTGACACTGATGTTTCCAAAATGGGAACTGGCAGCTTAAATCCACTATGAACAGTTCTACCACCATCTAACAAAAGTGCAGCAATTCCAGTTGTTGCAAATGGCATAGCTATCTGACTGTGTGATCGAATATAACTCATCAAACAATTGTAAAGATAAGTTTTTCCAGATCCACCTGGGCCGTCTAGATAGAAATACCGGTCTTTGACCATTTCATCATCTGTAGCATTTGTGATGGCCTGAAATGCTTCTAACTGTTTAGTATTTAATGTTGCCAGTTTTTCTTGTGTTTTTTGTTTTTGTAGCTCAGTGTCATAATCATCAAAATTAATGTCATCTATAAGTCCTGGATCCGGTAAATTAAAACTTGAACAATTTAATCCATGAGCAAACAATATTTCTTGAATTTCCAACAATGTTTTTAACAGAGCGATTGGTTCTCTGTAACGTTTCAAGAAGTCTTCTGACATGTTTAATTTAAATGTTTCCCACAAAGTGAAAGCATCAGGTACATTGCAAAATATGCATATGAATGCAAATTGTTGTCTCATTTGCTTTGGCATTTGACATAGCGCTGCTTCTTCCAGACACCTCTCCCATTCTGTATCATCAGCTATGAAATTTTGCTGTCTTGCAGCTAATAGGAATGTATCATAAACGATGTCATTGACTGTACGTAAATGCTCAAAACTCTGTGCACCGGGAACATGTAGCAGAAGTAATCTTAAGCTGAAACGTTCAATATCCCTTGGACTGACGGTATAAATGCGTGGTATAATTTTTTGTGCATCTCTTCTTCGTTCTTTCCATTGACCATTTACAAATACATAGTAATATGGTATCTCTATGTATAAAATTGTCTGGCCTGCGTATCCTGACAGTTTAATTTAAACCATGCTATAAGTGTGGTATCTCTGTCTTCACTTTGACATAATGCAAGTCTTTCATTTCCTTGAGTAAAGCAAACCATCTGACTTTGAGGCAAATGTACAGCTAAGCGATAGATAGCATGTGACCGATCATGCATCTCAAATTTCAAAAGGCGCCACATTGCTTCAGGAGCACTAACATAGCGAGCATCTAAATAATTTGATAGTTCATCGTGTACAATTGGATTTTCGTTTTCATTTACAGCACCTTGTACAACAACAGTAGCTGCGTCATATCCTTTGTATATATATTTATACACATACTTAATTGATTTAATCGAAGTGCAAGCTTCTACATTGATGTGTGCATTGTACTTGATGAGCAAATGTGGATTGTATGGAACAACAAATCTATTATCAACCTTTTGGCCCCGGATAATAGCTGTTTCTCCTTGTGTTCTTTTATACAAAGGATATCCATCACAATTAGCATAAGTTTGCATTTGAAATTGTTTTGGGAATTCTTTTGTACATTTTTTATTTTCCATACATGGTGAATTAGGATTCATCTCTCCACATGGGCCATGAATCATTCTATGTGTAACAATCTCCCAAAGTTTTGTATATTTTTCTTGGTCTGGCAATTCGGCAGAAATGACTGAATCCACTCTCTCTGCAGTTTTCAACTTATCTTTTTCCTGCAGTATTAAAAGTATGTGAGCATGTGGCAGTCCTCTCTTTTGAAATTCAATAGTGTAAACAAATGCCATACATTGTCCAAATAATTTTGCTTTAGTGATATCATATATTAATGAATTCAGTTTGATTTTAAATACTCTTGCCACTAAATCTGGTCGGTCAGATGTAGTTTGTCCCAAATACAAATTTTCCTTGATCTCTGGCCATTGGGGATTACACGTGAATGTAATAAATAAATCTGGTTTTCCAAATTTTGTGACAATAGCCATGGCATCATTATACCTTTCTCGCATATTGCGAGGAGATCCTTGGAAAGTTGATGGCAAAATAATTGCTCTTCCAGCTGGAATGTCTCTGTTTGCAGCTATTTCAGCCACATAATCCATTAATCCACAATACTGTTCAACTCGTAATTTTTTTTGTTGAAATTTAATGAAATTTAAATTATTGGCTTCAACTTGTAGATATGAATCAATAATCCATTGTTGAGTGAGTTTGCCTCCATGTAAAATTGGATTAAAGCAGTCACGGATAGCAGTTTGTGCAACTTTATATTCCAGCATTGAAACATTAGATCTAATGCGAAGTTTAGTATTGGGATAAGTTTCCAATTTTAATTTTGGTTCCCATCCAGGTTCACCATTTGGAAAGAAAATGGGATATGTCATTGGATCTAAATTACAACTTAATATATTGATGTTGATAAATGGTTGTTCTTCATTGCGTGGATATATTCTAATATCACGCTGAAAAGGTGGTTCACCATCCTCATTTTTAAACACCATAGCAACCTCATTTACTGTCGGTAAATTATATCTTCTTTGATCAGTGTTGCGATCTCTTTTTAACACCATATTTACTCTTGGTATAGGCAATAGATGTCTTTCAGCATGTTCCTGTTGTTCTTTTTCCAGCTGTGCTAATTGTTTGTATGCTTTACTATATGGGTTGTTTTGCATAATTTTATCCAGCTGTTCAAAGACTATGCGCAAACACTGTCTATTTTCTGGTAGTGTCATTCTTTGTTCCACAGCTTCCATCGTATCCAAGACATACAACTGTGCAAATTTCCTTGGCTCTCCTTCTTGTGGGTGTAAATGTGAAGTTCGGTGGTATATTTGACCTTGAATTTTGAAACAATAAGGACCATGTCCTGGTACATTTTCTGCTAAAGTTGCACCCATTGAAGCAAATGAAATTGCACTGTTATAAGACCTGATGTTTTTTTTGAAATTATTATAATTTTGAAATGTTGGATCACTCATAATACATTCTAAATAATATGGAAATGGATGTCTTAGTGGAAGTTTCACCTTTCCTTTCTGACAGCAACTAATGAAATTTCCATCAGTAGGTCTTTCCTTTATGAAATGATAGGCCCCACAAAACTGACAAAGCACATTAAGTAACCCACAATAATGAGTATCTACATGTACTGCAGTATTGAACACATTGTCATGCATTTTTTCCACATATATATCAAACCCACTTTCTATATGTACATTGTTGTCATGTGTGTCTACATTTAAGTCATTCTGCACAATAGAATCATTAGACACTGGTTCACATAGATGTTTTTTTTTACTTTTCCTTTTTTTGCAAGGCCCAACAGACTCACTTTTGGCTTTCTTAGCAATCTTTCTTTTATTTAAAAGTCTCTGTTGATCTTCTTCTCTCAAGCGTTGTGAAGTTTCTGGTGTATGAGCATCTCTCCACCTTTGCTTCCTTTCCCTTGCCAATCTTCTTTTGCGTTCCATTTTGTCTTCTCCATTATCTTCCATTTTTTAATCTGTAATAGTCAATATAAATATTAATTAGTCTTTCTTCTTATTTTTGTGTACATATGTCTTTTTACTTTTTGGACTGTTACATTAAAGTTGATGAATAAACATTATCCTTGTTTCCAATGAAATAAATGAAACCATTTTTCAAATTATTTTATTGACATATATTAAATTGGTAATAACTGGACATATATATTTATTATATCAATTATTCATCTTTCAATTCATTTTAAATCCTTCTTGATTCACTTCACTGCATACATTTTTTTTTTTTTTGGCAAGTGCTTCTTCGTTTTGTTAAATGTTTGTATTGCTTCGTATTGTCTATTCAACTTTCCATAATTTTTTTTAACATATGCTGTTTTGATGTGTCAGGACCAAATTAAATATTTACCTGCAAAGACGGTCTTGATGTTGTTCAAAGGCTGCAAACGTCACACTGTGTGTTTATTCACTTTCCTTGATCAATAATCTGTAATTTAAATTTTAGAATCTTTGTATTATTTCACTTCACCCATATCATGAAATAAACATCAATCAAGAGACATATATTTTTATTCCTTAAAAACCTGAAAGCAAATTCTTTAATATGTTCCTATAGTAATCTAATACAAAACTGTTTTTGATATTACTCATTATTAATAATTAATTCATTAAATAAAGTGCATTATGAATGTTATTTTTAATTCTTTCACACAGGTAAGCACAATATCTAACGAATTAATTACTAATGTAATATACATTATTAATTACTAATTATATTTAATGTACATTATTAATTAATGCAGAATATATAAGCAATTATTAATTTAATGTACATTATTAATTAAATTTAAACTGAAAACATAAACATGAGTCTATCTGAGAATTAAATTATTAAAATCATGTACATTCTTAATTAATGAATCAATGTGTTTGTTTTCTGCACATTCTTAAACGCTAACATTTTTGATATTACTGTTTAGTAATAATTAATTAATTGTAGAAAGTACATTATAAACGTTATTTACAATTCTTTTACACAGGTAATTACAATATCCAATTAATTAGTAATGTAATCTACAATTAATTAATGTTCAATATATAACCAATTAATTTGTAATAGAATGTACATTATTAATTAATAATTAAATTTAATGTACATTATTTATTAATTCATGAATAAATGTGTTTCTTTTTTATGGACATTCTTAAACGCAAACTCACTTTTATATTAATGCTTAATTCATTAATTATTTAATGTACATTATCAATAGTATTGTCAATTGTTTCACACAGTTGAGCTCAATATTATATTTCTGTTAATGAAATAATGTACATTAATTTAATAGTTAATTGGTTATATTTTATTGATTATTAATTCTTAATTAAATAAAATACATTATGAATATTATTTACAATGTTTCACACATTTAAGCACAATATATAATCAATTAATTATTAATTTAATGTACATTATTAATTAATAATTCAATGTAATGTACATTAATAATTAATGCACAATACATAACCAATTATTAATTTAATGTACATAATTGTCTTTATTAAGTAACTAATAATATAGTAATTAATTAATGATACTTCTTAAAATGTACCTTTTGTAATTCAATGTTCCTGAATCAGTATCCTGAAGAGCTATCAATCTCTTTCGATTTTCCAGCATCCGAAAATGTCCAGTCACACTGTCATCACCTCAGGAAAAGGTGTCAGTAATGTGTCAATTGTGCCCTATATATAGGTTTTTGCGCGAGCCAAATGCATTGTTTTCGGCGGAAAATACGGGTGCGCGAGCGAAATGCATTGTTTTCGGCGGGAAATACGCTGTTGCTCGAGACCAATGTGTTGTTTTCGGCGGGAAATCGGAGTTGGCGCGAGACAAAGGCGGGAAATCGTAGTCGGCGCGAGGCAAAGGCGGGAAATCGTAGTCAGCGCGAGGCAAAGGCGGGAAATCGGAGTCTACGCGAGACAAAGGCGGGAACTCCGTGTTAATCCGGAAATGTGTGGTGTGCGTCTTATCGGATTTTCCGTAAGTGTTTTCCGTGGCTGTAGTGCTGTAGCCTCGTTTTCGTTTTGTTCGGCCGCCATTTTTTCTCTCGCTTATTTTTTTTAAAGTGTCTAAACTCTTTTATTTTGCTTTAAATGAAGGCGATAGTTTTTGTTTTGAGGTCCAGGATGCTTCCTCTTGCTGTCGGTAACTTTTTTATTTATGTGTTCTGTGTATTTAGTGTGTTTTATCTTTTTTCTTGTCCGCGGGTTGCGTCCGATTTTTGCGATGTCGTAATGTGTCTTATACGCCGTCACGGATTATCCGTAATGTGTCTACGCCTTTTTTTTCGGCCGCCATTTTTTCTGTCGCTTATTTTTTTTTGTGTGTTTACATTTTTGTCTACGCGAGACAAAGGCGGGAACTCCGTGTTAATCCGGAAATGTGTGGTGTGCGTCTTATCGGATTTTCCGTAAGTGTTTTCCGTGGCTATAGTGCTGTAGCCTCGTTTTCGTTTTGTTCGGCCGCCATTTTTTCTCTCGCTTATTTTTTTTAAAGTGTCTAAACTCTTTTATTTTGCTTTAAATGAAGGCGATAGTTTTTGTTTTGAGGTCCAGGATGCTTCCTCTTGCTGTCGGTAACTTTTTTATTTATGTGTTCTGTGTATTTAGTGTGTTTTATCTTTTTTCTTGTCCGCGGGTTGCGTCCGATTTTTGCGATGTCGTAATGTGTCTTATACGCCGTCACGGATTATCCGTAATGTGTCTACGCCTTTTTTTTCGGCCGCCATTTTTTCTGTCGCTTATTTTTTTTTTTGTGTTTACATTTTTGTATTTTAAGGTAAATCAATGTGTAACTCGCTTTCTGCAGGTCGTGGATGCTCCCTCTTGCTATCAGTTAGGTTTTTATGTATGTGGTGTGTGTAGTTATTGTTAATTTTAATTTTTATGATAGGCGGTTTGCGGCCGTATTTTTTTACTACGTTTTAACGGCTCGCCTCGCTACGCGAGGCTCGCCTGCAATGAGCGCCTGCGGCGCTCATTGCCAAAGTGCAACGGTTTAACGGCTCGCCTCGCTTCGCGAGGCTCGCCGGGCGATGAGCGCCTGCGGCGCTCATCGCTAAGCCCGCTATTCGTACGGACCACGCAAACAGCGTGACGACGACTCGTAGCAGGACAATTATAATATGTGATTATTGTTTATGTGTATCTCCTTTCCAGGTTTTAAAGTTCTTCTTCACCTGGGCTAATTAGGTCTCCTCTAGGAGTTTAACTCCATCACTCCTGTCAAGAACTCTTCACACTCTGTATCTGGTCCATCCTCTAGGGGCACCCGGTCACTCTCTCTCTCTCTCTCTCTCTCTCTCTCTCTCTCTCTCTCTCTCTATATATATATATATATATATATATATATATATATAAGTTTCTGTATATATAAAAACCACAGGTAACATGCAGGATTATAATGTGTAACCTCTTAACTACCTAGCTGCATAATGATTTTAAACTCTTCACTTATTTATTTGAGACAATATTCCTCAATGTAATTGTGATATAAAATGTACACATCATTTGCTTCTAAGAAGCCCCCAGACTGATAGATTCTTACTTTCTGGAGCCTCTACCTCTCTTCATGTTCTACCTCATGAGATTGTCATCTTGCATAGCTTTAACTTAAAGACACAGGGAAGGGCATCACTCTACAAGTGTCACTTCTATTTGTTAGCTTGAGACACTAGCAGTGTGAGTCCCCTCCCCTTTGGAATGGCTTTAGCTCAAAGCTGTGCAAGATGACAGCTCTCATCAGAGAAAACAGGAAGAACACGTCTCCAGATGGTAAGAATATGTTACTCTGGGGGCTTCTTAGAAGTAAACAAAGTGTAAACTCATTAACATAATTACACTAAAGAAGATACTATTACTTAATTAATCTAGTTGAAACATTATTGTTAAAAAATGCCTATAGAATCCCTAATGGTTTATTATTAGTCACAACAGCCCATGTTAATTAAGCAATACATATCTATCTATCAAAATAAAGTATGTTGCTTTTGTGTATTTATTTCCATATATATATATATATATATATATATATATATATATATATATACCGTATATATACAGTACATTTGTATTCACATTTGAGTGTCTAAAACAAGTAAAAAAGTAAAAAATGTGTTCCCTTTCCTAATATTCCGAGTAATACAGTTTTTACACTGCACTCTAGGCTCTGGGCTCTGGGAAATATATATATTAAGAATATTAAGAATACATTTAACTAAAAATATTTTATCAGCATTTGTATGTTGATATTTTTGTTGAAATATCCAAAATAAACCATACATGCAACTCTTAATCTAGCAGGGTGGCAAATAACTTATATAACACAATTGTCATTCCCAGGTAGTACTTTTTAATGTTTCTACCCCGCTTATTTTCTTATGCAACATTACAAGTACTACTTACATAATTTGTATTCTTGGACTGATTTACACAAAAAATGTATTTCAATATCAGTTTTTCTATACACCCTGAAATCAAATTTCTTTGCAATTTAATGAAAAACATGAATGTTTTAATGCAATGTTTAAGCAAACATATTTTATGTTAATATGTGCATATTTCTAATCAAGCTTTAGGAGTTTGTATTTTTTTATATCACACTGGTCCTACATCTTAACCCTCCTGGCGGTATGATTATGTCAGTATTTAGAATGTTAAGCTCGTAGAGAAGGAATAATATATATATATATATATATATATATATATATATATATATATATATATATATATACATACACACTAGCGACTTGCCCACCCAAAAATGAAGGTCAATACAATTGTAATACTGGGAATGCTGTTTGACACAATGTGAGTCTGTGACACTCTTAACCTTTTTGTTATGTAGAAACAAAGTACAACAATTCTAATAACTTTTTTTTAAATGTTTAACTTTCAACGACTGGTAAATGATAATTTTTTACCATATTAAAATTTGTAATCATCATCTATGCAGGAATAATGTAACAATGGATGAAGTTTGTATGAATAAATAGTCGTAAACCATTACATAAAAGATTTGCAGCACGCAACTTAGATTTTAAACATTAGTGAACCATTTTTATTAACAATACTAACATTTTTGTATGGATGGTATATATGAGTTACATAAAATTAGGTAAACTTTATATGTATGAGTATATGAAACCATTACATAATGGCTTGTAACATGCAACTTTTATTTTAAGTACTGTTAAACCACTTAGGTATTGAATCAAGAGGAAGGCAAACAGTAAAAAAAAAAAAAACATGGAAACTTAGCCAATTGTATCAAAGAAGTAAAAAAATGAATTCCTTCCTGACCCATTTATTTGGCAATTGGATTACTCCCTTGATCAATACTCTGTATTTAATTATATATTCAATTTTTACAGAAACAATAATTTTAACATTACAAACCTAAAGTTAATGTATTCAACTTTAAACACTATAATAGTAATAAAAAGCAAAGTAACTGTTTTGTGGGGCCAATCCTGGCAAAAAGCCACTTCCAAGACATTCCAATAATTTTCTTTTTTGCATGTCCAAGTGGTTCCCTTAAAAAGAGCCCAGCAGACTTTTAATTTTGTCTATGGGATATAACCACTGTTTATTGTTTTTTTTCTTCTTGTTTTTTTTTTTATTATTGTAGTTTTGTAAAAATTGTACATAGAGTTTCGTATGTGAAATAGTGGTCCTCTAAAAAGAGTCCAACTGACATTAAAGTTCGTCCTGGAAATTAAACCACTATTCTATATGTTTACAAAACCTAATAGTACACAATGTTTTTTGTAAAAATGCGTTGTGTAATAGATCAATCTGACTTGGGTTATCATCAATCGAAACTTTAATATCATCTAGATTTGTGCACCTTGAAAAAGCAACATAGAGTTGTCCATGTGCAAAAACAGGTTCCTTTAAAAAATACTTACAGAGTTTATCCTTGAGATTTATTTATGGTCATGGCAAATGCCATGATATCTGGAAATTGTCTCCTTTGAAGGACAAAAGGCAAACCACTCTCACTTGGAGCCAAATCAATTCTTGGTATAAAAGCTTGTTCACCTTTATGGATACCAGTCATAATTTTTGCATGTATGAAATGATCTTTTAAATTGTGCACAATTAATCTGGTCCCATTACAAAGTCCTTTTTTGGATTTATATTTATCAATAGCATGACAATTGCCCTTTTTTTCAATTTCAAAACATGTGGTGGCATTCCAGATGGTGTTAAAGAATTAATACATTCTATACTAAAGTTAGATTCACTGGGCCTCATTCTATTATCGGCCGTAAATCGGCCGTAAGGCTGCGATTCCTTGCGAGGGTTCAGTTAACTCGCGATTCTATTATACGGCCCCGCAAGGATCTCCTTTTACGGCCGGCCGCATATCTTGGAACCGGCCGTAATCTCAGAAATATAAAAACTGAAAAATAAATTCAAGCCTGCACTGTACAGCTCTGTAAATGCTAGGGATCATATTGGGGGACATGAGGATTAAAAGGAACCCACTCTCAAGCTTGCACATCTGCCCAAACCCGAGTTCAAATTAACTGTTTATTTGCCGGCTGCGGCGTGGGTGTGTCTGAAGTGCTCCAAGCACTCTGGACTTTTTACATGGATATTTTACGGATATTAAAAAACAAATATTTTACGGATTTGAGTATAGGGTAATTATGTGCTATTTTTTCTAACACCTAAAATCCCTTTATAGTCTTCTCAAAGTGCAGGATGGCTTTATTTGAGCTATTTTATGTGCTTAATTGGTGCTAGCGAGACCTTTTTCCTGCAAGTAACTGCGGCTCGTTTTTAGCCTTGCAGAGAGGTTTCCCGGAGCAATTGAATTGCAAATCTCTTGCGGCCGTTTTAGATCAAAGGCTTTCCTCCGGCGCGAGCGGCCGCAAGAGATAGCAAGGCACCGGCCGCAAGCCTGCCGGAATCCCCGGCCGTAAGGGAATAGAATAGCAGAATAGCTTGCGGCCGGTCCTTACGGCCCCGCAACGGCTGCGGCCGATAATAGAATGAGGCCCACTGTCTTTATCATCAGCCAGAACTGAATCTGCACTGTAATCATTATTTTGGGGTGCATTGATGAATTTTAAATTGTTGTTATTTAGATTCAAGGCATCTATATTTTTGGATCTTAATAACACTTTGTTTGCAATGTCTGAGTAATTGTCGTTATTGAGAGTGTTTAGAAAGATTGCCGATATGAGTGATTCCGTGCAAACCATTTGTGATGGAATTTTAATGGTATTATTGGGTAAATAATTTATTTGTGGATGTTTTCCTTCTCCAATTTGAATGAGCCAATCATTGAATTCTAATTTGAGGTGTGTAAATATTTTCCACAATTTACTTGTCTTAATACATGTTTCAATGATGCCAGTCCTATTTCAATGTGGCACAACAGGTAATGTTTGCCTAAAATCACCTCATGACAACATCACCTTTCCACCAAATGGTAAAATTATTATCTATCACTTCTTTTGAGAATCTATCAATACATTGCAAGACATGACATGACATCATTGTTGCCTCATCTATGATAATTAATTTACTTTTTTTTTTATGTTTTTGCTTGTAAAGAATTCAGTCGAATATCTGACACTGATGTTTCTAAAATGGGAACTGGTAGTTTAAAACCACTATGCACAGTTCTGCCACCTTCTAACAAAAGTGCAGCAATTCCAGTTGTTGCAAATGGCATTGCTATTTGACCCTGTACTCGATTGTAACTCATCAAACAATTGAACAGATACATTTTTCATGATCCACCAGGGCCATCTAGATAGAAATAACGGTCTTTGACCATTTAATCACCTGTAGCATTTGTGATTAAATGCTTGTAATTGTAAAGTATTTAAAGTTGCCAGTTTTTCTTGTGTTTTTTGTTATTGAAGCTCAGTGTCATAATCAAAGTTGATGTCATCTATAAGTCCTGGTTCAGGCAAATTAAAACTTGCACAATTTAATCCATGAGCAAGAAATATTTCTTGAATTTCCATCAATGCTTTTAAGAGTACAATGGGCTCATTATAACGTTTCAAGAAGTCTTCACACATGTTTAATTTAAATGTTTCCCACAAAGCAAATGCATCAGGTACATTGCAAAAGATGCAAATTAATGCAAATTGTTCTCTCATTTGCTTTGACATTTGACATTGTGCTACTTCTTCCAGACAACTTTCCCATTCTGTATCATCTGCTATGAAGTTTTGATGTCTTGCAGCTAATAGGAAAGTATCATAAACTATGTAATTCACTGTGTGTAAATGTTCATAACTTTGTGCACCGGGAACATGTAAAAGAAGTAATCTTAAACTTAAAAGTTCAATGTTCTTTTATGCAAGGGGTATCCATCACAATTAGCATAAGTTTGCATTTGAAATTGTTTTGAGGACTCTTTTGTACATTTTTTTATTTTCCATACATGGTGAATTTGGACTGATATCTCCACATGGCCCATGAATCATTCTGTGTGTTACAATCTCATAAAGTTTTGAATATTTTTCTGGATGTGGCATTTCATCAATAATTACTGAATCCACTCTCTCTGCAGTATTCAATTTATCTTTTTCATGCAGGATTAAAAAGTATGTGTGCATGTGGCAGGCCTCTTTTTTTAAATTCAATGGTATAAACAAAAGCCTCACATTTTCCAAATAAGTGTGCTTTACTTATATCATGTATTAATGAATTGCGTTTTATTTTTATTACTCTTGCCACCAAATCTGGTCGGTCAGAAGTATTTTGGCCAAGATTCAAATTTTCCTTGATATCTGCCCATTGTGGATTACATGTGAATGTTATGAATAAATCTGGTTTTCCAAATTTTGTGACAATAGCCATGGCATTATTATATCTTTCTCTCATATTGCAAGGAGATCCTTGGAAAGTGGATAGCAAAATTATTGCTCTTCCACCTGGATTGTCTCTGTTGGTAGCCAATTCAGCAACATAATCCATCAATCCACAATATTGTTCTATGCGAAGCTTGTTTTGTTGAAATGTGATAACATTGAGATTATTTGCTTTGACTTGTAGATAGGAATCAATAATCCATTGTTGTGGGAGTTTTCCCCCACATAAAATAGGATTAAAATGATCCCGAATAGCAGTTTGTGCCACTTTATATTCCAGCATAGAAATATTACTTCTAACACAAACTTTACTATTGGGATAACTTTGCAATTGTAATTTTGGTTCCCATCCTGGCTTACCATTTGGAAAGAAAATGGGATATGTCATTGGATCCAAATTACAACTTAATATGTTTATAAAAGGTTGGTCTTCATTGCATAGATATATTCTAATATCTCGCTGAAAAGGTGGTTCACCATCCTCACTTTTAAGGACCATGGCAACCTCATTTACTGTTGGTAAATTATACCGTCTTTGATCAGTGTTGCAATCTCTTTTTAACACCATATTTACTCTTGGCATTGTCAATTGATGTCTTTGAGCATATTCCTGTTGTTCTTTTTCAACCTGTGCTAATTGTTTGTATGCTTGACTGTATGGGTTGTTGGCCATAATTTTATCCAGCTGTTCAAAGACTATGCACAAACACTGTTTATTTTCTGGAAGCGTCATCCGTTGTTCAACAGCTTCCATTGTATCTAAGACATATAACTTTGCAAATTTCCTTTGCTCTCCTTCTTGTGGGTGTAGATGTGAAGTGAGGTGGTAAAATTGTCCTTGAACTCTAAAACAATATGGACAATGTCCTGGGGCATTTTCTGCAAATGTAGCACCCATAGAAGCAAATTAAATTGCACTGTTATAAGACCTGATGTTTTGTTTTTTTTACAATTGGTATAATTTGGAAATTTTGGATTGCTCATGATACTTTGTAAGTAATCTGGAAATGTGTGTCTTTGTGGAAGTCTTACCTTGCCTTTCTGACAGCAACTAATGAAGTCTCCGTCAGTTGATGTTTCCTTGAGAAAATGGTAGGCCCCACAAAACTGATAAACAACATTGAGGAATCCACAATAATGAGTGTCTACTGTTAGTGCTGTAATGAAAGCAGTATCCTGACCTTCCTATACATTAGTGATGTCCCGAACAGTTCGCCCGCGGACTATTCGCTGTGATTTTGACATGTTCGCGTTCGCAGCGGACGGCAAACATATGCGCTTTTCGTTTCGCCCCCTATACTTTATCATTGAGGAAACTTTGACCCTGCACCTCACAGTCAGCAGACACATTCCAGCCAATCAGCAGCATACACTCCCTTCCAGAGCCTTCCATCTGAAGGACAGCAACCCAAAAAGCCCTTTTTAGGGCTAGAACATCATTTATTTTATTTTATAATTTTTTTCTGTGTAATCTAATTGCATATGCCTGCCTGCCAGCGTGTGTGTGTTACAGGCTAACACCTAACAGCTTATATTGTGCTCAGTGAAATAAAACAACACTTTTTTGACTGTAATAGATTGAATAGCAATTGCCTGCCTACAGGCGTATGTCTGAAGCCTATTGCATCTACTCTGCCAACTTTTGCCAGTGCACAGTGATACGTCATATCTGGTGCAACCGTAGTGTACAGTGACATAAAACAAGACTTTTTTGACTGTAATCGATTGAATATCAGTTGCCTGCCTACAGGTTTGTGTGTGAGGCCTACAGTGCCTACTCTGCTAACTTTTGCCAGTGCACAGTGACACTCATATCTGGTGGCACCTTAGATTGCACACGCAGTGCCCCAAATTTGAAGTAGGAGGTCCGACCAAGCATCTTTTTCCATCTCCCTGTTCCAAAAATCAATGCCATATACACGTCCCCTAATAGTGGACGTAGCAGGGATTAAACCGATAGGAATACTAATACTTAACAGTACACACCTTATAATAACGCAGACAGAGGCAACGCAGAGAGAGGAGTTTGAAGAAGAGGAGTCAGAGGAGGAAGGTGGCTTTTGAGGAGGTGGAAGACCAAACATAGCAGGCGTCCCAGGGGGCTTGTTGTCACCTTTCGGGGACCCTTGGTGGCTGGGTGGAGGAAGAGACCTTCAATGACATCAGTGAGGACAAGGAACGGGACATGGCTAGCTTGGTATCCAACCTTGTGCAAATGGGGAGTTTGCGGTTGTGCAAAGGGACTGTTTGCGGTTGTTTGCGGTGCATTAAACGGGGAGATTGGTCTGTTACTGTGAAGCGGGTGTAACCCTTACACTACCTGATCGATACAACATCATACCTGATGTTTTAAAGCATGTTATTCCAAACAATTTAGGAATGTTAGGTGATGTATGCCCTTTATGGCTTAAAACCAGACTCTGCATCAACTATGTAATTTTCCGTGGGAGTTTTGCCATGGATCCCCCTCCGGCATGCCACAGTCCAGGTGTTAGTCCCCTTGAAACAACTATTGTGACCAGAAAGAGTCCCTGTGGGTTTCGAAATTCGCCTGCCCATTGAAGTCTACGGCGGTTCGCCGATGTTCGCCCATTCGCGAACATTTGATGAAGTTCGCGTCCACTGTTCGCGAACCCAAAATTTGATGTTCGAGACATCATTACTCAACATAGATATCACTACAACTTTCTATATCTACATTGGTGTCATGTGTATGAACATTGGTATCATGAGGCAATATTGGATCATTAGGCAATGTTTCACAGACATGTTTTTGTTTACTTTTTCTTTTCTTTGAAGCTCCAGCACACTCACATGTTTTCCTATTCATTTTTCTTTTATTTAAAAGTCTCTGTCGGTCTTCTTCTCTTAAGCGTTGAGAAGTCACAGGGGAATGTGCATCTCTCCATTTGTGCTTCCGTTCCCTTGCCGCTCATCTTTTACATTCAATCCTTTCTTCTCCATTGCCCGCCAGTAATCTGTAAAAGTAAATACAGGTGTAAGATGTAATGTTTTTTTGTATAGTACATATTGTTTGTAGCTGCTCTCAATGCAAAACCTAAATAGCATTAATGAAAGAATGCAATGATTTGAAAAGCATTTTAAATTTTACCATGAAATAAATTAATCCATTAAGCTTTTTTTTTTTTTATTGGCATACATTAAAAAGTAAGGCGCTGCACATATATATATATATTGATAAATATGATTTTTTTTATTTTTTTGTAATAATTAATTATTAATTCATGAATAAATTAATATACGTTAATGAATGAATCAATAACTGGCATCAATGGTAAACCTAAAGAGGTAATATATGTTTTCCTAAAGAAGGGCAAACAGAAAGAGCTATGAGCAAAGTTTAGATCGGGCTTAAAATAATGTACAATTTTGTAATTTTATTAATGTTGAAATCAATTGACTTATGAAGTTAATTAGGTAAACATATATGTATGCCTATTTTATATTTTTTTGTTTTGTTATTATGAATGAATAATTAATTAGTAAGTAAATTGTAAAATATAGAATTTTTTTTGTTCATAATGATTACTAATAATTAATTAATAAAGTAATGTACATTAATAATGGATTAATCAATGAGTAAATATATTAGAAAGAGGTAAGCATTAATGTATTAATAAACTTTAATAAACTTTAATACATAGTAATCATTTTTTGAGAATGATTACTAATTAATAAATTAATGTACATTACTAAATAAATATTCAATTAATATATTACAAACAGCTAAACATGACAATATGGATAAACTAAAGCAAGTGTAAACTATAAGTTTGTTGCTCAATTTTTGTAACTAATAATATATACCTTTTTGTAAGAATGATTAATTTATTAATTATTTACTAATGATTATTAATAGAAATTAATATACTTTACCTATTTGTATTTAATATTCAGCAATCAGTATCCTGAAAAGCTAACAATGATATTTTTTTTTGCCGCTTCTCGTAATTTTTTTCCCTAAGTCCTGCATCTCGGAATTCTTTTTTTATAAGTCCCGCATTAGTCAACTGCTTGCAGCCAATGGCTATCCTGCTTTTTGTAAATGTTTGGAGGCTAAGTCCCACGTGTTTCATTACCTTCGTCGCTCATCGCCTGTGCTGCGCGTTATAGGGGTTAACATCTCGCCTCGCTTCGCGAGGCTTACAGGCAATAAGCGCCTTTAGCCAAGATCGCCTAAGTGCTCCGAGTTAACAGCTCACCTCGCTATGCGTGGCTCGTTAGCTATGGGCGCCTTTGCCGCTTATCGCTAAGTCGTAAGCATCACGCAAAGCGTGACGACGTCTCGTAGTTCGACAATTATATGTGATATTTATATAGAAAAAGAATATAGAAAAAGTTTACATGTGTGTGTGTGTGTATATATATATATATATATATATATATATATATATATATATATATATATATATATATATATATACACATACATATATAAAATATACACTTAAACTTTTTTATATTCTGGACCACCCCCCACCCTAGCGCCCACAGAGCACCATTACCCTTTCCCCCTCTCCTCCTCCCTTACCCCCCCTTTCCTCCTCCCTTCCCTTCTCCTCCTCCCTTTCCCCCTTCCCCCCTCTCCTACTCAATTTCCCCCTCCCCCCCTCTCCTCCTCCCTTTCCCCCCTTCCCCCTTATCCACCTCCATTTCCCCTTCCCACTTATACTCCTCCTCCTCCCTTTCCCCCTTATCCTTCTCCCTTTCCCTTCTCCTCCTCCCTTTCCCCCTTCTCCTTCTCTCTTTACCCCTTATGCTTCTCCCTTTACCCCTTCCCCTTATCCTCCTCTTCCTGTTTCCCCCTTTCCATTCACCTCCCTTTCCTCTTTTCCCTTACTATGATCCGATGATGATCCTTCCCCTGCGGCACTTCATCTGGCTGGGAAGCAACTGCTAATGACATGATGGGCATCCCGAGTGACATCACATACATGTAACATCATTAACATTTGCTGGTCCCGGTCACAGCCAGATGAGGTGCTGCAGGGGAAGGAACATCATCGAATCATCATATTATAGTAAGGGGAGAGTGGAAAGGGGGAAAAGAAGGTGAATGGAGAGGGGGAAAGAGGGAGGAGGGGAAGGAGGGAGGAGGATAAGGAGAAGAATAAGGGGGAAAGGGAGGAGGAGGAATGGTGTGGTAAATTAGGCAGCACTGTGCCCCCCTCAGATCCGCCCCTGCACTCCCCGATGTAATCCTGAGTGTGGCTCGGGGTTACCGCTTTAAGTACTAAAAATTAACCCAGAGCCACGCTCAGGATTACTGCTAGGAGGGTTAATGGGTTTGAGATATTTGATGTTTTCAAATGCAGTTCTTTAAATATATAAGACTATATTGATCCTTTAGTTCTAACACAACAATTTCTATTGATAGATGTTACTGAAGTGTTTACAAGGAATGAGAACTGTTGAGTTCAGAAATACATAACATCCATAATAGAGTAATTTTTGTAGGATTGTGAGTTTAATATAATTGATACCACCCAATAACAAGAGTTTTTAGAGATAACTAGATATATTTTTTTTCTTAGTGCACACAACATGGGGCCAAACTGAGTATTATGTAATCCTTTGGCCATATAGATATTTAAATGTATTTGTCCAGGCTGGCTTGCACATTTGCTTTAAACCTGCAAAAAACAAACTGTATGTTATTACACTGCATGTCCCTGTCCCAGGTTCTCAGAGTAAAGGGTAATATTCATATTTCTCAGAATTCTTGGTGGGAAACACGTTTTTAAACTTGTTTAAGAACACAAATGTATTATTTATTTACTGTACTACTGTACTACTCCCTCCATAAATTAAATGATTATTGCGGTAAACTTCCTCCTTAAAAAACAAGCTAGGAACCGGACCCACACTGATGAGAGGCAGTAACCTCGAAACAGCTGTACGTGAGTAGGATTCCTGGCTTGTTTATAATCCATCCTGAGCTTTGCTCAAAGCTGTGTAATGCAGTAGGCATATGCTTGAAAGAAGCCATGTTTAAAATGGTATTGGATTACAAAAGTGAAGCCTTTGTGGGCACATTTGCATGTTCTGGCCAAGGTTCCCAGAATGCACTGTAATAACTGTATTTCTCTGAATTCTGAGCAGTAAACATTTTTTAACTTATTTTAGATGTTTAAATGTGAATATAAGTGTACCGTTTACTTACTATATATATATATATATATATTGCAAGTATTCACCCCCCTTTACTTTTTACTTATTTTGATACATTACAGACTTACGTTCAATGATTTGTTAATCTGAATTTTATATGATGGATCAGAACACAATAGTCTAAGTTGGTGAAGAGAAATGAGAAAAATACATACATAAAACTATTTTTTAGAAATAGAAAACAGAAAATTGGCATGTGTGTATGTATTCACCCCCTTTGTTATGAAGCCCATAAAAAGCTCTGGTGCAACCAATTACCTTCAGGAGTCACATAATTAGTGAAATGGTGTCTACCTGTGTGCAATCTAAGTGTCACGTGATCTGTCATTACATATACACACCTTTTTTGAACCACACCAGAGGCTGCAACACCTAAGCAAGCGGCACCACTAACCAAATACTGCCATGAAGACCAACAAACTCTCCAAAGAAGTAAGGTACAATGTTGTTGAGAAGTACAAGTCAGGGTTAGGTTATAAAAAATATCCAAATCTTTTATGATCCCCAGTAGCAATATCAAATCTATCATAACCAAATGGAAAAACTTGGCACAACAGCAAACTTGCCAAGAGACGGC
The DNA here is from genome assembly GCA_027410445.1 of Discoglossus pictus. Taxonomy (NCBI): domain Eukaryota; kingdom Metazoa; phylum Chordata; class Amphibia; order Anura; family Alytidae; genus Discoglossus; species Discoglossus pictus. The sequence goes on from CM050164.1 coordinate 454,925,056, forward strand.
CACCCCACAAAACTTACGGACCGGGCAAGGAGGGCATTAATCAGAGAGGCAGCACAGAGACCTAAGGTAACCCTGGAGAAGCTGCAGAGTTCCACAGCAGAGACTGGAGTATCTGTACATAGGACGACAATAAGCCGTACGCTCCATAGAGTTGGGCTTTATGGCAGAGTGGCCATAAAAATGCCATTACTTTCAGCAAAAAAATAAACGGCATACTTTGAGTTTGCGAAAAGGCATGTGGGAGACCCCAAAATGTATGGAGGAAGGTGCTCTGGTTTGATGAGATTAAAATTTAACTTTTCAGCCATCAAAGAAAACGCTATTTCTGACGCAAACCCAACACATTACATCACCCAAAGAACCCCACCCCCACAGTGAAACATGGTGGTGGCAGCATCATGCTATGCGAATGTGTTTCAGCAGCTGGCACTGGGAAACTGGTCAGAGTTAAGGGAAAGATGGATGGTGCTAAATACAGGGATATTCTTGAGCAAAACCTGTACCACTCTGTGCATGATTTGAGGCTAGGACGGAGTTTCACCTTCCAGCAGGACAATGACTCCAAACACACTGCTAAAGCAACACTTGAGTGGTTTATGGGGAAACATGTAAATGTGTTGGAATGGCCTAGTCAAAGCCCAGACCTCAATCCAATAGACAATCTGTGGTCAAACTTAAAGATTGCTGTTCACAAGAGTAAACCATCCAACTTGAAGGAGCTGGAGCAGTTTTGGAAGGAGGAATGGGAAAAAATCCCAGTGGTAAGATGTGGCAAGCTCATAGAGACTTATCCAAAGTGACTTGGAGCTATGATTGCTGCAAAAGGTGGCATCTTCAAAGTATTGACTTTAGGGGGGTGAATAGTTATGCACATTGACTTTTTATGTTATTTTGTCCTATTTGTTTTTGTTTCACGATTAAAAAAAAAAATCTTCAAAGTTGTGGGCATGTTCTGTAAATTAAATGATGCAAAAACTCAAAAAATCCATGTTAATGCCAAGGGGGCATTAACGCATATATATATTTATATATATACATGTATCTCTCTATATAATATGTCTATCTATCTATCTATCTATCTATCTGTGTGTCTATCGATCTACCTATATATGACCTTTAATTCTTAGTTGGTTATAATTGCAATTTCAATATACTATATATATAATGGTAATTTTCTTTTGTTACGTCTAGCCAGTTCATTAAAGGCCAGATTTTATTACATATTATATGCTTTATAGGTTTCATACACTAGTATTACACTGTTCATAGAAGGTGATCTTTTAAATCACATTAGACTAATGTTCCTGAAACTCTGGATAATGTAAGTTTTACTGAATCAATGTAACTAAAAAGGTCAAACACTGATTTGCTCTGATAATGGATATGGTGAAAAAAACATAATGAATACTTTATTATGGTGCATTTGACCTTGAGACTTAGTAATATTTGCTAAGATCTATGAATCATTCTGCAAATTAGAAAATTATACACTGTCCAAGCAGTGTTATTGCTTAGTTTACAGCAACATTTATAAATTATGCACTAACATGACAAGTTTATCAACTATGGCAGACATAATTGTTTGACATCCCCTAGAGCAAATTTTTCCGTATATACTTATTTCTAATAAAGGTCTTGTTAATCGAAATACAGCAGCTGGGGAAAAGAGGTAGACCTTATAAATATCAAATGAGAATATAGAACATAGACCACCGCATAATTCTTAGCTATATAGTAAAACATAGAAATTGGATAAGCTGTAAACAAGTCTTTGCTGTACATAGAAACCAAAGGGTGAGATTAACACCTTTAGAGGTCCTCTCCCCCCTCTCCTGTGTCTCTTTTCCCCCCTGTGTCTTTTTCCTCTCCCCTCCCCTGTGTCTTTTACCCCCCTCTCCACTTCCCTGTGTCTTCCCCCTCTCACCTCCCTCTTCCTCCCCTCTTCCTCCCCCTCTCCCATGTCTTCCTCCCCCTCTCCCTACCTCTTCCTCTCCCTCTCCCCTGTTTCTTCCTATCCCCTGTGTCTTCCTCCCCCCTCTCCCCTGTTTCTTCCTCTCCTGTGTCTTCCTCTCCCTCTCCCCTCCCTCTTCCTCCCCCTCCCCTGTGTCTTCCTCCCCCTCCCTTTTTCCAATCCAGCTCGATGAGCATGTGTGGCTCTGCCACGTAATGCACGCGCACTATGTGCACGCGCTCATGGCCGCTGCCACGAGCTGCACAGGCAGCGTCCGTACAGAGCTGCACATGTGCAAAGCTGTGTACGGACTTAGGAAGTAAGTGTGTACGCTGCCATGGAGTGTTACACACTTACGAGAATTATATTAGTGATACCTGACGATGAAAGTCAGCCCTCAGCTGAGAATAAAGAAGGTTTTGAAAAATCCCCCCCTGAAGAATGTGCATTGGACAAGCTCTTGTGGAATTATTATTATTATTATTGTTTATTTGTGATGCGCCAACATATTCCGTAGCGCTATACAAGTAGAGGCAACAAAACAATTGCAATATTAACACATTGAAAAGAATGGATCTTCAAATCCAGTGTCCATAGACAGAGCTTCCCCAAAGCACCACTCAGGATTGAAAACTCGCAAACTTACCTGCTGTGATAAATAGTCTTCCCATAAAATCTAAAGCATGAGTTAGGAACCAGCCCCACAGTGATGAGATCCATTGAAGATTGAAGAGGTACTGTCTGTGGGTAGGTGTGTTTTCTCATAATCATATGCATAATCTATCCTACGCTATGCTATAAAGCTGTGCAATACCGTGATCATATGCATAAAAGGAGCCCTATGCAAAGTGGTATTGGATTTCAGAGGGGCTTATTTGCATGTCCATGCCCAGTTTCCCAGATTGCAGTGCAATAGCTGTATTTCTGGAAGATCTGAGAATGAAATAAGTTTTTTAACCTATTTTTAGACATTCGTATATGAACACAAATATACTATTTATTTATCAGAGTAAACAAAATAGATGAGTGGAGGGTGGTCCACATTTACAACTTTCCTTATTCAAATCACTGCACCCCAGGAGTTATAGCACATGAAAAATATATATTTATTTGTATCATATATCTAAACGCAGCATTATCTGGAATAGAGATACAGTTCTAAAGTTTTTTTTTGCATTTAGCACTTTTACACTTGCCATACCACGTGGCATGCAGTGAATTGATTAGGGAAGTAGTGAGTGAGGAGCGCAATCTCCTGATCTGTTTCGATTAATGCATTGCAAATGTCTCATGCACATTTCCCATATACAAAATATAATGTAAGCTGTGAGTTAACTTAATAATAGATCAATCATGATCATCAATCAATTCCATAGAAATATTTTAAGTTATTTCTTGATTTTTATAATACAATCATGGATTTAACTGATTATTAATACAGTAGCGATGTCTCCCTCCACGAACCCCAAGTACTGTCATCAATGTAGTGCTATTAGTAGTGCTAAGAAGATGACTGGAAATTAAGGCCTCCATTTCTCGTAAAGGATGGCTAGCAACTATGGGAGTTTTGATAAACTATCGACTGGAGCAATTCTATGGCTCCTGGAAAAATAAGCCTGTAAAACTTACTGACTCACACCCAGTGGGGTTGCTAGGACCTCTCTGGCTCTAACAAGTACTTACAGTCTACTTGCTAAAGACCCTGAGTCTGCAGCACAGTAGTCTCCATAGAAATGCTGCGGAATGGTACCCACTAATGTGAAATTATAATACTAATAATAAAACCAATGCATGGGGCTTCATGACTCCTTTGCATATGACTTGCTACCCCTATATCCACCATAACACTCACTACTGTATGAGCCAGATGATCCCTGGGACCCTCCCTCAACACCCACTACCTTCTATGAACCTGGTGATCCTAGGAATTCCCTCTTCCTACCTGCTTCTCTCAAGAGGCTCTAGAGATTCCCAACTAAAGTTAACCATGTGGTCCTTATGGACGCCCTTGGCACCAAATATCACCTGCTATTATGGGGTCCCAAAGAACTCCCACAGTAATCTAAGGTATAAGCATGGGCGTCCCTGTGGTCCCCTGTGGTACCCAATATTACCCCATATATCACAAGGGTCATTATGAATCCAGTGGCAAATAACATTTTCGTCTATACCATGGCACCTAAAGTAAACCTCTATACTATGGATGACTCAATGGAGGTCTTAATTGACATTTTCTTTGATCAATATTGACTAATCACCTTTCCTTCCTTTTTCACTATAACATTTTAAATTTTATATATATATATATATATATATATATATATATATTTATTTTATTTTTTTTCGTTTATCAATTCTCCTTACAATTGGTGTAACTATGATGTTTAATCACATTGGGACCTGTAATTACTTCACTATCAGTCATAGTTACATAGTTACATAGTAATTAAGGTTGAAAAAGGACTTTCAGTCCATAAAGTTCAACCTGTTAAGATCTCCTCTGATCTGCAATATGCGGATTAGTTATTAATTAAATTATTGATTAAATAATTATTAATAGTATAGTATTGGAGGATGAATAAAGAGTTAGTCCATCAAGTTCAACCTTTTTAGATCTCTATTGATCTTTTTAATGTGGACTATTTATTATTATTGTTAATTGTCTTATTTTTGATTTTGAAAAGACCAAAAATCACACTCTCAAATGAAAATACAATCTGTTGCTGCAACAGAAAAATCCTTCATACATTATAACTCAAAATGGAAAAAATCAACCAGTGTTTTTAAATAGAAGAGAAAATATAAACAATTTGAATGAACTTGTAATTTATGGCTCCTTCATTATCTGAGAGCTTCTCCTTGTAAACTCTGTGGTGCACCAACTTCTGCTAAGGCTGAAGGGTAATAAACTGTTGTTGTTGCTGTATAAACTAACAGTTCTGCAGTATAAAACAGTGAAAAGAGCTTGCAAATGTTTTACACCTTTTCTGACTGTTCTACATGATTTTGTTGAAAAGTATCCATGAGTTCCTTCAATGTTGCACATCATTGAAAATAAACGTTTTAAAGTATCACATATACAGCCTTATTAAACTGTGATTTGGACAATTGAATAGGGCTCTATATAAGCACAGAGCATATTTTTTTACAGAAGTTTTTAGTTAGGGAACTTCTATCCAAAAGGAAGGTCTTCACTAACTAAAAACTTCTGTAAAAAAATATGCTATGTGCTTATATAGAGCCCTATTAAATTGGCTGAATCGCAATTTAATAATGCTGATAATATTTGTGGTAATTGTGAGTTTGTCGGTAACGCTATGTTAAAAAACAACAAACTCTCAATTACCCTGCGAGTTGTGCATGCGTAATGCGCGGCGTGAGCCCCGCATGCACATTACGCAGCTCTGAGAGCCGGACCTGGTGCCATGACTGGCAGTGAGGGAGGAGAGACACAGCCCAGCCTGCAGCAGGGAGGCCGGGCCTGCACACTCCGCCTCCTCCCGGTGCCACGGTCATTGACTGGAGGACAGGCCGTCCGGTGAGTGCATCTGCCAGGGACCAGAGGGGTAAAGGAGGCACAGGAGAGGGAGGGGGTGGGGGAAGAGATGGGAGGGGGGGAGAAACACAGGGGAGGGAGAGGGGGCAGAGACACAGGGGATGGGTGGAAGAAACACAGGGGAGGTAGAGACACAGCGGAAGGAGAGGGTGGGAGAGACACAGGGGAGGGAGGGGGGGGGGGGACACAATGTATAAAACTAGATCATGCCGTTATTTGACGGGCAAGTCACTAGTCTTTAAAATAATCTCTTCTGTTATGTATAGATTATATTGCATTATTGAATATGTTGTAGTGAAACAATAAAATCAAGTACACTTGTAACTTCTAATAATAATATTAAAAATGCAACCCTATATCCACATCTGCACAGTGTAGTGTATAATAAGCCGGCTCATGCTATGAGTGTACATAATGGTTCTATTTCTATGTTAGATTCTAGCCGCCTCAGTTCATCTCACTTCAGATTATACAAATGATCTTACTATTTTCTGCTCCTTGCACAAATAGTGTTATTGCAAAATTAATTTTCCAGACAGACCTTGCTCACAAGAACAGCTGTTATTACAAGGCTGTTGCAGATTTGAATATCCTTAATAAGTGGTGAAGTTGCAAATTGTGCAGCCTTAGTCCCAGGAATGTGCATGTGCCCCAATGACAAGCTGGTATTAAAAAATACAGCAGAAACACATACATATATATGAAAGAAAGGAAAAGAAAAACAAAACAAAAACAAAAAAAAAAAAAATATATATATATATATATATATATATATATATATCTAACATTTGTGTTCAAGTTGAAAATCTTATTTCCTGCTCATTATCTCAAGAAATACAGTTTTTGCACTGCACTATTGGAAACTGGACATGCAAATGAGTCCACAATGCATTTTCACTCTTTAATCCAAAAGCCACTCTATACATGGATCCTTTTAGCATATGTCTGGTCTTATAACATACGTATATAAACACATAGGGCCTTATTAAATAGCAATTCAAATTGTAACAGTTACAGATCAATTTAATTGAACAAGCATGTAAGTACAGGGCCGAAAGCCAAATCCGTAAACCATGCCTCCGTATGTAGCATTTAAGCGCATGATGATGATCAATTAAGCAACCCTTAATTAACGATTCAGAAACAGCCAATAGTAAATGAGACCATCATCATGACATCAGTAAACAAGTCAATTAATTAGCGTTTAGGGGTCCGATTTGCCATTGGGCTTGCAATCCAGCTATTTAAAAATCAAGAAAAATTCAAGAACATTTTTTTATAGTCCATGTGGGTGGCCTGATATGTATTAACTTCTTGATTCCCGAGATTGATATAATACAGAAATAAAACGTATTTTTTTTTTTATTGCAGATTTGCGAGCTTGAGACTGTTGTGCAACTAATTCTAATGTCTTTCATCGCTTTCCCTGTATTTCTAAGTACAGTAGTGTGTTATTATTGACTTTTATAGTGTTAAGAACAGATGTTTAACCCACTAGTACTCATAGGATTTTTTGCTATATTTGCTATTTATGGGTTTGAAGGCAATTTTGTCCTTGGTGAATTGTAGCAATTAAATAGCTATTTGTGATTTTAGTGATTGTAACATTTGCGGGCTTGAAAGATCAAAGGTTTAGCTGGGTCAGAGTTACGATTTTGACAACCGCATATATTTTTAGCCTGTAGCTCGCAAATAGATTGCGGGTAGCTAGAGGAGGCCAATTAAATATCAGTAACTTTTGCAGGCTACATTACGGGCTTCAGTAATTGTGATTTTGACCATTTTATATATATTTATTTATATATATTTACTTCACTACATGTACAAATATACACACACATATATATGTATGATATGTATGAATTCATTTAAATATATATAAAAGGGACAGAGTGAGTTCCAAGACATTAAATAAAATAAAGTAAAAAAATGCCTAGGCCTAATTGGCGTTTACAGAAACTAGCCTCTTTGCTTAATATTATGTTATCAATTTCACTTGATGGAATATGTACTATATGTGACCTTTGAATCCTCCATTTGACTAAATATTACTTTTATAGGATACATTGCAAAGATGTTAAGATAAGATTCTGAGATATTATAATCAGCTAGGCAATAGTGAGGTACACGTTACTGCAGCCTTTTCAGTCAAGTAGTATTCAAACGTGTAGAGTCATAAACTAAAAGTTGCTGTTGGTTGGCTTTGTCTTGAAGCTCTGAAGATACGAAAACATTTGGCAAAGCAATGCTCAGGTAGTTCATTAGTCCACCCAGTTGGTAGTTAGAAGCTGTTGCTCTAGGTTCCAGTACTTTTACAATAGGTTGGGTTGCAGCATGATGTCATTACCAAGGTGGAAAAGTAGTAAAAAAATCACTGCAGTAATACCTCTACCACTATATGGCTCTATCAGGATACACAGTGGGAACCGAGAGCAGCAGTTACCAGCTACCAACTTGAGGTGCTAAAGGATCACCAAAGACTGCAGTAGTTTTGGTTTGCACAAATATTGTTTTAAAGGACCACAGTATAGGCAACACAAATATTAGTTAGTCTTGTAGGGTGATGGGTTAATAACGAAGCAATCATCATCCTCTGCAACACATTGCCACAGCTAAGGCCCTCTGTTTCCCTGGTCTCTCTCTCTGACTCGTGGCTCTTCTGCAACACATTGCAACAACTAAGGCCCTCTATCTCCCTGGTCTCTCTCTCCCTGATTCCTGGCTCCTCTGCAACACATTGCAATAGCTAAGGTCCTCTATATCCCTGGTCTTTCTCTCTGATTCCTGGCTCCTCTGCAACACATTGCAATAGCTAAGGCCCTCTATATCCCTGGTCTTTCTCTCTGACTCCTGGCTCCTCTGCAACACATTGCAACAACTAAGGCCCTCTACCTCCCTGGTCTCTCTCTCTAATTACTGGCTCCGCTGCAACACATTGCAATAGCTAAGGCCCTTTATATCCCTGGTCTCTCTCTCTCTGACTCCTGGCTCCTCTGCAACACATTGCCTCAGCTAAGGCCCTCTATATCCCTGGTCTTTCTCTCTGACTCCTGGCTCCTCTGCAACACATTGCAACAGCTAAGGTACTTTGTAAACTGAAGATTATCTGGCCCTGTTACTGATTATTAATTAATGTGATTATATTTCTGATGTCATAACTACTGACATAGTTACTTTTTAGTAAATGTGTGTACCTCTGAAGTCCTTTGTACCCTCCCCCTCGTTGTTTGCATAGTCTCCTAACACCAATGTGATAATTTCTGCAACTTTATCATATTCTGAAAATATCATTCTCTTTCAGGCGCTCTATCTCCCTGCCCCTCACCCACCCACCCCTGTTTACTTTTAATTGATTGAGTCACACAAATCTCTTACACCTAATCAATTAGCAGCACCTGTTAACTATTCATATTAACCCTTTACATAATGTCTCCTCATGCCTATTTCTTCCTCATATTCCCATGACTTTTCCTCAGGCTCTTCTTCCCAACTTTCCCCCTTTTTGTCTTTTAACATAACCAGCTCACCTTTCATGCCCTCCACTCCTCTTTTATTCTCCCATCCTCAAGCTGTGTTTAAACTATGTGTCTACTGACATTTCCATCTGCAGACACGTTATAGTTGTATTTCTAAACTGTGGAAGCACCCCTTTAGTTGTAACCCAGTTAAAAATACCATGAGCCACCTTTTTTATATAAGAGTTAATTATGATTTTACACTTAATCTTTGATTACATATATATTTACAAATTACACATAATACAAATACACATATATTCAATAACACAAGTAGATAAACATAGAGCTAGGTCACTCCATACACACGCGACCATGCCATACCCAATCCCCCAACAGTTAATAAATACACATAAAACACAAATTTCTTTCCCCATCATAAATACATTATACAGAAACACTTATTTTTATTTATCGCTATATTCTTTTTGGGATTGAAATGGAGGCAAGAGAGAGGAGGAGAGTGAAGTGGAGAGGCAGGGAGGAGGAGAAGAGGTGAGGAGGAGAGAGAGGTGGCCCTAATGAGTGGTGGAGGAGAGGAGGAGGAGGTGGAGGTGAGTAGTGGTGGAGGAGAGGAAGAGGAGGTGAGAAGTGGTGGAGGAGAAGAGTAGAAGAAAGGAGGAGGAGAATGGCAGAGAGGAGAGGAGTAGGAGGAGAGTAGCGGAGAGGAGAGTGGAGGAGGTGGAGAGCGGAGGAGAAGATAGTGGAGGAGAGGAGGTGAGTGGTGGCAGGGTGCCCATAGAGATAGGCACATTACGTACAGGAAAAGAGGGGGATGGGTCTGATCTCAGGGGGAGTGATATTTCATGGGAGGGACAGGTCTCAGGGGCAGATGAGGAAGCAAAGGATCCCCGTCCTCAGTCGGGAGAGCAAGGGGTAAAGGCAAGCACAGGGCCCATAACTACATGCACCAGGAGAATGTGGTCCTCCTTCGTGCCATCCATGGACGCCCCTAATTCTTGCAGGGGGGTTAGGCCCGGGCCCAGGGCCCAGGTATGGAAGGAGGTAGCGGCCGCAGTAACAGCAGTGGGAACAGTGGAAAGTGATGCGAGAAAAAAAAAAACACATTATTTTTTTGCATCAACTTGATAACAGTTAATTTGGCCATTAAGCATAACGGGTGAACATTTTCCAGCATATATAATAATATTTGTTTCATCAGGAGCATTGTCCCTCCTCCAGATTTAAATTAAACCATATAAATGAATTACTGTCTTGAAACGCTCATGTCAAAACCAAATTCATCTTCTTGGATTTTCTATATTCTATGAATGATTCTGTTAAGGTGTTAAGATTGTTTGTCTCATCATTGTTAAGCATCATTAAACATGTTTGCATGCAAAGCAATTATATGTGCAAATTATGATTAATGTAGTGTATATCTAGAACATTAGGAAAACTGATATAAAATTGTAAAAGGTGTATTTGTTTGCATAAAAAGGATTCCTGTAAATAATGACGTGCTTCATTACATTGTTTTGAAATTTACCGAACTTGCAACCAAAATAAACAAATTAAATTACATTTAACAAATATTTAGTAAATACAAATACAGTTTTTGAATGTCCTAATTACTTGTTAAATTATTGTGTTTTATGATAATTTGTGTTAGAGGCTGATGTAGGATTTTTTGTATCTGGAACATACAAAAAATACAGGTATCTTTGGCATAACATTAGTAGATGAGAGATAGAAAGTATGTTATAAACAGCATTGGAAATAGAACATGATTGTATGGAACTCCTTATAAAAAGGACATTTTAGAGCTGAAATGGTACACAGAAAGGTAACACAATTATAAGGGGAATAGAGGGGCTAAGCTATGAATAAAGGCTAACAAAATTAAACTTACTACCTTACCTTTTAAAAAGGTGCCTAATTAAATACATCCAGGGTCAATATAAGGCTTTTGTCAGAGCAGCGTTGTGTGCCAAGAGGTTTTCAACTGACAAGAGGTCATTCTTTGAGGTTAGAAGAAAAAAGATTCCATCTTAAAGAAAAAATAGAGCTCTTCAATGTAAGGGTAGTTATAATATGAACTCTCTAAAGAAGGAAGTTGTGACAGCAGAATCAATAGATAAATCTAAAAAGGGGTTGTATATATTTTTGAAAAAAAAGGGCATTTAGGATTATCTTGGATACCTAGAGAAGGAGGAGTATTGATCTAAGAAGTAATCTGACTGCTAGCATTTGGAGTCAGGAAGGATTTTTTTCCCTTACAAGAAAATTGGCAATGTTTATTTTTTTGTATGTATTATTGGTATTTTACCTTAGGAAAAACTTTCTTTGACAAATGTTATTGTGCCAATGAGTGATAGATGTTGCTGCGTTTCATGGTTTGCAAACTGTTGTGCTCAGTGGCATTTCTTGATTGATATACTGATTTATTATTATAAAGTTTATAGGTTCTGTGAAAGAGGTCACATTTGGCTAATCCTTTTAGCCCTTTGATAAACCCGTTGCTTAACAGGCCTGTATCAGGATCATTACTACCACTCGGGTCAATACCAAGGTAGGTAGCGGGAAGTGCCACTCGCTACTCGCACCTCCAACTGATATCATTACCCTTCCATCCGAACCGGGGCCATGCCCCCCAGCTATGGGCCATGATTGGCAACGGAGGCAAAGTGCCTATCTGTTCAGTTGTACCAATGACCGCACAGCACACAACCTTCCAAGTCTCCAAACCTGTATTCTCCGAAAACCCGTAGGGCTGTTACGGTGGCTGCTTTTTGCCCAAAGCGAGTGGGTACCGGGTTCCAATGTGGAATCCGCCCAAACGCTGCCTGTCGTAGAATTATGATCCTGGAGAACCAGTCCTCTTCCAGTAGAGAAAGGTGCCAGACCAACTGCGCGGTTTGGACCAAGAGAGCCGTAATCCATGAAGGGGAGGCGATCAGTGTGCTTGTTACACTGTAACTACCCCCTTCACCCACCTGCTCCATTTTGGACCGTTGCAGCCAAATGGTCACATGGTCACCTTGGATCGCCCAATGCCACCTGAGGTTGACATACCTTGTCTGTTTTCCAACCTATCTCTTGCCACACACTGATCGGCGGTAAAGAGATGGCTGCCCAGAACCGCAAGGCTTCCCACATGTCACAAACGTCCTCCGTCACCAGTGGTCCACCAAATACGCCTTTCAGCCCAGGAAAGACCACACCACCAAGGAGGAGTATCGGTGTGCGTGTTGCATTGCAAACTACCACCCTTCCTCCACCCGGTCAATCTTGGCCGCTGTGTATATGGTCGCCTGATCACCTTGGATCCCAGGACCCATCTTCCGAGGTCGACATACCTTGTCTGTTTACCAGCCACCCTCTCCCTCCCAGCAGGAAGATTTGGCTGTACAGAACCTCAAGGCCTCACACTTGTCACAGACCTCCTTTCCATCACCGTGATATACCGACACATGGTCACATGATCACCCTTAGGATCGAAGACCGGGCATATTTTCGCACGATCACCCTTTGGATCTCAAAAAAACAGGCACCTGAGGCCATCACGCCTTGTATGCAAACCAACCAACCTTTCGCTACCGGCAGACCCGCGGGAAGGAGACATGGCTGCACAGACCCCATGGCTTTCATTGGGCACCGAGCTCCCTCCGGCACCCTGGTATCTCCGGCACTTGAGAAGAGGCTACCAATCACCTGTTATCCCTTTTCCATAACTCCTGGTCCCCATTCTGTTCCATGCCTCGCTTCGCAAGGTAGTATGAGCCCGGCCCGTTTCCAGGTGGCCGCGTCTGCTTCGGGGGACATTCAATCTGGGTCCTGTGTTACCGCGGACCCACAATCTTGCCATTCCACCACTCGCGTGCCAACGCGAGTCCAATGCCAAAAAATGCTCATCCTCGCACCCTGTCCAGCAGTCTGAGGTGCGCCCTAGAAACGAGGGTGGTGGTGGGAGTGGGGGATACCAACCCCCCATCCCGTCCTAATTAATCCATCCTGCGAGCCTCCACTTTTTGCTCACTTGTGTCCTTCCCAGGGAGAAATATCCTGTAGTGCATCATTCTGGTCTCACTCAAAAGATTGACCTAGCCCCGAACAACCTGGTAATACCACCCTTGCACGAGAAAACAGCAAACTCCAGCTTGGAACCTACGCCTCCTTACACCATATGCTCCCCCATCGGTCCAGAGCCTGGGATCTGCAGATCATGTAGACCTGAGTGTAACGATGCATAACTGAGGGTAAATTGCTGTCAAATTATCCAAACCACAGATAAAATGCCTAATCATCTTCCACCGAGAAGCACATAACTCTAAATGGGCCACCAATGACCCTCCACAGTGGGTAAACCAAATTTAGCAGAGGACCTTTTTGATCCATCAACCTCCTTGTTATGGTCCCAGCGCAATTCCACTGCGCCACTCTGCCAGTTCTGGTGGATTATACGACATCCCAGATACTACCCCAACCCCAAGAGGGGATACCACTCAACCCGACCCTCATAGCGGGGAAAAAATGGACCCTTCGATCTGCACCACAACTGTATTTACTGGAATGCCGCACGAAGTTCCCCACATATTAGAGGAGAATATGTTGCAAGTTCAATTGATAATTGAACCTTAACCCAGCCGACATACCAAAAAACGCCACCATGAGACGAATTATGTCCCCTATCCTGACACCAGATGACTGCCTTGAACGGGAACTTAGCCTGGAAACCGATAACAAGCTGCATCCACACAAACATAACTATTTTAAAAACCTATCTGGCAGGCACATGACAAATACCTACATATGAATGCCACCAGCACACACACCCCCTATGCCCAAGTTGTCGGACGCTGCCTAAGTATCTCCTGATATTACCACACTTCGCCTGGTCCACATACCAAAACCTGTCATGGTGGCACAAATTCCCCGGCGGTTAAGCAATAAGCCTGCTTAGTGAGCCATGGTACTAAAATGCGCCTGGGAAATGCCCCAAACTAAGGAGAACACCGTAAAGGGAAATTGGCCCAAAAACTCCTATGGCCTATTCGTCCACATCACCACGTCCCTTAGGACCACCCCTGGTAATTGGACCCCGATATGTGCCCATACCCAGGCAGCACCTTAAGGGCTGAAAACCAATCATACAACAAGCTACTAGAAGCACCAACCCAGCACCGTTGTAGCGTACAACCCTTGTATTGTAGCGTACAACCCTTGTATTGTAGCGTACAACCGTTGTATTGTACATACCGTGAAAAAGGAATTGACACCTAAGCTTAGATAATGTCTAAACAGAATACAAAATGACACTGCTATATTAAATAATCCATCATTATTTTGCACTGTGCTAACTTCATAGCGTGCAAACCTTTCTGTGCCCTAGGCCTTCCCCGCTGCTCTTAGCCAATGTGGAGATACTGCATCCCAATTACACACATATATATATATATATATATATATATATATATATATATATATATATATACAGAACCCCATTACCCCAAATGGAACCTGCCCCAGCAAAACACCCCAGGCATGAGCATGGGTGACCAGACATGGGGCAACCTCCAGAGCCTGGCATATAATCTTTAATGAGCATGCATAAATATCTGCTTGTGGCTTGAATCAAACTCAGAACCTTTAACTTGACAGGCAGCTAATTTACTGACTGAGGTACTTCACCATACAACTACCCAGTGTTACTAGGTGTTGCTGACCTTCACTGCGGCTCCCAGACAGCATGGAGGGAAAACTACAGCATGAGATAGCAGGAAAGGGTCATTACCAGCCCTACAGTCATACAGGAGAGCAGTTAACACACAGAGGGGAAAGTTACAGTGAGGCATGAACACAGGTCAGCCACTTTACAGTTTAGATACATAAGCACAGAACTAACACTTTGGTCATATGAACAAAGAATCCCCATGGGGACTTTATGATGTAGAAATAAATATACATTTATGTTACACTGAATCTACATATATTTGCTACCATACAGATAAAGCACTGGACATGCCAGGATAAATGGGAATGGGGAAAGAGGGGGGCAGATCCACCATCCTGAGTATCACACAGAGTCATTGGTAATATAGGAGCCTATGCATTAATATGCATGGCCCCCATGACATAACTCACAATGGACTATTCTTGCAACATAACCAACCCCCTGCAGGCTGTCAGTGACCCTGCACTGTATGGCATGCCTGCATCTGACCACTCTCATGATCTGAGGGACTCAGCCTACCCCCACAGACACCACGTGGGCACCGGCAGCAGCCTGGAGTGTCCAACTGCCCCTGCACCTGGCAGCGGGCCAACACACAACACCCACTCCTAGTACTCATCAG
Source organism: Discoglossus pictus (assembly GCA_027410445.1). NCBI lineage: Eukaryota > Metazoa > Chordata > Amphibia > Anura > Alytidae > Discoglossus > Discoglossus pictus. The sequence continues at coordinate 454,940,374 of CM050164.1, forward strand.
TGCCCGGTGCTCCGTGATTGCTTGCTGCACTGAGCCCCCAACACCACGCACAAACTCCAGTAAGGCCCCCAGGCAGGATCAGCCAGACGAAGGCCTGCACCTCCTTGGATCTCAGAGACCCCCAACCACAGTGTGTACGAGTGCAGGTACGGGGGGAGGGGGGGCACTGGCTCACCCATTAGCCAAGAGCCTTGCTGCATCCCAGCACCAGACATAGAATCCCTAGTGCCCCCAGCAACAGACATATTTATCCCTAGTGCCCCCAGCATTCACCACACGCTCCTATGAGAAGGAGCTGAAGGAGCTACACCAGCAGCCCCATCTTCCCTCATGTCTAGCTGGGGGACTACTGATAACTTTTGGCGCCAAACCAGCCCATAACGGCTCCGCCTCCCCCAGCTAGCTACCTCCTTCCATACCAGTCCTGCCAGGTCAAAGGGCCCTACTCCCAACCACAGGCTGGGGTGGCCTCCAGGCCCTCCAATATACTATTACTTAAAATAATTTAGTGAGCGTAGGCATAGAAAGAGTACTAATTAGGATGTGGGGCTTTAGGGTGCACAAGTAACTGGGGTAAAGGGGTGCAACAATCTGAACTGAGAGAGGGCAGCATAAAACATAAATACACCAATGTCTGGGGAAGATTCTGAGTAATTTCCCATGCACCAGCAAGTCCTGTTACAAGATTTGTTAGTTCCTCAAGCACTTAATACATTTTATATATTCAAGTTTATCCAGAAGCTGACTTTAATGGCTGATAACACATGACCTCAGCCATTATTCCTAGCAAAATACTTATAATACACTTTTATATCTCAAAATATTGGTTTCAGGTGTTGTTATAAAACATCATAACACATCTTATGTGAAAGGTAGTACACAGTATTTAGTGTTATTTAGTGTTATGGCGGTTGCTGTATACACTATTGAAAACAGTTTTCTTGATAGAATATTTAGGGGTACGAATTGTAAGATATTTCATAGGATGTTAATTTTTATTTTGTGATGATGAATTTTTGATTCAGTGCTTCTTTTATTACTACTTTAAAGTAAATCCAACCAGCAGATGTCAGTAAAGTTTAAGGCATGAGAATAAATTTAAATACTTACAGACTTATGAGAGTAGAAAACTGGTAAAATGAATTATTCAATGTGCAACAAAATCTATTTTACAATGTTGTTATTTGTTGTTATTTTCAATAGGTACTAGATAGAAAAGAAAATCAAATTTAAAGATAACATGCATATGTTAGCATTTATATAGGATGCACTATGTGGATGTACGGTGAGTTTAATGAAGTAATTGTATGACATTACCTCTGCAGTAAATACATATGTTTTCTTTGAATGTGCACATGTGCATACGAAAACATGACAAACAAAGCATTCAACATATTTGCATATTCAACTTTGCCTTTACTCAAAGCTATGAATCTCAGTCCTCGAAGACTTTACAATTTACTGATTACCAATCTTGTGTAATTATATGTTTACATGAAACTTATAGATATGAAAATGTATATTTATATGCATTAAAACTGAAGCAAGGATCACCAGAGTTCAAAAACCAAGGGGATTGGCAGGGGTGTAAGTGCCAGAATAATTCTGCGGGGGATACAGCTCATTTTATATGCAGGTCGTAAAATAGCTTATACTTGCAAAAGTATTCACCTCCCCTTGGCATTTTTCATGTTTTGTTGCCTCACAACCTGGAATTAACATGGATTGTTTGAGGACTTGCATCATTTAATTTACAGAACATGCCCACAACTTTGAAGAGGTTTTTTTTTTATTTATTGTGAAGCAAACAACAAATAGGACAAAATAACAGAAAAATTCAATGTGCATAATTCACCCCCCTAAAGTCAATATTTTGTAGAACCACCTTTTGCGGCAATCACAGCTCCAAGTCGCTTTGGATAAGTCTCTATGAGCTTGCCACATCTTACAACTAGGATTTTTGCCCATTCCTCCTTGTAAAACTGCTCCAGCTTCTAGTTGGATGGTTTGCACTTGTGAGCAGCAATTTTTAAGTCTGACCACAGATTTTTGATTGGATTGAGGTCTGGGCTTTGACTAGACCATTCCAACACATTTACATGTTTCCCCTTAAACCACTCAAGTGTTGCTTTAGCAGTGTGTTTGGGGTCATTGTCCTTCTGAAAGGTGAACCTCCGTCCTAGCCTCAAATCACGCACAGGTGGTACATCCATCTTTCCCTCAACTTTGACCAGTTTTCCGTTCCCGGCTGCTGAAAAACATTCCCACAGCATGACAGCATGATGCTGCCACCAGACATAGCGTTTTATTTAATGGCCGGAAAGTTAGATTTTAGTCTCATTAGACCAGAGCACCTTCCTCCATACATTTTGGGAGTCTCCCACATGCCTTTTTGCAAACTCAAAATGTGCCATTTTGTTTTTTTGCTGAAAGTAATGGATTTCTTCTGGCAACGTTGCCATAAAACCCAACTCTATGGAGTGTACATCTTATTGTTGTCCTTTGTACAGATACTCCCATCTCTGCTGTGGAACTCTGCAGCTCCTCCAGAGTTACCTTAGGTCTCTGTGCTGCCTCTCTGATTAATGCCCCCCTTGCCCAGTCCGTGAGTTTTGGTGGGCAGTCATCTCTTGGCAAGTTTGCTGTTGTGCCATGTTCTTTCCATTTGGTTAGGATAGATTTGATAGCGCTCCTGAGGATCATCAAAGATTTGGATATTTTTTTATAACCTAACCCTGACTTTTACTTCTCAACAACATTGTCCCATATTAGTTCCTTGGTCTTCATGGCAGTGTTTGGTTAGTGGTGCCTCTTGCTTAGGTGTTGCAGCGTCTGGGGCCTTTCAAAAAAGGTTTGTATATGTAATGACAGATCATATGACATTTAGATTGCACACAGGTGGACATCATTTCACTAATTATGTGACTTTCCAGCAACATACCAAATGGATATATATATATATATATATATATATATATATATATATAATATCTCTACATAGCATCCAGATCCTTTCAACATCTATACACAAGCAGCACTCATCTCTCTTAACATACATCCCTACATAGTATCCAGTCCTTGTCAGCAGCCATCCACTCTCCACTTCCATACACACAAAGCACCCAACTCCTCTCAGCCCCCTATCCCAAATTACACCCATTGCTATCTCCCTTTCTCCCCCCTCACAGAACCCAGCCCCTGTACTTTCCTGCCAATTTGCAGCCCTTGCTCTCTCACCTTCTTCCCAGATACACATCCCCAGCAGGCTGAACTGTTCCACAATGCCACTTCATGGAGCTTCAGTAAAAATGTTCTTTTTAAAACAGGCACACATCAATTTCAGTCCTGTGGTGTGTGCGGGCAAGGAGGCACAGAGGGGGCACAGGAGAGACGTTTCTGGAAGTTTCTTGACACATTACATCTTCCATTAGTGAGTACATATTATACAGTAGATATAAAAAGTCTACACACCCCTGTTAAAATGTCAGGTTTCTGTGCTGTAAAAAAAATGAGACAAAGTTAAATAATTTCAGAACTTTTTCCACCTTTAATGTGACCTATAAACTGTACAACTCAATTGAAAAAAAAACCTGAAATCTTTTAGGTAGAGGGAAGAAAAAATATAAAAATAAAATATAAAAATAAAATAATATGGTTGCAAAAGTATGCACACCCTTAAACGAATTCTTTGTTGAAGCACCTTTTGATTTTATTGCAACACTCAGTCTTTTTGGGTATGAGTCTATCAACATGGCACATTTTGACATGCCAAGATTTGCCCACTCTTCTTTGCAAAAACACTGTAAATCTGTCAGATTGCGAGGGCATCTCCTGTGCACAGCCCTCTTCAGATCACCCCACAGATTTTCAATCGGATTCAGGTCTTGGCTCTGGCTGGGCCATTCCAAAACTTGAAACTTCTTCTTTTGAAGCCATTCCTTTGATTTGGATGTTTACTTTGGGTCGTTGTCATGCTGAAAGATAAAGTTCCTCTTCATGTTCAGCTTTCTAGCAGAAGCCTGAAGGTTTTGTGCCAATATTGACTGGTATTTGGAAATGTTCATAATTCCCTCTATCTTAACTAAGGCCCCAGTTCCAGCTGAAGAAAAACAGTCCCAAAGCATGATGCTGCCACCACCAAGCTTCACTGTGGATATGGTGTTCTTTTGGTGATGTAAAGTGTTGTTTTTGCGCCAAACATATCTTTTGGAATTATGGCCAAAAAGTTCAATCTTGGTTTCATGAGACCATAACACCTTTTCCCACATGCTTTTGGGAGACTTCAGATGTGTTTTTGCAAAATGTAGCCTGGCTTGGATGTTTTTCTTCGTAAGAAAAGGCTTTCGTCTTGCCAGTCTACCCCATAGCCCAGAAATATGAAGAATATGGGAGATTGTTGTCACATGTACTACACAGCAGGTACTTGACAGATATTCCTGCAGCTCCTTTAATGTTGCTGTAGGCCTCTTGGTAGCCTCTCAGACCAGTTTTCATCAATTAGGAGGGAGCTCCAGTTCTTGGTAATGTCACGGTTGTGCCATATCTTCTCCACTTGATGATGACTGTCTTCACTGTGTTCTAATGCCTTGGAAATTCTTTTGTACCCTTCTCCTGACTGATACCTTTTAACAATGAGATCCCTCTGATGCTTTGGAAGCTCTCTGTGGACCATGGCTTTTGCTGTGGGATGCGACTAAGAAAATTTCAGGAAAGACCAACTAGAGCAGCTGAACTTTATTTGGGGTTAATCAGAGGCACTTTAAATGATGGCAGGTGTATGCTGACTCCTATTTAACACGATTTGGAATGTGATTGCTTAATTCTGAACACAGCTACATCCCCAGTTATAAGTGTGTGTGCAGACTTATGTTACCACATTATTTTTATTTTTTATTTTATTTCCCTCCACCTAAAAGATTTCAGTTTGTTTTTCAATTGAGTTGTACAGTTTATAGGTCACATTAAAGGTGGAAAAAGTTCTGAAATGATTTATCTTTGTCTCATTTTTTTACAGCACAGAAACCTGACATTTTAACAGGGGTGTGTAGACTTTTTATATCCACTGTATGTTCCTGCTCTACAGAGGTTAACTTAACTAATGCCTTCTGTATATTAACAAATTGCACTTATTTTGAGATACTTGGCTACCTTAAATATATAAACATTGTAATACAAAATATAACTAGGTCATCTTTCATCCATTGCTAATTTAAATGTAGCTAATTTCCACTTATATGATCCAAGGACAATAATAAGAGTATATTTATCAGATACTATAAAAAAAAGTTGGCTTAAGTAGGAATAGGCAGGCTTTAAATGAGTTAATGAGGGTTAATCAGGATTAAGTTGGGTAAATATTTTGAACTATTTAAGTATTACCTACTGATTCCACATCTATATTCATTTTAATCACATGGATTACCATGTTATTGAAAATCTCCTATAATGTTTATCTGTTTTACTTATTTATTTAACTTTCTCTTCACCCATAAAAAACTGCAAATTATAAAAGTTTTAAGTATAAATTAAAAAGAGCTAGTAATAGTAACCTCTAGAATTGCATGTATTTGCTACTACATTCAAACAAATGTTATTGCCTTCTGAAACTAAATTGATTTTTTTGCAACTGGGATTTACAGTACTTCTTGCAAGTAAAGTGTGTTTATTTGCTGTGTGCTGTTGTGGAGAAATACAAATATGCCTACATTATATAGTTTATATATATATATATATATATATATATATATATATATATACATGCATTATATGTTTTATAACCTTTGCAGCACTTTTTATATTGCTAGATGTAAGCTCTGCAGTTTTCTAAGGAGACAGTCAACAATTATTTAGTCTAAAGAATATGGTCAGAGTGAAGGCAATAGATATCTAAATGCCAAGGCTGGCCTGTTTTGAGAGGCATACGTTTTCAAGAATGGAATGATGTATGCTTTTAGTGCGTGATTTGTATGTGTCTATTTTTTATTGGTTTGCAAAATATAAATAACTAGGAAATTGCCCGTCAAAAATGATGGGATTAAAATTGTAAGGCTGGCAATGTTGATGCCACACAATGTGAGGCTTTTGCTCCTCTGAGCACCTTCGGTGCTCATTGCGAGCCACGCCCTGAGCGCCTTTGGCCCTCATTGCAAGCCTCTCCCCTATGTGCTTCAATGTTCTTGCTTTGCAATGATCACCTTAGGCGCTCATTGCAAGCCCCACGATGAGCACCTTTGGTGCTCATCATGGGGCTCACAGTGAGCGCCTTTGGCTCTCATTGCAAGCCTCTCACGCTTGCAGTGCTCGTTATGAGCCTTTCCTCTCGCTTACTCTATGGGACGCTCATTGCAGGGTTCATTACCCTGCAAGTTTTGTGCTTGGGAATGCAATGTGTCTCTTTTCAGCATCTCCCCCCTGTCCCGTCCCTGTTTCTTTCTCCTCTGTGTGTGTGCGGAATGTTTGTGTGGCGCGCATTGAATGCTGTTGGTTTTATTTTTAAAGTCCCTCATGCCTGGCGTTGTTCGTGTTACTGTCTTTGCTGTTGTGTAATTTCTAAGTCCTGCGTGCCCGGCTTTGCTCAGCCTCCTTTTCATCCTGTTTCAGATTTTTTTTGTTTTTCGTCCTACATTTTTTTCCTTGCTTAGGTGATTTTTTCGATTGACGAAAATCGGCATATATTGCTCAAAATCACTTGCAACCTCACTCCCAGGCTTCCTGGCTCTCCCCCTGTGCTGTGTGTGAGTGTGTTTTTATTTATTTTTTATTATTTTGCTTGTTTTTCTGGTTTTTAGAGTTACGTGCTTGAACTAAGTTTGGCCGTTAAATTAGCAAAATGCCTTCCTCGCATCCAGCGGCAAAGTGCTCTGTTTTTCGACGGCGGCCCGTGTGCCTCAACTGCTTGCCTCGCTTTGCAAGGCTTGCAGTGCAATGAGCGCCTTTGGAGCTCATTGCAGACTAAGTCTCGCCTGTAATGAACGCAGCCTAAGTCCCACGTGCCTCAACTGCTCGCTTTGAGAGGCTCACAGTGCAATGAGCGCCTTTGGCTCTCATTGCAGATTAAGTATTGCGTGTAATGAACGCAGCCTAAGTCCTGCATGCTTTAGCGGCTCGCCTCACTTTACGAGGGCCATAAGTGCTTTGCCAACATTGCAAACGTCACCAACATCGCAAGATCCACGACTATATATGTGATATCTTACTGGCCTAGAAATAGGAGGTGGTGGAAAGTACCATTTTTAGAAGGTAATAATGTAATGTACAATTTTTTTTGTGGAACTACTATAAAAGGTTATGTTTTTTTTGTTTTTTTGGTGCCAGCAGCAGACATTGTGAATCTTATTCTGTTGCTGATCCATGTGTATCCAAATAAAGTGAAGAAAATCAGAGTCCTTTGTGTTTTGGTATCATGACTGGCTTTTGGAGTAGAATGTTGTTTTGTGGATATGGGGAGTGGTTTGTCTGTGTTAAACTTGCATATAGGGTTGTGACTTGTCTGGGGCTGTATGCAACTGGAGTTAACTTTTAGCAAGTAAAGTGTGTTTATTTGCTGTGTGCACTAATTTTGTCCAGGTGAGTAGGCAGAAGCTAATATAAACAGGGGAAGGAGCGAACTTGTGAGCTTACGACCAGTTCTAGTGTCAAGTGCAGCTCTAGTATAAGTGTAGGAGTTTAAATAAATGGATGTTGTGCAGTTCTAGTATAAGTGTAGGAGTTTAAATAAAAGGAGAGAGTGCAAGAAAAGAGCGCAAACTTATAGTGCAGAAAAAAAAATTCCCACTGAATTTCTGTAGACAATAATTATGAGTCAGTCCAGCGGCAACCTCAATCAGTGTACATCCTGTCATATGTATGCACTACTGGAAAAGATGATCCAGGGTCCATACCTCTGTGACATGTGTGAGCATGTTGCCTCTCTGGAAGCTCATTTTGGAGGACTGGAGAGTAGAATTGCAGCACTTACTGATATTGCTCCACTGGAAAGGAGTTGTTGCTCACTGAGCACAGTTTAGCTGGGCCTAGCATGGAGGGTGGAGATGGGGTAGTCAGGAAGTCGATGGAGGTAGCTGGGTTGCAGTTAAAAGAGGAAGCAGGGGGAACAGGAGCAGAAGGCAGGTCAGTTCTGAGTTGGCAAACACCAACAGATTTGCCAGATTGAGTGAAACTGTTGGGGGTGTCCATTCAGGAATGGCAATGCCAGATAGAGCTGTTCCCTCTAACAGCCGGGAGAACAGTTCTACTGGAGGAGAGGGAGGGCAGAATAGGCAGAGCCACAGACAGGTTTTGGTGGTAGGGGACTCTATTATTAGGAAGGTAGACAGGGTGATTTGTCACCCAGATCCCAGCAATCGAACAGTTTGTTGTCTGCCGGGTGCTCGGGTTCAGCATCTTGTGGATCGGGTAGTTAAATTATTGGGAGGGGCTGGAAATGAACCTGCGGTCTTGGTACATATGGAAGATGGAGTGTCCTAAAGAAGGATTTTAGAGAACTAGGGAATAAGCTTACACCAAGGACCTCCAATGTAGTATTTTCTGAGATACTTCCTGTGCCACGTGCTAGCCCAGGGAGGCAGAAGGAGCTTAGGGAGGTTTTTTAGAGCACTGGGCTCAATTCTCATTTGGGTTCAATCTCTATAGCAGGGATGGATTGCACCTTAGTGACGAGGGAGCTTTTGTGATAGGGGATAGGATGGTAGAAAGGCTGGATCAGTTTTTGAACTAGTAGGTTGGGGGGAGGGACTAGATAAATGTAATGGGGTAGAAATTGTAGCAGGGATAAGGGATGAATTAACTGCTCATGAGGGAGGAGATGGGGGGGTTAGTATAGTCATTAGGGAGGTATTACTAAGTAACTCAAGTACAGAGGCAGGCAATTCAAAACTACAAACTCAGAACATAAGGTGTATGCTTGCTTATGCCAGAAGCTTGCCAGGTAAAATGGGAGAGTTAGAATTTTTCACAGTTAACGAGAAATGGGATTTATATATAGAAATTTCCTGGCAGACAGAGGGCCACAGAATTCTGCTGGAGCTACATATCTGGCTCACAGATGTACAATTTACACATTGTGTCTGCTCTTTCCACCTAGCTAAATTTCAACATTTGTAGCCCTTTGAATTGACATTGAAAACTTTTTTAGACACCTACTATCATTAAATAACAACAAGAACTAATGTTGCACCCTATAGTCCAAATGCCATTTGACATTTGATTTTTTTAAAACTTTATGATAATCACACATGCATAATTTCCTTCATAAAGTTGTATTGACAAAATTAAAAGTAGAACTTAGTGAGGTTGGTAAAAACAGATTAACAAATATTCCTCATCTAATTCTCAATAAGGATTTCCTTATCTAGTTCTCTGTGGAACATATTTTCCTGACTAGATGCCTTATTCAATTTCAGATTTTAACTTGCAAGTAACTTTCCGATTTGCTACTTATAGGCTACTTGCTCCAGTAGCTCTACTTTTACTTACCTATTCAATTGGCCAGGCCCACAAGTTAGTCCACCTTCCCGATAATCTGGAACCATGCTATCGGCACTAAGCATTTGCATGCTTGAACATGACTGCGGCCGCAAGCCCGTAACTCATGTTTCAAGTCTGCAAACTCGGAGCACTGTAAATGCAAATATAAATTCAATACAGCACTGTAAATTATAGGGAACACAATGGATGACATTAGAATTAAAAGCACAATATTCTCAAGCTTGCACATCGGCAAAATCAAATACTTTATTTCATGTTTAATTGCAGTCCAAAGTCCTACGGGCTTAAATGACCTCCAAGCCCATAACTCGTTATGGATTTCAAAGTCCTATGGGCTTGGAGGTTGGAGCCCGTAGGACTTTATGGTGTAAATTGAACATTAAATAAATATTTATTTTTGTCGATTTGTGAGCTTGAGAATGTTGTGCTATTAATTCTAAGACCAAACATCACTTTCACGTCTAATAAAAGTACAGGATTGCTTTTTTATTGGCTTAATTAGTGCTATGATTTGTAAGTAAGACCTTTGCGAGTCCTCCTTGGTACCAGTAATCTGTTGTTCATGTTCAGCCATTTACGGGCTTCACAGAAGGGTCAATCTGAGCCATTGAATAGCAATTTGTGTTTTTTGGGGCCGCAACTCTTGCGGACGTTAAAGATCAAAGGCATTGATGGAAGTAAATTGCGATTTTGAGTAAAGTAAGGGAAAGTAACGCGCCGTAAGTAACACGAACGTGCACGCAAGCAGGAGGCATTTGAATAGCAAGATAACTTGCTATCTTTACTTGTGGCCCCGATCTCAAGTAAGTAGCAACTGAATGAGTCTCTAGAGCAGGGCAGAAGACTAGAATTGTAGAAAGGTTTCATGGTAAGTAATTTATCACTTAGGTTCCAGTAATCAGTTTGCCACGTCCCTGGTCCTCAGGTTTTAAATCAGGTAATAATATTATGGAGAGGGAATGGGAGTAATTCTACAGTCTGTACTGGGAAATGTAAGAAAGCTGCTTAATTAATCGAGATTTCAACTATAAAAATACAGACTTAAATATTCAAATTTGATGTACTCTAGAGGGAATATGTTTTTGAGAAAACTAATAAATCTAAATAATTGCATGTCCTAAATAATACAAGAGACAAATAATAATGAGAACATTATTTGCTAGTAGTAATAAACTAAATAAATATACCGTATATACTTGAGTATAAGCAGACCCGAGTATAAGCTGAGGCACACATTTTACCACAAAATACTGGGAAAAATGAGTGACTCGAGTATAAGCTGAGGGTGGGAAATGTGCTGCCCCCTGTGTCCCTCTTGTGCCCTCTGTGTTCCCCTCTTGTGTGCCCTTTTCTTGTGTTCCCCCTCTCTCTCCCCTGTGTCTCTTCTCCCCTCTCCCTCCCCTGTGTCTCTTCACCCTCTCCCTTCCCTGTGTCTCTTCACCCCTCTTCCTTCCCTGTGTCTCTTCCCCCTCTCCCTTCCCTGTGTCTCTTCCCCCTCTCCCTTCCTTGTGTCTCTTCCCCCCTCCCTTCCCTGTGTCTCTTCCCCCCTCCCTTATCACCTTCCTCAACCCCCCTCCTTACTCTCAACCTCCCTCCTCAACCCCCTCCACATTCTATACCTCCCTACTCAACCCCCCTCCTCATTCTCAACCTCCCTCCTCAACCCCCTCCTCATCCTCAACCCCCTCCTCAACCTCAAAACCCCTCCTCATCCTCAACCTCCCTCCTCATCCTCAACCTCCTCAACCTCCCTCCTTATCCTCAACCTCCCTCCTCATCCTCAACCTTCCTCCTCCTCAACCTCTCTCCTCAACCCCCCTTCTAATTCTAAACCCCATCCTCAACCTCCCTCCTCAACCTCAACCTCCCCTTCTCAACCCCCCTCCTCATCTTCAACCCCCTCCTAAACCCCCCTCCTCATCCTCAACCCCCTCCTCATCCTCAACCTCCCTTCTCATCCTCAACCTCCCTTCTCATCCTCAACCTCCCTTCTCATCCTCAACCTCCCAACTCATCCTCAACCTCCCTCCTCATCCTCAACCTCCCTCCTCCTCGACTACCCTCCTCATTCTAAACCCCCTCCTCAACCCCCTCCTCATCCTCAACCCCCTCCTCAATCCCCCTTCTTATCCTCAACCCCTCCTCAACATCCCTCATCAACCTCAACCCCCCTCCTCAACCTCAACCCTCCTCCTCATCCTCAACCTCCCTCCTCATTCTCAACCTCCCTCCTCATCTACAACCTCCCTCCTCCTCAACCTCCCTCCTCATTCTGAACCCCATCCTCAACCTCCCTCCTAAACCTCAACCCCTACATCCTCAACTCCCCCATCCTCAACCCCCTTCTCAACCCCCCTCCTCATCCTCAACCCCCTCCTCAACCTCCTTCCTCATCCTCAACCCCCCTCCTCATCCTCAACCTCCCTCCTCATCCTCAACCTCCCTCCTATTCCCCCTCCTCAACCCCCCTCCTCATCCTCAACCTCCCTCCTCAACCTCCCTTCTCATCCTCAACCTCCCTCCTCAACCCCCTCCTCATCCTCAACCTCCCTCCTCATCCTCAACCTCCATCCTCAACCTCCCCCCTCAACCTCAACCCCTCTCCTCATCCTCAATCTCCCTCCTCGACCCCCTCCTCAACCTCCGTCCTCAACCTCAACCCCCCTCCTCATCCTCAACCTCCCTCCTCATCCTAAACCCCCCTCCTCACTTTACCCCTTTAAATACCTCCCCCTCTCCCTTTCCCCTCACTTACCTTCATCTGCAGCTTCTCCGGCCTTCGCTCCTTCCTGCGTCGGCACCCGTTATATGCTAATGACGTGACGTCAAATGCGCGCCACGTCATTAGCATATAACGTGTGCCGACGCAGGAAGGAGCGGAGGCCGGAGGAGAAGCTGCATATGGAGGTAAGTGAGGGGAGAGGGGGAGGTATTTAGAGGGGTAAAGTGAGGAGGAGGATTTAGAATGAGGAGGGGGGATTAGAATGAGGAGGGGGTTGAGGATGAGGAGGGGGAGGGAAAGAGACACGGGGGTAGAGAGACACGGGGGGTAGAGAGACATGGGGGGGTAGAGAGACACAGGGGGGTTAGAGAGACACGGTGGGTTAGAGAGACACGGGGGGAGATTGACTCGAGTATAAGCCGAGGGGGCCCTTTTTAGCCTTAAAAAAAGGGCTGAAAAACTTGGCTTATAATCAAGTATATACGGTAATTAAAGATACAGAGGTAGGGTCCCAAAGGCCAAAGTCAGATATCCTTCTGCTACTGGTTCTTAGTCCTGGTGCTAAGCAGTCTGTTAATCTCTACCTCTGTCCCATGGGTCCACTTACTGTCAGCGACCTCTGGACATTACAAACTCCCTTTATTTTGTCATGTGTAATTGTGTTGCTGTCATTCGTCCTATTTTCTGTACACACTGTAATTTTCTGTTACACTTATAAAATCTAAGTAAAAAGTCTGAGCTTTTAAACTAGAGGGTAGTAATAATAACATTTTTCTTTTATGTATGGCATAGTTGAATGAAAATTGCTTGCTTTCTGAGTGGGTCAAATACACAGTATTGGCTTAAATGGTCGATTCTAAGATACATATCCTGTCCTGAGATTATGGTGTATATTTTGTAAATTGTATATATATTTATGTTTTCAATCAATTTGTTGCTGGGAGAGGTGCTGCATCTTTGGAGATGAAAATCTCTATAAAGAATGTAAAATATTTTGGTTTATTGATGATTTGTTCATAGATAATGATTAAAAATGAAGGTACTGAATGTGTGGATTATTGCAATTGGATTTAATTTGAATTTTATTTCCTCAAAAGAAAAAACAACTGTATTGTTTTTATAATGTAAATTTTTATGCTGATCAGGAGCAAGGGGTTATAACAAAGTGTATTTCAAAGAGGTATCAGGTACCAAATGTTAGGAGCAAATATTTGCAATCCTCAACATTTATTAAGAGGGCTCCCTATTGGCCAATTTTTGAAGCGGAAATGGTATTTTTAACATGGCAACATTTTCAAGAACAAGTTATTGGATAGATTTTTAATTAGAGGTTAAACTGTAAGTAGTATTAGAGTTGCGGATGAAAGAAAGGTTGGTAGAAATAGGAAAAAAATATTATTTAGCTTTAGAATCAGAAAAAAGAAGCATGGACTCATTTGTCTATTACAACATTTTCTACAGATGTCAGAACATTAGTGAATTGTATTAAATATAAATATATTATCCATTGTTAAAGGTTTGTATTAATAATCAAGTTCCTATATTTGTCTTTAAAAAGGCAGACTAATTGGGTAATATTTTATCTTCTTTTCTATTTATAGAGCATAAAAATGTAGTAGAACATTGTTATATCATAAAGGAATGTTTATTTTTTTCATTTAGATATAAATGCTGTACATTTGTCCAAGTAGCAGATTCTTTTACCAGTTGAAGAATATTGTTTGCCTGATCACTTGTAAAGGCTGCTTACAGTATGTGGGAAGAACAACAAGATCTTTAAAAAAAGAGGATTAAAGAACACATTTTTTGTGTTGAGGAAAAATATATAATGTCCACTGTTGCTAAACATATTTGTACTGAGCATGGTGATCTATCTTATTTTCCAGTTCCAGGCTCCTGAGAAAGAAAATTTAAATGTTATGGGGGAAATGAGGAGTAACGGGAAGGAGGTATTCTGGATGTTTGAACTTTTCACAAGGATTTAAAAGGGTTAAATTGTGAATTGGAAGTTGCTATTTCAATAGATTTTCTGTACATTAAATTAAAATCTTGTACACAGTATTGATGTCAATTTATGTAATTTTTAATGGAAACTTATAATAATAAGTGAAGCAAATGTTTGTAGAATAGGCATAGCTATGTATTCTTTTTGAACATTAACTATATTTTTGCACTAGTCAATGTATTTTGCACAAAGCCTTTTGGTACATTTAGAGTAGCTAATATTATTTTTGAATACATTTGATCTTGTGATCTTGTGATTGTGGTGCCATTTGTATATGGGTATTAACAGTGTGATTTTTTCCATATTTATTTATATACACATACATATATATATATATATATATATATATATATATATATATATATGTATATATATATATATATATATATATATATATATATATATTAATGAATATGGAAAAAAATCACACTGTTTGATTATATTATTATGTAACTGTGGACCACTGTGAAGAATGTGTAAGAAATGTAAATATATTATGTTATAATGGTTAGATTCTTGCACCAAACTGTGCCACAAAAAATAAGATTGTAATTGGATATACAACAGAGGAATAGATGATATTGTATTTATGATTATGTTTTTGCATAGGACAAAATAATGTTTTCATTTTAGTATATCAGGTTGGAATTTTGCTTCATAGATTTGGACCACACTATGCTGTTTGTTTATTATTACTATGGAGTATATTGGTCAAAGTTGGGATAAGTGGGGTCAAAACAAAGTAGACATTCTGTATAGTGTAATAACAGTATATACACATACAATTTGGAATAATCATAGTTCAGGACTTGAACTTAATCTCAGAATGTACCAGTTTATTATAATAGTGGCTACTGAGCTGGTTGAACTTACATCTTTTAACACCACACAAAAGGTTATAAATAATTGCTCAGAATGTCTGTGGACTATTTTTAATTTAGGGATAATATTTTTTGTATAGTTGTACATAATACACCTTCTAATTTCCTATTATACAATACCTTCTTGTATGACCTTCAAGCATTTTAAATACTACAAAAATTGTTATTTGAGTAAAAAAACTATGTGAAACCTGTTTAATATTCATTGAAACTAACCTGATCTGCAGAGAGCATTTTTTAGTCTGTAGATCTCATTGGCTGGAAAAGGGCAAGCCCCACAAGCGGTTAAACTTCTGAATACATTTTTGTGCTCTAAGACCTTTATTTGAAAAAGAAAACACCGCAGCCCATTATCAAATACCCACTTTCTGATACAACAAAGAAAAAAAAAATCATGTCCCTTTATGCACAGATAGAAAAGAGCAATGACGCCACAATTCATCGTAAGCTCATTCCCAAATGACATTCAGTATCTTGTCATTTGGGAATTATCCATTACAGTAGAAGTATAACCACTCCAAACAACCCTTCACATTGAAGAATATAATCTTTGCATTAGAATTATATATGTTAACTACTGTAGTCTCTTTGTTTTGAAAACTATGCATAGGATAAGTATTAGCAAGGTTGGTAATCAAATTTCTTATCAACGAAAGGTATTTTCTTTGGTGAGAAGTAAATCTCACACTATTATTTCATGTTGTCTTACGTATTTCAGAAATAGATTTAAAGGGACCCAGTACATTTGAATTTTTGTTAATATAGTGTAAAGCCTTTCTTTTGTGTACTTAAAAAACATAGGCCCTCATTTATTTTCAAGCCCGTAATTACCTTTATAGAGCCCGTATGTCTGCGGGTTAAAAATTTGTTGCAGTTACAGATGTATTTAATTGACTCAAGTACGCAAGTACAGGCTCACAGGCACCACACGTAAACCATGAACCCATACGTATCATTTCAGGGCATCATCATGATCATTTAAGCAAGCCCGTAAGTTATAATTTAGGCAGAGCCAATTGTAAATGAGACCGTCATCATGACATCAGTAAAACATGACGTTTAGACTACAGTTAATTAGTGTTTAGAAGTACGATTCGTGTTCAGCCTCTCAATAAAGAAATGTAAAAATCAATAAAAATGTATAACGCATCTGTACTAGTCCATGTGGATGGCCTGATATGTATTAACTCCTTGATTCCTGTGATCAATATAACACTGAAATAATACATACATTTTTTTTATTGCAGATTTGCTATCTTGAGACACCTGTATAATTAATTCTAATGCTTTTCATTGCTTTCCCAGTATTTTTAAGTACAGTAATGTGTGTTTATTTGCTTTGCAGTGTTACGAGCAGGTGTTTTACACACTTGCGAGTCCTATCTAATACGCGTGCAATTTTTTTATACATTTGCCATTTACGGGTTTGAAGGCAATTGTGGGCTTTTTGAATTGTTGCAATTGAATATTGATTTTGAGTCTGTAGCACTGGTAACATTTACAGGCTTGAAATATCAAAGGAGGAGAAAGGACTGAGCTACGTTTTTGACAAACGCAGTGATTATGAGCCTATAACTCGCAAATAGATTGCGAGTAGCAATCTATTTGTGATTTGAAGAATTGAATAGGGGCTATATTCTGTATTATATTAATGCATGAATGTGCAAATGTAAGGTAAATTAACTTCTGTATACATTTATATATACATATATATATATATATATATATATATATATATATATATATATACATAGAGAGCTTTAGAGTCCAAATTGATGTCAATTAAATTATACATTTGTATATATATATATATATATATATATATATACAATTATAAATATAAATAAATAAATATATATATAGTAAATTAATAGTACTATTGTGTTTACACTTTAATGTCTAAAACAAGTTAAATAAATCTTGTTTCATGACCAGAATTCCGAGAAATAAAGTTATTACAGTGCATTCTGGAAACCTTGACAGGGACATGCAAAAAGGCTTAGCTCTTGCAATCCATAACCATATCAAACATGGCTTACCTTAAACATATGCCCACTGTATGAAACAGCATTTGTGGGCATATTCTCCCAGAATGCAGTGTAAATAACTGCATTTCTCTGAATTCTGGGCATTAAACAAGTTTTTTAACTTGTTTTAGACATTCAAATGTATATATACTATTTATTTACTGTACTACTGTACGGTGGAGGGCTGCTATCACTCTTTTGTCCACCATATATTAAATGATTGTTGTGGTGAACTATAAACACATATACCTATAGTATAATTTACAAAACATTTTAATTGGTAGTATTAATCTCTTTGAACTTTAAAATATAAAGTTAAGTTAGTATTTGTCATGTGCCAATAACCCATTTAATCAATTTATTAAATTCCCATGTATTGT
Organism: Discoglossus pictus; assembly: GCA_027410445.1. Lineage (NCBI taxonomy): Eukaryota > Metazoa > Chordata > Amphibia > Anura > Alytidae > Discoglossus > Discoglossus pictus. The sequence goes on from CM050164.1 coordinate 454,957,875, forward strand.
ATATGTGTTTTATTTAAATATTCACATTTGGTATGTATTTTTTAATAAATACAGAGAGAAGCAGAGATATATGCTACAGATATGTGTGTACTACGATTTCAATTTCAATAAACTATGATGAATACCAAATGAAAAAAAGGAATGCAGAGCTTTAATTCAATTATTGTTAAAAACTTAAAAAGGCAGCAAACTAGATGGCACAATCAAAAGGTATATGTGAGGGTATATACTCTTTATATAGTTAGGAGGTAGATAATAAGTTTGACTTGTGGAATAATTTCCTTGTAACATAAAATATGCATGCAGCCACACAAGGCCTATGCCCCACTTTTGGGGAACTTCCTAACTTTAGGGGTATAAGATCCCAAATATACTAAGCTGTATTCCCTCAATAAATTATGCAACAGCACAGTGTGCTATTCAAACCATAAAAACATAAACATACTTTAAAAGCTGGAACAAACCAATCATACAGAGGGTATCAAAATGTACCCTTATTTAACAGTCACCAAACAAACTGGTGACCCAGTGAATATTTAGCAAAAAGCTAATTCAAAAACTTAAAGAGCAGTCTCTAGATGGGTATAATCAAAGTAATTTCATATAAAGCTCCTGACGGACTGTTTTCGCAGAACTACATGTCACCATTCTCAAATAATTTCTTTGAGGGTCTAGGGTTTGCCCTTTAAGTTTCTGAATCAGCTTTTTGCTAAATATACAAAATTATTCCCTGCTTACATCTTTCATAATAAAATGCTTATTGCCAAGAGGATACATTGTAAACACTAATTTTTAGGGGTAGGTTCTTCCTAAAGCTGTCTCTATTAGTGTTGCTATGGTCTTCCAATGGGCATAAAGCAAAAAAAATATTTCTGAGTAGAATCAAGTATGGAAGCTCTCTCCATACAGTCCACCCCACTGAGTAAACAGAACATGGGAGCAGTGAGGGAGCAGTGAGGGAGCAGATGATTACAAGTTGTTACGACCGACAGGTTTGGGGACTACGCACACCTCAATTCTCCTGCCAGGTTGTGACCTTTTGTGTTCAAGTTCTCAAAATCCAGCAGACAATTCAGATGACAGCATCATTTCTGAAGAGGCAGGCAACATCAAACCCCTTTTCTATCTATCACACACTCTGTACCCTTGATTAGTGCAAGCCGACTCACACACCACCGTTATTTGGTGTGTCCAAAATCAGACTGGCTTCCTCTTTAATGGCTGCACAAAAAAACAACTGCCCATTTCAGAAAAACATCTCAGAAAAAAAACATTTATGAATTGGGGAGAGGACACATTTGAATTATCCACCTGGATGCACAAGGACCAATCAGCTGAATAGCTGTACTTCCTGAATTAACATAGTCCAATCAGCATAGTCCTGTGTCCATGGGGATGATGTCACATAAAGCGTCTGCCCTCTTCTGGGTCTAGCCTGTGTTACCTGAGCTGCCACATGCAGCTATAGAACAAAGAACAGGACTAGTTACAGGTGCCATCTTGTTTGGTCACTGATGATTCAATATTACAAATAGCAGTACAACACACACATAACCTTTAAAATATTACACAAAAAGCAACATTTCACAATCCCCAAAAAAGTCACTCATAAATTCCTATTTATGGAAGACTCGAGAGGACCGCAGATATGTATATGTATATGATTTTATACATAAAAATCCAAACTTACGCCCCTTTAAATTACATAAAAGAAAACATTATATTCTATATTTTTCCAAGTATAGCATATAGAATTATTATAAAGTAAAGAAAAATATTTAATAGCTACATTTCTTGCCAAGACAGTCTGAAATAACCCCATCTAATTAAACCTTAAAGAGGCATATATTAAATTGAAGCAATTATCTCACTCACTGTATCTTAGCAATGAGGTGAACATATTTTACCTAATTAATTTACAGTAAACACAGTGTGACAATATGCTGAAAAGGACTGCAATTTTAAAACATTTAAAATTAAATTCTTTAATCAAATTATTCGCAGTTTGTTTTAATTATATTCTTCAAGGTTATACATCTCTGATTAGGTCTAATTCACAGTATGTGATAAGGATACATGTTGTGCCAAGAACCTTTGAATTTTATTGTACAAAAACATGATCTGCAGATGTTAATGGAGAGCTGATTAATTGGTGAAAATGCTAACTACATAGATATTTTTCATCTTTACTCTTTATTTTCTATATTTTAAACATATATTTGAAATGATAATGGAAAGGCCTACATGAATCTTAAATTATTATTATTTAAATATTGAGGCTTCCTATGCTAGTAATGAGTTATTGATGTCTTGTTTTGCCCTTAAAAGTCCACTGTAAAACAAACATTTTTAAAAACTGCACATGATAAATGTTTCAAGAAAGTCTTTTTCTTGTACCATCTTGTACCAATTTGTATTGCAGTGGAACCAATTATGTTTATTTTTCATGGTCTACTTCCTCAGATGGGAGGAGACTTTGAGCCCTATTAAACTAGACAAATCACAGTTCCAGAAGCCAGTAAACGAGCCTGCAAAAGTTACGGCTATTAAATTGTCCACTTTTAGCTACCCGTAAATATCTGAGTTAAACCCAGCTAAGACCCAGCTAAGCCTTTGATCTTTCAATCCCGTAAATGTTATGATCGCAAATCGCTATTAAATCGCTACAAGTCCTCAAACCTGCAACTGTTTTCACACCCATAAATGGCAAATGTAGCCAAAAATCTTACGGATACTAGAGATGACCCCCAAGGGGGTTAATCTCCTGTCTGTAGCACTGTAAAAGCATATATAAACACACTACTGTATTTTAAAATACAGGCAAAGCGATGATGGGTATTAAAATTAATAGCACAACATTCTCAAGCTCATTTTTTTTTTATATCGATCCCAGCAATCAATGTGTTAATATATATAATAGAACTTGCATGGACTAGAATATTATATTTATTGACTATTTCATATTGTGTTATTTCTGGAATGCAGGCTCAATCACAACACATACTTCCAAACCTTAAGTGATTGAACTATAACCTCCATGTTTTAGTGACTTAATGATGACGGTCGGTCTCTTTTACTGTTGGCTCCGTCTAAATGCGTACCTACGGGTTTGAATAATTTGCTACGTGCCAAAGCATGTTTTACGGATTTGGATTCCGGCCATTTTCTTGTGGGCTTTTCAAATTGAATTGCTCTGTAACTCCAGCAAATTTCAAACCTGCAGACATACTGTACAACGCCCACTGCGGGCTTGGAATTTAATAGGGCCCTTTGAATGCAGGGGAGGCTACTATTTATATAACGGAAATGAAGCTGCCAGCACTGTCAATGAGTTGATTATGACTAATGAAAATGTTAGCACTTTACAAGAACACACCCACATTTGGACAGAAGAAAGAAGAAGCCAAGAAAAGGACAACAATGCATTTCAAGTCTAGTTATTCATAGGATCTTAGAGAAATAATTTACAGCAGGGTACTTGAAGAATAAGGATTTGTGAAACAAAACTACCAATATATCAGCAACCATGCAACCATAAAATTTGGCCTGAGAGAGACAGCGCACAGACAGAGAGAGAGGGCGCATGGAGAGGGCACATGGAGAGGGCGCACAGAGAGAGGGAGAACATAGAGAGAAACAGAACAGACAATTGAACATAACATATGATACCGTCATTTATGAGGGGCAAGTTACTGGTATATGGGCATTATTCAATTGAGCAATTGTTGTTTACTGGAGCCCGTAAACTAATTTGCTATTCAATTGTGTCTTTTAGCTACCCACAAACAATGCCTGCAAGAGTTTGAAAAAGGCAAGGCACGTATCACTTTAAAAAATATGACTTTTACAGATGCCATTTCATTTAACCCCTTAACACGGAAGCCGTCGGAAAACGCGCAAAAAAATGACAATTACTTCAAAAATTTACTTACAACCTCACACACAGCACAGGGGGAGAGGCAGGGAGCCTATGAGGGGGGTTGCAATCTAATTTGAGCTTCAATTGGTGTTTTTAGGAGATCGAAAACCGGCTAAGCAAGGAAAAGAATGGCGGCCGTAAACCGGTAATTGTTTGAAAAAAGGCTCAACACAAGGCCGAAGGCAGTAACGCTTAGCCTTTGCGAGACTTTGAAAAAGTAACCAATGGTGCTCAGCCCGAGGCATGCAAGACTAAAAAGCAAAGATAGGTGCTCAATGGGAGCCACGCAAAAAACTTGATCATGGAGAGAGAGGAGAAACACACTGGGGAGGGAGGGGGGAGAGGGTGGAAAGAGACACCAGGGTGAGAGAGGGGGGAAAAGAGACACAGGGGAGGGAAATAGGAGGAAAAGCACAGGTGGAGAGAGAGGGGGAGACAGACACATGGAAGAGAGAGGGGGGAAAAGAGATACAGGGGAGGGAAATAAGGGGCAAAAACACAGAGCAGAGAGGCGGAGAGAGGGGGAAACAGACACATGGAAGGGAGAAGGAGGAAACAGACACAGGGGTCAGAGAGTGGGGAGAGGCTGGCAATGAGCGTGAAGCACGAAAGGGGCAGATTGGACGATGTCTGCAATGAGCACTCATTACAGGTGCTCTTAAAGTAGACAGTGGACGTGACCCGCACTGTGCTCCTAAGGCACTTATTGAGAGGCCCGCCAGGCTTCAAATTTTATTGGTGTAATTTTTGTAGGACAAGTCGCTAGTAGTAAATAAATATTACATTTGTGTTCACATTTGAACGTCTAAAATAAGTTAAAAAAACATATTGCCTGTTCAGAATACTGAGAAATACAGTTATTGCATTGCATTCTGGGTACATGGGTAGGGACATGCAAATGTGCCCACAAAGGCATCGCCCTTTAATCCAAAACCATTTCAAATATGTCTCCTTTTGAGCATATGCTCGCACTATTATTCAGCTTTAAGCAAAGCCCAGGATGGATTAGGCACAAGCCAGGAAACTCACCCACAGATGGCACTGTTTCAATGTTATTGCTTCTCATCAGTGTGGGGCCAGTTTCTGGCCCATTTAGTCGATTTTGTAGGGAGGTCTTTTTCCACAACAATCATTTAATTTATAGTGTGCAAATGATCTATTTCTTTATAGTGTGCAAAGGATCTATCGTTAATTTTCTCTTTAATATGGCAGTGTTTCCTTTTGAATTGTCATGACTTCCAGGGGAAATATGGGGTCCAGGGAATCCCCATTCATTATTTTAAAATATGCTGACCCATGGTACAGGGGTAGTGATGTTCTCCATTGGGCTGTATTTTAAGATTAAAAAAAAATACTTTAATAGATGATCTGAGATGCTTGATCTCAGGGAATCATGGCTACACATCTAAGACAACGGAATGGTGAATTCCTCCGAATTGAGATATAAAATAAGAAATTATCTTAGAGGTTTTTTTTTAAATGATGCCCTTTTTGACCATATATAATTGTATTTGCATGGACTTCTGATGCTAATAGCCAACCAAATACATCCAGGGTCAATATAAGGCTTTGTCAAGTGACCTTTTTTGTGCCAAGAGGCTTTCAACTGACAGAAGGACATCCGTTATGGTTAGAAGTAAAAATATTCCACCTTAAAGATTGAAAAGGATTCTTCACAGTAAAGGTGGTTAAACTGTGGAATTCTCTACCAAAGGAGGTGGTGACAGTGGATTTGATAGATAACTTTAAAAAGCAGATGGATATATTCAGGTGTAAAAAGGGCATTCAGGGTTATCCTGGATAACTAGAGAAGGAGTATCGAATCAGGAAGTAATAATATTGCCAGTATCTGGGGTCAAGAAGAGTTTTTCCCCCTATGAGACAATTGGCAATACTTCAATTGGATTTTTTGTCTGTTTGACATACTCTGGATCAATTAAAAAGTTATACAGTCAGGTCCATAAATATTGGGACATCGACACAATTCTAATCTTTTTGGCTTTATACACCACCACAATGGATTTGAAATGAAACAAACAAGATGTACTTTAACTGTAGACTTTCAGCTTTTATTTGAGGGTATTTACATCCAAATCAGGTGAATGGTGTAGGAATTACAACAGTTTGTATATGTGCCTCCCACTTTTTAAGAGATTAAAAGTAATGGGACAATTGGCTGCTAAGCTGTTCCATGGCCAGGGGTGTGTTATTCCCATTTACAAAGAGCAGATAAAAGGTCCAGAGTTCATTTCAGGTGTGCTATTTGCATTTGTTGCTGTTAACTCTCAATATGAGATCCAAAGAGCTGTCACTATCAGTGAAGCAAGCCATCATTAGGCTGAAAAACAAAACAAACCCATCAGAGAGATAGCAAAAACATTAGGTGTGGCCAAATCAACTGTTTGGAACATCCTTAAAAAGAAAGAACGCACCGGTGAGCTCAGCAACACCAAAAGACCCGGAAGACCATGGAAAACAACTGTGGTGGATGACCGAAGAATTCTTTCCCTGGTGAAGAAAACACCCTTCACAACAGTTGGCCATATCAAGAACACTCTCCAGGAGGTCGGTGTATCTGTTTCAAAGTCAACAATCAAGAGAAGACTTCACCAGAGTGAATAGTAGAGGGTTCACCACAAGATGTAAACCATTGGTGAGCCTCAAAAACAGGAAGGCCAGATTAGAGTTTGCCAAACAACATCTAAAAAAGCCTTCACAGTTCTGGAACAACATCCTATGGACAGATGAGACTAAGATCAACTTGTACCAGAGTGATGGGAAGACAAGAGTAGGGAGAAGGAAAGGAACTGATCATGATCCAAAGCATACCAAAACATCAGTGAAACATGATGGTGGTAGTGTCATGGCGTGGGCATGTATGGCTGCCAATGGAACTGGTTCTCTTGTATTTATTGATGATGTGACTGCTGTCAAAAGCAGCAGGATGAATTCAGAAGTGTTTCGTGCAATATTATCTGCTCATATTCAGCCAAATGCTTCAGAACTCATTGGACTGCGCTTCACAGTGCAGATGGACAATGACCCGAAGCATACTGCAAAAGCAACCAAAGAGTTTTTTAAGGGAAAGAAGTGGAATGTTATGCAATGGCCAAGTCAATCACCTGACCTGAATCCAATTGAGTATGCATTTCACTTGCTGAAGACAAAACTGAAGGGAAAATGCCCCAAGAACAAGCAGGAACTGAAGACAGTTGCAATAGAGGTCTGGCAGAGCATCACCAGGGATGAAACCCAGTGTCTGGTGATGTCTATGCGTTCCAGACTTCAGACTGTAATTGACTGCAAAGGATTTGCAACCAAGTATTAAAAAGTGAAAGTTTGATTTATGACTGGTAATCTGTCCCATTACTTTTGGTCCCTTAAAAAGTGGGAGGCACATATACAAACTGTTGTAATTCCTACACCGTTCACCTGATTTGGATGTAAATACCCTGCAGTTAAAGCAGATCTTGTTCATTTCATTTCAAATCCATTGTGGTTTTGTATAGAGCCAAAAAGATTAGAATTGTGTCGATGTCCCAATATTTATGGACCTGACTGAACATATATTACATATATTACAAGGATCAAATAACATCTAAAAATGTTGAATTGATGGACTAAACATTTTTTTCAACTTATATACTATATACTGTAACTATGTAAGGAAATATGATATGTCTATATTGCCACATTTGAAGTTTATTTGATAGGCTGCTCCCACCAGACATTCATGGGTGGACTATACTGAAAAATACATTTTACCACAACTATTATGACAAATATTAAGTAATATGAGGGAGGTAGAGAAATAATAGATTTTTTGTTAGGTATAAACTATTAAAAGAACAAACAAAAGTGCAAACCCTTGATCAATGGACAGTCTCCAATCAGATAGTTTGATCATGTCAAGCAAGTATATTGCCAAATAATCTTCAGAAAAATCTGATGTGTTTACTATGTATTTGACTTCTGGTCTATGCAGTCACTGTAAAGATGATTTTAACATGCATGACTTACAATTAACTTAAATATCACTTAAAGGTATATGCAAGTGAACTGGGTTATGAATGCATCTGAAAGAGGGGAATTAATAGTGTATGATTACATTTTTTGCATGCATGTTTTTCTAGCTTTGCATTAAAAAAAAATGTTGCAGTTGATGTTTACACCCCCAGGATTGAGCTAGGCTCCTGAGAGGGTTATTTTTTGTAAAAGTGTACCCTGTCTATCTGAGCATGCCCAGCTTTGCAGCCAATCAGCAATTCCTGTATGCACTACACTGGGTCTATAAAGGACCATAAATCAACATTCAAGTAAAAATGATTGCCCGGTTACACAGTTGTTCTTTAGACATACACCCTCTCCTTCTAACAAATTATAATTGTACTGAAACCAAACATTTCAGCTTTTTTTTCCTATTTTACAGCCTCATTAAATTGGGGCTACATTTTTTAAAAAGTATCCCGTAACTCCAGATTTACAGGTTACGGGTATTAAATTAGCCCTGTAATAAAGCTTGCAGCGAACTTGCGTGTTAAGACGCAGGAGGGCTAAGAAGAGGCTACGTGTGAAGCAAAGTTGAACTTCGCGCATGTAAATCATTTGATCCATCGAGCCTGTAACCGCCACTTGTTTAATTCAGCTATTAAATTGCAATGTGGTTACTCGCGAGCAAGCACGTAACAGGTAAATTGAGCCCAAAGGCCAACGTGTGCTCAAGACAACCCACAGGAGGGGTAAAGTCCAATACGTACCACTTGTAATGCAAATAACAACACTGTACTGTACATTTATTATAAGGGAACGTGATGTTAGGTCTTAGAATTAATAGCACAATATTCTCAAACCCGCAAATCGGCTCTGAAAAATTCTTTATTTCATGTTTATATTTTGTGTTATATCGATCCCCGCAATCAATGTGTTAAGACATATACTGTAACTCGCATGAGATAGAATATCATATATATGGTTTTATTAATTTTGCATTATATCTGGAATGTGGGTCCGATCGCACTGTAATTGAAGCACGTAGGACTTAGAAATACACCTTCCCTTTTTTCAGTGACGTAATGCTAACAATCTCTTTTTTCATTGGCTACATCTGAACTCGTAACTATGTGCTTGCTTAATTGTTTGCGTTCAAGCACACAACTCAGACGGCCGAGAACAGCGTCTCTCGCTCGTAGCTTGCAGCACTTCTAATTTAATAGCTAAGTAAAATGGCCAAGCACGCAGCACTTATGTGCTACACATTGGACTTACGAGGCCAAAATTTAATATGGCCCTTAATCTGTCTTTTAGGCAAATAAACATTTATGCTTGATTTATGGTCCTGCAATGACCCGCAAATTTGAGGAAGAGAGCATGTGTTCATGGTCTCTGCATGTGTCTCTGTGTGAGTGCATGTGTTTCTGAGTGCATGTGTCTCTGAGTGTGAGTGTCTGTGTGAGTGTGTGTGTCTCTGAGTGTGACTGTCTGTGTGAGTTGTCTCTATGTGTGAGTGTCACACAATCAGTGAATGAACAGACACAGACCTTGTTCTGAGTATTACAGAAATCTAAAGGAAAGCTGCAGCTCAATTCACAGACCAAAAATATACAGTGTATTATGTATGCTAATTTTCCCTGTGATTTTCAGGAGGTGTCAACATTCATAGAAAACAGTTTGCAAATGCAAGAAATTCAGCAAACTTTAGGGTAACTGTTTAAATGTTTATTTTGGTATTTTTTCATGCAAACATTTTTTTTTCATACATTATTAATTCCCCTCTATCAGATGCATTCATTATCCAGCTCACTTGCATATACCTTTAATTTATTAAGATCAACCAACTAGAAGCTTTTATTCAGGAGTTAGATACTTGAATTAGACTTAACTAAGATGTCATATTTTTAAATATAAACTTTGAGACCAATTTTATAATAAGGATGTCATAGACATAAATATGACCATGACATGGTTGTCAGAACTACTTAAATTTTACTGACAGCTGTCAGAAATGCTATCTGAACTATCAGTCATATTCAGAACAGAAGGCCAGCTTAAGTTTATTATTTGAGATGTTGTAACTGCTTCCAGCCTCAGTTCCCATTTTATTGCAAAATATTAATTTGTAAATTTAATTTTATAGTTGTAATAAAGGAAACAAATTGACCATTATTACATTTGCCTAGCATTCAAACAGTCCTATATTTAAATAAACTATTTTGAAAACTACACTTAAAAACAGGAAACATTGTTTTAGAATGTAAAAATCTAAAACAGACTCTAGTTTTATATGCAAGAATGCTGAAAAAGACAAATATATATATATATATACAGTGACTTGCAAAAGTATTCACCCCCTTTGACTTTTTACATATTTTGTTACATTACAGCCTTAAGTTCAATGTTTTGTTCATCTGAATTTTATATGATGGATCAGAACACAATAGTCTAAGTTGGTGAAGTGAAATAAGAAAATTATATACATAAAACTATTTTTTAGAAATAGAAAACAGAAAATTGGCATGTGCATATGGATTCATCCCCTTTTTTATGAAGCCCATAAAAAACTCTGGTGCAACCAATTACTTCAGTCACATAATTAGTGAAATGATGTCCACCTTTGTGCAATCTTGCGAAAAGGCATGTGGGAGACTCCCAAAATGTGTGGAGGAAGGTGCTCTGGTCTGATGAGACTAAAATTTAACTTTTCGGCCATCAAAGAAAAATTATATGTCTGGCTCAAACTCAACACATTGCATAATCCACAGAACACCATCCCCACAGTGAAACATGGCGGTGGCAGCATCATGCTGTGAGGATGTTTTTCAGCAGCTGGGACTGGGAAACTGGTCAGGGTTGAGGGAAAGATGGATTGTGCTAAATACAGGAATATTCTTAAGCAAAAACTGTACCACTCTGTGCATGATTTGAGGCTAGGACGGAGGTTCACCTTCCACAGGACAATGACCCAAAACACACTGCTAAAGCAACACTTTGGTGGTTTAAGGGGAAACATGTAAATGTGTTGGAATGGCCTAGTCAAAGCCCAGACCTCAACCCAATAGAAAATCTGTGGTCAGACTTAAAGATTGCTGTTCACAAGCGCAAACCATCCAACTTGAAGGATCTAGAGCAGTTTTGCAAGGAGGAATGGGCAAAACCCCCAGTGGTAAGATGTGGCAAGCTCATAGAGACTTATCCAAAGCAACTTGGAGCTGTAATTGCCGCAAAAGGTGGCTCTACAAAGTATTGACTTTAGGGGGGTGAATAGTTATGCACATTGACTTTTTCTGTTATGTTGTCCTATTTGTTGTTTGCTTCACAATAATAATAAAAAAAAATCTTCAAAGTTGTGGGCATGTTCTGTAAATTAAATGATGCAAATCCTCAAACAATCCATGTTAATTCCAGGTTGTGAGGCAACAAAACACGAAAAATGCCAAGGGGTGTGAATACTTTTGCAAGGCACTGTGTATGTATATATATATATATATATATATATATATATATATATATATATATATATATATATATATATGTGTATATCTATATATATATATATACAGTATCTAACAAAAGTAAGTACAAATATATTTTATTATATCTTTTCATGTGACAACACTGAAGAAATGACACTCTGCTACAATGTAAACTTCCAGTGACCAGTATGAGAGATTGTGAGAGTGATAATACCAAAATTAACACACCTGCTCCCCATTCACACCAGAGACTTTGCAACACTAACGAATCACATGAAACCGGGAAGTGAACATGGCTAATTGGGCCCAATTTGGACATTCCCACTTAGGGGTGTACTCACTTTTGTTGAGACATTAATGGCTGTGTGTTAAGTTATTTTGAGGGGGCAGCAAATTGACACTGTTATACAGGCTGTACACTTACTACTTAACATTGTAGCAGAGTGTCAATTCTTCAGTGTTGTCACATGAAAAGATATAATAAAATATTTAAAATATTTACAAAAATTTGAGGGGTGTACTCACTTTTGTGAGATACTCATTCTATTATCGGCCGTAGGAGATGCGGGGCCGCAAGGACCGGCCGCAGGCTATTTGCCTATTCTATTCCCTTCTGGCCGGGGACTCTGGCAGGCTTGCGGCCGGCTCCTTGTTATCCCTTGCGGCCGCACATGCCGGAGGAAGGCCTTTGATCTTAAATGGCCGCAAGAGTTTCGGCCGCAAGAAAAGCCCGGTTACTATTCTATTGCTCCGGGAACCCTCTCTGCAAGGCTAAAACCGAGCCGCAGCTTACTTGCAGCAAAAAGGTCCCGCAAGCACACAATTAAGCACATAATATAGCCATAACAAAGCCATCCTGCACTCTGATGAGACGATAAAGTGATTGTAGGTGTTAGCATTCATAGCACAACATTCCCCTACAATCAAATCCGTAAATAATTTTTATTTTAATTCATGTCAAATATCCGTGAACAAAGTCCCGAGGGCTTGGAGCACCTCAGACCCGCCCACGCTGCGGCCGGAAAATAAACAGTTAATGAAATATCTGATTTGGGCTGATGTGCAAGCTTGAGAGGGGGTTGCTATTAATCCTCATGTCCCCCATTATGATCCCTAGCATTTACAGAGCTTTACAGTGCTGTCTTGAATTTATATTTGCTTTTAAAGTTTTAAGACCTTGCGGCCGGTTGCAAAATATGCGGCCGGCCGTAAGGGGGATATCCTTGCGCGCCGTCTATTTGAATTGCAAGGTAACGGAACCCTGCAAGGAATCGTTTTACGTCCGATAATAGAATGAGGCCCACAGTATAAATATATATATATAAATATAAATATAAATATATATCACAGTGCTCCTTTAATAATTATATTTTTTTATTTATAAAATTCCATCATGAGGATTTATGGAACTTTGTATATAATTTCATACCATATTTTTGACAGTTACTTTTCAGTCTATTATTAACAAATTGAATAGTCTGCTAAATTCTAGCATTTCCTATCTACAATAACACTTTTTCTCTAAAATAAATGCTTTGACTCATTCAGCATTCATTTGAAGAGTAATATCCAGCTCTACCTTTTAGAGACATAAAAAGAACTAGCATCCTGTAAAGAGGTAATATTTCTCTCAACTTAAAAAGAAGCAAGCTGTAGGCAATTCCAGCCTTTAATATATTGCTGTTCTAAAGCATTGTGGTGACTGAAAAAGTCTAAAATGTGAAAGAGATAGTAAGCTATGAATGAATGTTTGGTAACTTATTCCATGGGTACAGCCAATCAGGGTGATCCAAAAATTCCCCAAAATGATAAAGTAAAAGGCAGCTGCTCCAATAAGCAGCTCCACCCGATGGATGATATGTTTCCTCTGATTGGCTATTTTTCTATTTATATATGAGCTTTTATGAGTGTTGCCAACAGCATGTTAGCCAATCAGAATGCTGTAATTCAAACTGTACCCAACCTTTCTATTATTGGATATATGCAAAAAAAAATAATAATTAGGTAGATTCTTTGGAATCTTGTGGGGGCTTAAATAATCGTCAGCCTAGCCCATTTCTTTGTTACATGATGGTAAGAAGTTAACAGGTTCCTTGAGAATCATCTTTGGGGGCCCACTTTCTGTCTGGTGTATTGGTATAAGGGGGAGATTCCACTCTAACACCTGTGATTCCACACTGTGATCCCAGTCCACACCTCTGGCAAATGTGGGGAGGGCAACAAACTTTCCAATGCAGGGTGAGGTGGAATTCTACCAATGTCGCCAAACCACTAAAATGGCATTAGGAGCAACATTGTGTAAAAAAATAAGAATTATTTAAACTTGGAGAAATGTATATACACCATCCTTGTAACAGTATTGTCAATGTCAATCCTCATTTTCCTCTAACCCTTGGAAATGTGTCCATCCCATAATCAAATCACAACTGTAAAAAAAAATTAACTTAAAAAGCATTTTCTTTGATGAGTTCCACTTGATAAATACTCGGTTTCTCAATTTCCACAGTGTAAAAAGCAGTTATAAACACTTGGCACTGATTGGCTAAAAAGTACTGTAAATCACCAGTCAGCTAATTAAAGTATGTGATTCTCACTTCACTTATCTGATTGACCGAATGAGTCAAGAGGAGAAGGGAAAAGATCAATCAATGAAAGTACTCTCCGCTTTGACTGAAGTTGCCAGTCTGGATCCTTGGTTTCAGAGCAGATTTGATTATATCATATTCCTTAGCCATAGATAAGGAAGTTTTTGTCTGTGTTTTATGGAATCTTTAATTTTTCAGATGTCTTAATAGAGTTGTTTTTAAATACAAATGTTAGCGTCAAGGAAGTGAATGTGTGAATGAGTTTCCAATTTCTGTGGTGGTATGCATGCAGATGTTCCTCCTTAATTATTGTCCATGCAGTCATGAGTAGCCATATTGAATTCCAGCTTCGGAACTCCAACGTGTAACTCTTAAGCCCTATGTGCTTCAAATTCTCCCGAGTTAAGTTGCTATTAAATTAGAAGGTGCTGCGAGCTGTGAGCGAGAGAGGCAAAATCTTAAGCCAGTCTTCTTTGCATGTTGGATGTGCGATCGTGCTATGATCAATTAAGCAATTACAGAATTAGCCAAGGGCAAAACAGATTGCCATCATGGCTAATAAAAGCCTGCGTGATCACACGCAAGCTCCCGACAGTAGCCCTTGTCACGGTGGTCCCTATCGGGGTGTACTTCAAGTACTTCCCGGCCCCTAAAATTAATCCCCCTATGCTGGGGGTCCCCATTGGGACCCCCGCAGTGTCACCATATCACTTCTTGCAGCGGGGGGCCCGATAGGACCCCTGCTGCATTTAAAATTTCAAATTTCCTGCCGCGGGTCCTTAAAGGTTCTGCAATAACTAAAGAATTAACCCCTGCCACAGGGAACCATCTCAGGCATCTCAAATTAACCCCATCACTCATGGGGTCTATAGAGACCCTCATGAGAATATAATTAACCCCATCAGTCCCATAAGGGTCTATACAGTCCCTTAAAGGACACAAATAAACCCCAATATTAACACTATAAGTGCCATGAGGGTCATTAACCCAATTTAAGTAATAAACCCTCCTCTAAGTAAGAAACCCCCTCTATGACTACTTAACACCATCTAAGTAATTAACACAATTTAAACCCCACCATACCTAATCACAGTATCACTAACCACTTAACCCCATCTGGACCTATTCAACCTGTCTAGTCCTATGTAACCCTATCTAGTCCTATTTAACCCCATCTAGTCCAATTTTACCCTATTTAGACCTATTTAACCCTGTCTAGTCCTATTGAACCCCATCTAGTTCTATGTAACCCTATCTAGTCATATTTAACCCCATTTAGACCTACTTAACCCTAACTGGGCCTATTTAACCCCAAATGTACCCAGTAAACCCCATGCCATAAAACCCCTCCTACCCTATTAAACTCTAATATAATCCCTATTACCTCACTAATTACACACAAAAAAAAAAAAAAAATTACACAAAATAAAAAAAGGACATTACTGAAAATAAAAAAGGACATTATCTTCTTTTTTAAATCCTTTTTATTTATAGGTTTTAAGACATACAAAAGAAATATACATCAGACAATAACATTAAAAACTTCAAGACATTGTTAAACACTTATCAACATTCTGTATATCTTCTATTTTAACATAACTGGTCTTGCGAGGGACATAACAAAACAAAACAGAAACAAAACAAGAACAAAACAAGAACAAAACAAAAACAAAGTGAACAGAAAATAAAAAAAAGGGGTGAAAGGAGGGAGCAGAGTACAACCAGTCTATCCTGATTGGTTCTCTTTACAGGAAAATTATTTATTTAGTTCAATATTTTGTGGATATTTAGAATAAGTATTTCACTTTTAATACTTTTTAATACTTTTCGTTACATTTGAGATTGTGTGTTTTTATCAGTGTTGTATATTTATATCTCCTAATGTGATGTTCTTCTCTCTGTTTTAAGATTATAGTATGAGTTAAGAATTACTCTGTATAACATATTATATAAAAGCCATTTATCTTTTGGGATTTTCTTTTCTTCTGAAATATATGAGAAGGTTTTCAACTCTCCATTCAAATATAAATCCTCTAGGCTAAATTCCCTATTTAGTCCAATCTAGATTCAGAAAGGGCTATAGTTCTTTGGTAAGCTTTCATATTGGTGCAATAGGTGACGGAAATTGAATTAGATTAAAATTCCAATTTATTTTAATCCACTATTTCATTAGAGCTTTTGGTACCAATGGTAATTTATCAATGTTTTTATTTTGTTTCTTTTCCCATATTATAGATTCCCAATCGCTATTAGCGACTAGTTCACTTTCTATCATTATAAATTTAGAAATGTCGATTTTGTTTTTATATTTTACGATATGCGTTAATATTACTGCTTTTGAGTATTCCATGATAATTGGTGCAGCAAGGCCACCTTTGGCAAATGTTTTCATTGTAATATCTTTTTTTATGCGTGGTCTTTTATTTTTTTGTCTATATGATTCTGAAGTGCACCTAATATGTTGTTTGGAATTTTCAAAGGTATACACCGTAATATGTATATGTTTTTAGTATAATTGTCATTTTTATTGCAGCTATACGTCCTAGCCATGAAAAGTTTAGTTCCAATTTACAATTGTGGAATTGATATTCCATATTAGTTTATTGAAATTGTTGTTAACCAGATAATTTACATTTGGCGAGAAATGTATCCCTATATGTGTCATTGTTCTTTCCATCCCTTGGATATTGTGGAAAAGGCTTCTGACTTAGAGATGTTCAATTTATAATAGGACATTTTACTGTATGAATGTATGACTTTATGTAATTCTGTCAATTATCTTTTTGAGTTGGTTATGGTTAAGACTAAATCATCTGCAAATGCTGTAACTTTATTAACATTGTACCAATTGTTATACCCTCTATACAGTTGTTCTTTCTAATGCATTCTAATAGAAGTTCTATGCTTAAAGCAAATATCAGGGGGTACGCCCCTATCTGGTACCGTTTGTAATTACAAAGTTTTCAGTCTTAAAATCCATTCCCCTGACATATGCATTGGCATTTGTGTATAGGGCTTTCACTGCTAATAAGCCTCAAGTGCCAAAACCAAACTTACTCAGGACACTATCTATAAAACTCCAGTTTACCCTATCAAATGCTTTTTCTGTATCCATTGATAGGGTAACCGTTGGTATTTTTTTATAGTTGGCATTGGCTATTATATCTATTAATTTTACGGGTATTTTCCATTGCTTGTCTCCCTTTTATTAACCAGTTTGATCTGGATTAATTCATTATTTTAGAATAGGATTTAGTCTATTTGCAAGTATATCTGAGTACATTTTCAAATCTGTGTTTAAAAGGGATATGGGACGATAACTTTGGCATTTATTATGATCTTTGTCTCTTTTTGATATATTTATGATAACAGCCTTGAGGTTTTCTGAAGAAAGATGTCCGGTCACTTGTATTTCATTAGCAACCTTTTTTTAAATATTTAATTAAGCTAGAAGAAAATGTCCTATAATAAATATTAGGAAAGCCATCAGGACCTAGTGATTTCCCCACCTTTAAGGAAGATATACTTGACAGGATTTATTTTTCAGCTATTTCTGTTGTCAGTTCTTTAAGTTGTTGTTCTGATATTTTAGGCAGATGTATCTGATCTAAGAAATCCTAGAATTGTTTTATAGATGTTTTTTGAAAACAAGGATGATCTTCTAGTTTATATAGCTATTTATAATATTTATCAAAAATTGTAATTTGACCCATTAGCTTTAAGATATAGGGTTATAGGACCATGGTCGAACCAAGAAATGGGGCCAATTTCCACATTATGAGTTTGATTAAGGGTAGTTTGATTTAAAAGAAAATATTCTAGTCTGGAATATGTTTTGTATTTATTGGAAAAGAACGAATAGTGTCTTTCATTTGGATGAAAAACGCGTCATCCATCATAAATTTTATATTTTTGAAGCATTTTTTGTGAATTTCTTGCATCTCTAAGCATGGTATTGTCAGGAGTTGGTTTCAGCGTTGTTTTTCTATCGAGAGTCGAAACACACATTTAGATCGCCACAAACTAAATTTTAAAAGGGCTAACTTTAATGGGCTACGGGCAGCAATACAACATATAGACTGGGACAAAGAACTTACAGGGAAGAATACTGAAAATAAATGGACAACATTAAAATCCTTACTAAATAAACATACTCATCAGCATGTACCATGTGGAAATAAAATGAATAGGAGTAAATCACATCCCATGTGGCTTAACAATGACTTAAAGATCATGATGAGGAAAAAGAAATATGCATTTAAATTATACAAGAAGAAGGGAACAGAGGCAGCTTTATGTGACTATAAGGAAATCAACAAGGCTTGCAAAAGGGCTATTAGACTGGCTAAAATAGAAAATGAGAAGTCAGTTGCAATGGAAAGTAAGACTTACCCTAAAATATTTTATAAATATATTAATGGGAAGAAGGCCAGGAAGGAATCGATAGGACCATTACAATGTGACACAGGCCATCTGATAATTAGTGACCAGGAAAAGGCAGATGAGCTAAATAGGTTCTTTTCGCCTGTTTACACAAGGGAGGTACCAGTGGTTGGGACACTGCAACATAATGGGGCTACACTACCTTTACTAAATAATTGGTTAACGCAGGAAGAAATACAAAAGAGGTTGGAGAAAATAAATGTTAATAAAGCCCCAGGTCCTGATGGAATACATCCAAGGGTACTGAGGGAGCTGGGTTCTGTAATAGCCAAACCATTATATCTACTCACTACAGGGTCTCTACCAGATGACTGGAGAAAAGCAGAGGTGATACCTATATTTAAGAAGGGATCTAGAGCAAATCCGGGGAATTATAGACCAGTGAGCCTCACTTCTGTAGTTGGGAAGCTTTTAGAAGGGTTAATAAGGGACAGAATACAAGAATATGTCTATTTGAACAGGATCATAGGTAGCAGTCAACATGGATTTATGAAGGAAAGGTCGTGTCAGACCAATCTAATTAGTTTTTATGAGGAGGTTAGTAGGAACTTGGATCAGGGCAACTCAGTGGATGTAGTCTTTTTAGATTTTTCAAAGGCATTTGATACAGTGCCACATGGAAGACTAGTGAGCAAACTAAGGGATACAGGAATTGCAGTAATTATCTGCTCATGGATCGAGAGCTGGCTAAAAGACAGGAAGCAAAGGGTTGTTGTAAATGGAACATACTCCGATTGGTCTAATGTGATAAGTGGGGTTCCTCAGGGCTCAGTATTGGGTCCTCTCCTTTTTAACATATTTATTAGTGACATTGAAGTAGGACTCGAATGTAGTGTCTCCATTTTTGCTGATGACACTAAGTTGTGCAAGGTAATAAAATCAGATAATGATGTACTTTCCCTACAAAAGGATTTGCATAAATTAGAGAAATGGGTGGCTAAATGGCAGATGAGATTTAATACAAATAAATGTAAGGTTATGCATTTGGGAAGGAACAATAGCCAAGCAATCTATAATCTTAATGGAGCAAATCTAGGGGTATCAGATATTGAAAGGGATTTGGGAGTACTAGTGGACAACCACCTAGGTAACAGCGCTCAAAGCCAAGCAGCGGCTGCAAAGGCAAATAAAATATTAGCATGTATTAGGAAGGGTATAGAAGCCAGGGAAGAAGATATAATTCTGCCACTATACAAATCTCTAGTACGCCCTCATTTGGAATATGGAGTACAATTTTGGGCACCACCTCAGAAAAAAGACATTTTAGAGCTGGAAAAAGTACAGAGAAGGGCTACAAAACTAATAAGGGGAATGGAGGGGCTAAGTTATGAAGAAAGACTAGCAAAATTAAACTTATTTTCGCTAGAAAAAAGGCGTCTAAGAGGAGATATGATTACGTTATATAAATACATCCAGGGTCAATATAAGGCTTTGTCAAGTGAACTTTTTGTAGCAAGAGATTTTCAACTGACAAGAGGACATCCGTTGAGGTTAGAGGAAAAAAGATTTCACCTTAAACAAAGAAAAGGGTTCTTCACAGTTAGGGTGGTTAAACTGTGGAATTCTCTACCAAAGGAGGTGGTGACAGCGAATTCGATAGACAACTTCAAAAAGGGGTTAGATATATTTCTGAATAAAGAGGGCATTCAAGGCTATCCTAGATAACTAGCAAGGAATATTGATCCAGGGAGAAATTTGATCGCCAGTTTCTGGGGTCAGGAAGGAATTTTGCTTTTTTTTCCCCTTATGAGACAATTGGCAAAGTTTCAATGGGGTTTTTTTTTATGTTTGCCTTCCTCTGGATCAATTAACAATAATAATAAATAGTCCAAATTAAAAAGATCAATAGAGATCTAAAAAGGTTGAACTTGATGGACTAACTCTTTATTCATCCTCCAATACTATACTATTAATAATTATTTAATCAATAATTTAATTAATAACTAATCCGCATATTGCAGATCAGAGGAGATCTTAACAGGTTGAACTTGATGGACTGAAAGTCTTTTTTCAACCTTAATTACTATGTAACTATGTAACTATATTAGCAACATGCCCCTGTGCATATTGTCAATGTGTTTGATGATTTTATTTATGAATCTATATTGATTAGTTTTTGGAACATATAAATTTACTATGGTAAGGGACATGTTGCCAACAGTGCTGATCCAAACGATATATCTTCCCCCGTCATCAATCTCAAAAAAATCCTCTTTTATAATATTTATTTTGTGAAAAAAGATAAACACCCTTAGCTTTTGAATTATAGTTGGAAAATATTTTTTTCACATAGACTTTTTTTTATTGAAAGTTTTAAATTTTTAACATCATATAAAATCTTAATACAAAATACATATTTCAGTGACATGTTAAACACAAAAACAATACGTCCTGATTTACTGTACCCCTATGCAATCTTTATATGCTTAAAAAAATCTTTTAATATATTTATCATCTATTGATATATTTATGCTTTTATGGGGCAGGGCTTTTTATTATCATATCCATCAATAAGCACAATCTGGTCTGTGCCTCTAAAAATTTTGGGGTAAGACAATGGAAAGCTCATACCACATTCATAATCTTCTTGATCTTGAGGGTACTGTTTTTGGGAGATGTGCGACGGGGCCTGATGGAGTGTAGGCTTGGTGGAGGAAGAAGATTTACTCATGGAGATAAAGAGGACAAGATTTTTTTTTTTTTGAAGGAATGAATCCGGGGCTTCTCTACATCGAGCCGAATTTTCCCGTCAACATAAAAGAGATTAGAAAATACCGGAGAGATTATACTTGTCCCAAAGTTTCCATTTCTTATTTTGTTGAGTTGTAATACCCAATTATATGAGATTACTTTCCATTAAACGTTTTTTATTTAATTTCAACAAAACCTTTTTGCATGACAGTAAGAGTATCTGTTTCCATTTTGCAACTATAAGTGTTTTAGCTTTTACCATGGCCCGAAGAAGTAGTCCTTTAGATTGTAAGTCTGTGAGTTTCAATCCTGCGCATTGCTTTAGGGAAAGCGCTATGGGCACCGGATTCCAAGCTCAAAGACAGGGCCCCCCACTCTTTGCAATGTATAAATCTTTAACTTGTCATTGCCTGTAACTTAACTTATGTATAGCGCTACGGAATATGTTGGCGCGTTACAAATAAACGATAATAATAATAATAAGTCCTAATGTCCAGGGGCAAAATCAGCAGAAAGATGTGGAATAATATCATTTCCGGTGAAGGTTTCACCCTAAATGTAATTAAGTTTAACATTTGCCAAAAAAGTTTAAGCCTTCCTTTGCCTTTTCCTCTTTTAATGTTTGTGGGTTGATTTGTATAAACTCCACCTCCGCCGGGCGGGAAGAGGGGGGAATTGAGATTTAAAAAAAAAAGGGAAAAGAAAAAAAAAGAAAACAGCAACATACAACAAAAATAGCCCCTCATAACAGTAGGAAATGTAAATACTGTCCAATGATGGAATATATTTAGAGGCTAATCTGATTGGATTGCTCGGCATAGCCATGAGTTATAGTTCTTATATTCTGTAGAGAGCTCTGATGCTTTTAATTGTTATCATGTTAAACTGAAACTTATATTGTTTCCCCTTCTTATGGGATGGGTTGTGATTTTTCCCTCATTTTACTCATCTTCCTTCTCTTTAATGGAAGATTTTAATACTATACATTAATTTTCGTAAAAAATAGAAGCATCTAAATCTTATTAAGAATTGTAATAGTAGAGTAGAATGCACATACTATTTAAATTACTAAATCATATTATATCAAATGAAATATAGCTTATTATAAAGTAACTAATTCTATCGGGTTACTGAGATTTCCTGTTTTAATATGTCTAGTGCTCTTCTCCAATTATAGATCCCGATTAGCTCCTCCCTCTAGATTTACAGTCTTTCGTCACTCTTCTTAGTCAGATAGTTTTAATGTTTTTATTGAGTGAATTATATTGCTACTTCATCCTTCTCTCCCTCTATAGCCGTATCTTTATTAAAATATTTTAAGACTATAATTCACTTAAATGAGGAGAGGGCATCTTAATCTGGTTAGAGATCATATCAGTTAAAAGTTAAATTGGTGATTCATCTAATAGGTATGATGTTCTATGATAACTTATATCTAGTCTTTATGCTAATTTATGTATTACTACATTTAGTGGCATTCAGAAATTATTCTGGGAGATGTACTATGAATAAGTGTTTTGTGAACTTAATACAATTTTAAAATTATATAAATTGATTGTGGTGTAGGTAATTTCTAAAGTGACTAGTGCTAACGCAGTGTTGAATATTCCTATTTTAAAGTCACTAGTGCTCTTCTCAATCTCTAACTCATGATTTCCTGTCTCTAAAGTGCAGAGACACTTTTAATTAATGAATCGTATTATATAAAGTGAATATCATACTAATTAGTGTGTTAAATGTTAGATTATTAATTATTAAATAAAGTGTGATATAACTGATTTATAAAGTGAATAGTGCTGATGCAGTATTAAGTGTTCCTATTTAGGGTGGCTGGTGTTCTTCTCTATCTCAATCTCCCAGTTTCCTCGAGATTTATGTTCTTTCATCATGCATCTATGGCAGGTATTTCTAATATATTTGTCAGGAGTATTATTCTACTTTTTGCCAAATTCTGGTACATACATCTAACTTCTCCATTAATGGGTCAATTTCAGATTCTATTACCATTCCCCATTCTTTAAGAACAATTGCTCCCTCAGAAACTGAATTTACTGTGAATCTTAGTCCATCTTTTAACACAATTAATCTAACAGGAAATCCTCATCTATACTCCAAATAAGATTTCCTTAGGGTTTTGTTATGTCTTTAAATTGTTTCCTTTTGAATACGAGTTTCACTTGACATATCAGCACCTCTATGTGTCTAATAATAGCTTCAGCTGATTCAGTATTGGTCAAAGGATGACAAAATAGTTTCTCATTTCTGTAGATAGGGTTATAGGTAACATTGTTATCACAACAGTTCTTAAATACAGTAACCATCCTGATAAATATCAAAAGGGAACTATCATATATATATAAATGTGGATCTGCTGGGTTGTTCGTAATGTTTGTGGTGTTGGTCACACTTTGCGAGCCTTGTGAAGCCAATGCAGTAACTTCAAGTACATCAAGGCAATAACTTTTACACCAAGGCAGTAACAGTTACACCAAGGCAGTACCACTTGGACCAAGGCAGAAACACTTACACCAAGGCAGTAACACTTACACCAAGTCAGTAACACTTACACCAAGGCAGTAACACTTTTACACCAATGTAGTAACACATTTACACCAAGGCAGAAACACTTACACCAAGGCAGTAACACTTACACCAAGGCAGTAACACTCCAAGGCACCAAGGCATTAACACGTACACCAAGTCAGTAACACTCCAAGGCACCAAGGCACAAACACTTACACCAAGGCAGTAACATTACAAGGCACCAACGCAGTAACACTTACACCAAGGCAGTAACACTAATTGCGAGGCCCCTAAAGTACAGGCTCGCAAGAAGCTCCAAATGTGCTCATTGAGAGCCAGGCGATCAGCGCAGGGCTCTCGATGAGCACTGAAGGTGCTGAAGCACAAGCCCTATAAAGTACACAGGGGTAGAGGCTTGCAATGAGCGCAGAAGATACTCAGAGGGGCAAAATCATCACACTGTGTGGCAAACAGCATTGCCAGGTTTACAATTTTATTTCTGTCATTTTTGATGGGCAATTTCCTAGTAAGACTTAAAAAACACATTTTCGGAGTGGCAAAACTTGTAAGGTTATCAACATTATCAAAAATAACTTTTAATGGTAAGGCCATTATCAAAAAAAAAAAAAAATTAAATACATAAAATAAAAAACCTACATTACATAAAAATAAAAAAAACTACATTACATGTAAAAAAAAACATACATTACATAAAATAAAACATACATTACATAGAGTAAAACATACATTACATAAAATGAAACCCCTCAATGCATACAATTTAACCCCTGAATACATACAGTTAACCCCTAACTACATACAATTAACCCCCTAACTACATACAGTTAACCCCTAACTACATATAATTAAATCCCTAACTACATACAATACAAATCCCTAAAGACACCCCCTCACTAAACCTAGAATAGGGTAAATAAGCCCACTTACCTTGCGCAAATGCCCCTCCAGCTACAATGGTTATCTTGTCTTCGTCCCTAGCATAAGGGTCCATCCTTCATGGCTGCAGGTCCAGCACCCCTAGGAAAATAATAAACATTCAAATTAATAAAAAAATAAACACAATATATAATCATTAACATTATAAATAGGACACTTACCTTTTCACAATGCCCCCATCCTCCTGGTAGTCTTCGCCTGCAGGGCCCCTCCGAAAACATCCGCCGCTCAAAAAAATTTACAAAAAATAATGGATCCTCCTCCCTGGAGGAGCCCCCCACCACAAATAAGGCTTTTTAGACATGCTTGGGTTAAAAATTGGAAATTCCTTCTGATTGGCTGAAAATACTGTCAATCATATTTCAGCCAATCAGAAGGTGCCAAGGTGGGAGCCAATCTGAATGGGATACACCCCTATATACCATTCTGATTGGCTGATGGACCCATCAGTCATTTGTAAACCAATCAGAAGATGCTATTGCCTTCAGCAAGGGTTAATCTTTGAAGCCAGAGAGTGTCCCAATTGGGACCCCTGCAGCATGGGGTAAGATTTAGGGAGCAGGGGGGATGTTTAGGTGCTGAAGAGAAGTTTGGGGGCCGCATCAGGGGTCTTTCATGCTGCTCGGCAGCTCATGTAAGGACTTTCTTAGCCTTTGCGTGTGCTCTGGAGCACCCGTGGCGCTTCAGCCAACGTTTGCGTGTTAGGGCTGGTTCACGGGGGACATCTTAGCTACGTGAATGAAAAATCAATGGGTTTTCGGACTGCAACATTACATGTTGCCTGGCTTTTAGGCATTTCTTGGCCAGTCTGCGTTTTCAAACACAAGTCGGCTGCTTGTCCATTTTAGAGGGGAATTTAATAGCAACATAGTGCTACTTATGTCACCTGATGCTAAGAGTTAGATATTAGCTCTAATGTAATGAGGATGCAGATCAGGAAGCCATATGAGTATATATGACCAAGGATTTCAAGGCAAGATTTCATTGGTTCAAAGTCATTGCTGGTTCCCACTCGTTCATCCAAGGTAATGCAATAACTCAACATTGTGATGGGATTGGGAGGAAAGGTGGTCTCATATTGATTGTATGACCCACCAACATCGTAGAGCTTTCCACAAAAACCTTCCTAATAGTATTATAATTATTTATTCCTTAAAATTCAATGTATTTGTCTTTTTTTAATTTATTTTGTTTCTCGTTTTGTAGAAAAATACTGATATAACAAAGAAAATCGAATAAATTTTCTATCAACTAGTGAGACGCTTGTTTATATAAAATCTTCAGAACCGGCGGTGACACATTTTAAATACATATACTTGGACACTTGTATCTTGTTGTTTATTCCTATCCCTTATATTGTATAGTATTCATTTTGTATAGGTGTTTCTTATGTTTTGTTAATTCTTTACAATTTATATTTTGTTTTTCCTTGTGTCATAATTTATTTTGTCTTATAAAGGTGTTTCACTATATTTTGCTGGCCTGTGTATGAATTGATATTATTATTATTATTATTATTATTATTATTATATTAATATTATTATGTTACTTCAGGATTTGTGAGTGAGTCTGAAAGCAAATCTGTGCATAGCCATGCACACACCCCTACAATTAACACACACACACCTCCTAGAGTGAAATAGCAGCAAAGGAGGAATGCAGTGCTTGATCAGAGCTGCAAATTACATGGAATAAAAAGCAAACCCTAGGTCTTAAACTTATTTATAAAAAACATTATGTTTCCATACTTCTATTTAATAGTTGAAACTCTTTCTTCTCTATTAACGTACTTAAGCTGCTATAGTGGATTGGTGAAAGAAAATAATTTATTAATTTTGGTTAGCTACAGTATTGCAGAAGGCAATGGGCTATTACCTATCGCTGTCTGTTAAATTACTTTTTCTGCTTTTTACAGAGCAGGCATTTACATCCAATTTTGTCTAAGTAAACAATGTGTATTAGAAAATAGGATGGTATTATTTAACATTTTGAATGCATATATATATATATATATATATATATATATATATATATATAGTCACAGCTGATTCTAATAATGCAGAATAACAATTTGTTAACCTCTAGAACATACACCAAAATTCTAGCACTACAGTTCCCTAATTTCAAGGATGAATGCATCTAAAGAAACTTTAGAATTTCATTATTTTGAAGTGTGAATATTATGTCCCTTTTAATATAATGGTTGTCTACAGCAGCTATAATTGACTTTGTGAACAAAAGAACTATGAATAGAATATAAAATCTTTGAATGCATCCAATGTTGGAGCCAGTATTGAGTTTTGTGGTTTCTACTTCGCTCAGTATTTTGCTTAAAAATTGAAATTGTGCAGGTTTGTCAAAAATTATATACATTGATAATTAGAAACGTAAAATACTATCAGCCTCATTAAATTGTGATTGAATAGGGCTCTATATAAGCACATAGCATTGTTTTACAGAAGTTTTTAGTTAGTGAAGACCTTGCTTTTGGATAGAAGTTCATTAACTAAAAACTTCTGTAAAAAAATGCTCTGTGCTTATATAGAGCCCTATTCAATTGGCCAAATCACAATTTAATAAGGCTGTATATATTTAAATATATATATAAATATAAATGCAGGGGAGGGGATCTACCAATGGTGCAGGTGGTGCAGTGCACCAGGACTAGAAAAATACAAACAATAGGACAACAATTTGTTTTGTGGGGATACTTTTTGATTCACAATTTGTTTTTGTTTCTAATTCATTCTTTTTTGTGTAAATTGGTATAAAAATTGTATAAACATTGATAATATGTTACAAATAACAGACTTGTTTGTAATAAATTCATGTTTAGGAAAGACAGATTCAACTGTCCATAAAAATGTTTAGCAAAATCCTTTATCAAATTGACATTTAATTCAAAATTTATTTTAGTAGTATCAAGTCTAGTTTCACAATTTTGTTCACATTTTTAAACAGTACTAAACTGAGTTGTACTTATGATAGTGAGACAAAAATAGTGATACACTTTACTATGTCTTTACCATCTACATAAAAAATAATGTTGGTACTTCCTACACTTTTTATGTATGTAACATAATAAAGGTTTATGTACAACATGTTTTCAAGTTTCCTGTTTCTGCCGGGAGCAAGAAAAACATCTCCAATTTTACATTGATTATATCTTCCTCTTCCACTGATCACTAGTTTAGAATGAACACCAGAACCAACATCCAAGTATCAGTTTTGGGAATATGCAAAACATTTCCGTATTTATACAATAAAAATTAGAGCTCTAAATATTCTTTGTTAGTATTTTCCATTAAAATACACTTGCAGTAAATCTAATGTATCATTAATAATTAAAAAAAATATTAAAATACACTTATTTTATATTACTCAGATAATTATAATGCAAAGTAGTCGTACATAAAATATATAATAAATATAGCATACAAGATATATATATATATATATATACTAGCGAATTGCCCGTCAAAAAATGACGGCAATAAAATTGTAAGTGAGCTAATGGTGTTTGGTGTATAATAATGAAATATATAATACATTAATAAATGAATATACTTTACCTATTTTGAAGCATTGTGTTGAAGAGCTGGCAATCTGTTTTTATGTTGCTGCAGCATTAGTGGTGTGGAGCTGCTGTGTAAGCGTGATAAATGTGTGCAGTGTAATAGTGTGCGTGCGCGAGACCAAACCGTTAGCGTAGTTGTGTACTTTCGCATTGTTGTAAAATGGCGGGTAATGTGTGGTATGCGTCTTAGCGGAATATCCGTAGGTCTTTTGTGGTGTTTTGCGAGTTTCTTGTGGTGTTTTGCGTGTTGAGAGTGCTGTAGCCTCGTTTTCGTGTTGTTCGGCGGCCATTTTTTATCTCGCTTAGATAATTTTTTAGTGTTTAAACTCTTTTATTTTGAGTTAAATGAAGGTGCAAGTTGCTTTTTTGAGGTCCTGGATGCTCCCTCTTGCTGTAGGTAAGCTTTTTATGTATGTGCTGTGTGTATTTATTGTGTTTTTAATTTTTTCATGTTCGCGGGTTGCAGTCGATTTTTGCGAGGTCGTAATGTGTGGTAACGTGTCTCGTATGTTTTGTGCTTTACGACGTGAAGTTTGCATTATCAAACATGGCTTCCTTTAAGCTTATGCATGCTGTATTACACAGCTGTAATGCAAAGCCAAAGTTGGATTAAACACAGGCTAAGTATCCAATTCATGTACAGCTGTTTCAAGCTTGCTGGCTATCATCAGCATGGAGCGGGATATCAGCCTGTGTTGTGGACTTTATGAGTAGGTAGTTCACTGCAACAATCATTTAATATATGGTGGGCAAAATAGTGATAGAAGCCTCCACCGTACAGTAGGACAGTAAATAAATAGTACATTTGTGTGCATATTTAAATGTCTAAAACAAGTTAAAAAACCTGCTTCCAGCAGTTATTACACTGCATTCTGGAAAGCTGAGGTATACTATTTATTTACTGTACTACTGTACGGTGGAGGGCTTCTATCAGTCTTTTGCCCACCATATATTAAATGATTCTTGCAGTGAACTACCTACTCATAAAGTCCACAACATGAGCCCCATGAGTGACACGGTTGATTAGGGGCTCATGGGGCTCTGTATAGAGCCCCATGAGTGATATGGTTAATTAATGGCTCATGGGGCTCTGTATAGAGCCTCATGAGTGATATGGTTAATTAGGGTCCCGCAAGGGGGGAAATTTAAAATTTTAAATGCAGGGGGGTCCTGATCGATGCCGATCAGAGACCCACGCTGCAAGGGATTAATGTGAAGACACTGCGGGGGTCCTTATGGGGACCTCCAGCATTGAGGGGGGTTAATGTTAGGTGCCATGGGGGTACTTACAGTACCCACGTGACAATGATTGGTTAATAGTGTGCAGCGGGCCTTTTAAGGACCCGCAGAAGGATATTAACATTTTTAAATGCAGCGGGTGTACTCATCGGACTGATACGGGGATACTTTGGGGGTCCCATTGAGGGGGTTTGTATGTAGAACTGCCGCGGAGATCCCAGTCAGGACACCCATTGCAATTGATGATGTGGGAAGCCTGCCAAAACATCTTGCAGGCTTTCACTTCTCCTGCCCTGTTGCTCCGTGTTGACACAGACGGCCGTGCTGCGTAGATCATACGATGTTTGCAGCAGTCTAATTTAATAGCGTTGTAACTTTTTCAAATTTGAAGCAAGTAGGGCTTCAGTTCTAACCTCGTATCTACTAGGCTAGCATTTAATATGGCTAATAATCCTCTAGACTCGTCTACCATACTCATCACTCTTAGGGCCCTATTAAATTCTAAGCCAGTAACTCCAACATGAGGCTTGCAACAGCTGAGGGCTTGAAATTTGTCCAAGTTACGGTTCTATTGAATTTGAAAGGCTGCAAGCTATGAGCTGGAGACTCAAAACCATAAACCATTTGTCGGCGTCGGATTTGCGGGCTAGATTTAATCAATTAAGCAAGCCCATAGTTATGGGTTTATACTGAGCCAATGGTAACAGAGATCATCAGCATTGCGTCACAGAAAAATGGAGGATGGATTTCAAAGTCTTACAGGGTTCAATTACAAGTTACGATCGGACCCACATTCCAGTCATAATGCAATATTATTAAAGCAAAAAATATGATATTCTATCACATGCGAGTTACTGTATATGTATACACCGGGATTGATATAACACAATAATTATACATGAAATCAAGTAGTTTAGTGGGCTGATTTGCGGGCTTGAGAATGTTGTGTACAGTAGTGTGTTTTTATTGGACTTTACCACCCTTGCGGGTCCCCTTGAGCACACGTTGGCCTTTGGGCTCCATTTGCGTTTTCTCGCAAGTGACTTTGTTGCAATTTAATAGCTAAATTGAAAATGTAGTAGTTAGGAACTTGACAAATGAAAGGATTTACGGCTGCGAAGTTCAACGTTTGGCCAATTAAATAGGGCTCTATATAAGCAGATAGCATATTTTTTTAGAGAAGTTTTTAGTTAGTGAACTTCTATACAAAAGCATCTTCAGTAAATAAAAACTTCTGTAAAAAAATATGCTCTGTGCTTATATAGAGACCTATTCAATTGGCCGAATCACAATTTAATAAGGCTGTTAGTGTCTGCTGCTCTTCTCTGTAAGTAACAAATCATGACCCTAAGTTAGAAACGCCTCTACAAAAATACACCTCATTTTTGTATATATTTGAGCACTTATGGTGGTACTTCATTATTATAATTGTTGTTAGTTATAATATTGTGTATATAGGCAATTTGCCACCAAATTGATATCTCATTATATGTGATATTTCATTCCATCACTATTAGGCCATCTGTGATATTTATAACTGGTCTGATATTTTATCATATGTGATTTAATCATATGTGAAATTTGGACTATGGCTTTATTGTTTTTAGTCTATACTTATTGGCATATTACGCCATTATATTTAAGCATGATTATGTGTAATATTTTTAAAAGAGGTTCATAAATAGTAGAGTGGGTTTTTTTTTGCTTGCTTATCCTATATTCAAAATATTTGTTTGATCCAGTGATTTCTTCTTGTGAAGATTTTGTCCCTTTTGTTTACATTCTGAAAGTTACATTATTCATGTTTCACATTTGAATACTGGTTATGTGATGCTGCCTTCATTGCTACAATGTTTATGTTAGTTAGAAAGAAATGTTTCCATTGGTAGGTTGGTTATACTTACCTTATTTACATTCTGATACTAGTTATACTTTCCATATTTTATATTTGAATACCTGTTAAATGAGTCTGCCTTTAGTGCTACAAAGCTTATGCTTGTTAAAATGAAACATATCCATTGTAGATGGGCTTCTTTTCCTTTGTAGCTTCCTTAATTGTCATTGCGGCTTTATCCATAGAATTATGGTACTGAACCAGGATGTGAGGTATGAATACCTCGGACCTGCCGTGGCACCTCCCCTCAAACAAATCCTTTGATAAAGCTGCTCTGTAGAGCAGCGAAATGGTACATCAGGAGCTTTGAATGCAATTTTTTATGATTATACCCACCTGGGTCTACCTCAGTTAATTTTTTGCTAAATATTCACTGGGCCATCATATTGTTTGGTGAAAATCAAAGTCAAACATATTATCCACCTCATACCTTTATGAAAAATATACCCTCACATATACTTTTTGAGTGTGTCATCTAGTTTGTGGCATTATGAATATATTAACAAGAATTTAAATAAAGTTCCTGATTCCTTTTTTTATTTGGTATTTCCCGTAACCTCCAGAATAAAATTTAAGTCATGACCCTAACTTCAGCAACAATACACCCCATTATATCTGTGTTCTCATCTCAAAATACTCCCCCATCCACCCTCTTTGTTCCTCTAACAACCTTCTTCTCTCCTCCTCTCTTGTCACCTTCTCTCACTCCCTCCTCCAGGACTTTTCTCATGCTGTTCCTATTCTCTGGAACTCCTTTCCTTACACCACTAGACTATCTTCATGCTTCAAAACCTCACTAAAACACACCTGTTCCAAGAAGCTTATCACCTCCAGCCTTAACATGCACAACACACTGTTCACCCTCCCATACCACATTGAAACTCATTAGATTGTAAGTTTGCAGGTTTTCAATCTTATAATGTGCTTCAGTGAAAGCACTACACACACTAGATTCTAAAGTCAAAGACAGGGCTCTCCACTCTTTGCAATGTGTGAATTTTTGTTTTGCCTTGTTCAACACCATGAAATATGTTGGCATGTTGCAAATAAATATAATAATAATAATAAGGTAGAATCTTTTTATAAAAATGATCTTTTTATAATAATAATAATTATTATAATAATAATATTTTTATAATTTGACTCTAAATATCGCATCTAACTACCGCCCTATCTCTCTGCTTCACTTGGCTTCCAAACTGCTGGAGACAGCTCTCTGGAGAGATCTCTCTGTTGCCTTCGACAGTCGATCATCCACTTCTACTCCATATACTCTTCTCCCTTTGTATTCGATACACTGCTCTCTCGTGGTTCTCATCATACCTACAAAATTGATCATTCAGTATCTCCTTTTCCGACACCTCTTCTTCTCCTCACCCCCTGTCTGTTGGGGTACCCCAAGGATCAGTCCTCTTCTCTATCTACACCTACTCACTTGGCACCCTAATAAACTCTTTTGGGCTTCATTATCATCTCTATGCAGATGACACACAAATCTACCTCTCCACACCAAATCTATCGCCCTCTATTCTAACACACGTCTCCAACTGCCTCTCAAGTATATCCTCTTGGATGTCCACCCACCATCTCAAACTCAACATGTCTAAAACTGAACTCCTAATCTTCCCTCCCTCTTCCACAGCATATATTCCTCAAATCTCTCTCACTATCAAAAACAACATCATCACTCCCACCTCCCAAGCCAGTTGCCTTGGGGTTCTACTGGACCCCGCTCTGTCTTTCATCCCTCACATAAAATCACTAACTAAATGTTGTCTTCTCCATCAAGAAAAAAATCCCCAGAATTCGACACTAACTTACACAAGACAAACTAAAATCCTAATACACTCTCTCATCGTCTCTCAACTAGACTACTGCAACTCGCTTCTTGTTGGCCTACCCACCACCCGACTATCTCTACTTCAATCCATTATGAATGCCTCTGCTAGACTCGTCTTCCGTGCACAATGTTCAGTCTCAGCATCACCTCTTTGTCAATCACTCCACTGGCTTCCCTTAGCCTCAAGAATACAATTTAAAATCATGACCCTAACTTACAAAGCCCTCAACAATAACACTCCCCCATACATCTCTGCTTTCATCTCAAAATACTCCCCCACCTGCCCTCTTTGTTCTGCTAATGACCTTCTTCTTTCTTCAACTCTTGTCACCGGCTCTCACTCCCGCCTCCAGGACTTTTCTCATGCTGCCCCTAGTCTCTGGAACTCCTTGCCTCGCTCCACCAGATTATCCTTTTACCTCAAAACATTTAAAACCTCACTTAAAACGCATCTCTTTAAAGAAGTGTATCACCTTCCACCCTAACACGCTTATCACCTCTTTCACCCTCTTTTACCACCCACTATACCTTAGATTGTAAGTATGCGAGTTTCTACTTTGGGAATGCACCATTGACATTGGATTCCTAGCTCAAATGCAGGCCCCTCCTTGCTTTGCTATTTGTTAATTTGTATTTATCTTTGTCTGAACTTAACTTATGTTCGTTGCTACGGAATATGTCGGTGCGTTATAAATGAACTATAATAATAATCTTTTTACTTCTAACCTCAAGGGATGTCTTCTTGTCAGTTGAAAACCTCTTGGCACAAAAAGTTCACTGGACAAAGCATTATAGTGATCCTAGATGTAATTATATAAAGTAATCAAATCCCTTCTTAGGCGCCTTTACTCTAAAGAAAATCCGTTCATCTTATTAGTTTTGTTGCCCTTCTCTGTAATTTTCTGGCTCTAAAATTTACTTTTTATGAAGCAGTGGACAAAATTATGCTCCATATTACAAATAAGGGCGTACTAGGAATTTGTATATGGGGTAAATTATATTTGCTTCCCTTGCTTCTATACCCTTCTTAATACATGTTAATAGTTTACTTGCCTTTGCAGATGCTGCTTGGCATTGAGCACGGTTACCTAGGTGGTTGTTCACAAGCATTTATAAATCTCTTTCTAACTTTGATAATCATAGATTTGCTCTAGCACATATTTTAATTGTCGAAGTACGAGACGTCGTCACGCTTTGCGTGGAGCACCAAAGGCGCTCATCGCCTGTAAGCCTTGCGTACCGACGCGAGGCATTAACTTGCAGCACTTAGGCGATGAGCGACAAAGGCGCTCATCACCTGCGAGAGTCGCGTAGCGAACCGTTAAGGCACTAAAACTTGCAGCACTTGGGCGATGAGCGCCGAAGGTGCTCATTGCCTGCAATCCTCGCAAAGCGAGGCGAGCATTGGAGCCAACGAAACCCGCCGGACTTACCCTCCAAACACTTAGGAAACATCCTAAGTGTTTGGAGGTTTGCAAGCAGTTGACGAACGCGGGACTTAGAAAAAAAAATATGAGATAGGAAAAATACGAAGTTAACAGCCGAACCACGCAAAGCAAAAAACACAAAACACACACACAAAAAAAAAATACAACAAAAGCATCACACACAGCACGGGGGAACAAAAAAATGGACGCCCGAAAAATGAAAACGTGGCTACATGACCCTGGACCGCGCAAAACACTTTCAACCGCGTACTACTTTCACTCAGGGATGTACGAGGTACAAAATACACAATTACTAAGGACAGCAAATGCTCGCGAATCGCGTAGCACACAGACAAATTACGATATTTTACAATCCTAACTTGCCACTAACAACATTACGCATCTACAGTAGTGCTTTACACAAATAAACCTGGTTTGCCCTTGTAATGCACAGTTGGGACATTCATAAAACTATCTCCACAGGCCAGCAACAGGCCAACTGGACATTATATGCTGCAGGACAATAAAAAGAGATTGTTACCTCTTCAGGCTATTGATCGTTAGAAATATTAATTAGAAAAAGGTAAACTATATTAATTTATTATTCAATTAATTCATTAATTAGTATTTAAAAAATAGAGAGAGGAGCCAAAGGACACACGAGGAGAGGCTCGCAATGAGCGCCAAAGGTCCTTAGAGTATAAAAAGCTTAAAATTGTGTGCCAAACAGCATTGCCATGGCTACAAATGTTATAGACACAGTATTTCATTGGCTAATACATTTAATAGTAAATAAATACTATATGCATAAGCTATGGGGGGGTGACTTTTCCAGGTGCTGGAAGATTTTATTGAGTAAAAACTGAGCTTTAAAGCAGTTGTTAATAAAAGTATTCTCTAATGAAGTATGGACATAGGGCCATATTGAATTCCAGCTGCGGTCTTGAAATTTGGCCGAATTATCGTAGCTTGTTCGTAAAGAGACGAAAATCATAGCTTGTTGGTAGAACGTCGGATTTGCGGCTTTGCGGACGATCAACCAGTGTAGACCGTAGTTACAGGTTTAGACGGAGCCGATGGAAAAAGAGATTGTTAGCATTATGTCACTGAGGGTAGATTTCAAAGTCCTACGGGCTTCAATTCCAGTTTCTGATCGGACCCACATTCCAGATTAATGTATCATTAATTAAGCTGTAAATATGATATTCTATTACATGCAAGTTACAGTATATGTCTTAACACATTGTTTGCGGAGATCAATATAACACGGAATATAAACATGAAATAAAAAAAAAATTGGGGCCTATTTGTGGGCTTGAGAATGTTGTGCTATTAATTCTAAGACCTAACATCACTTTCCGTTAAAATGAATGTACAGTAGTGTGTTTTTATTTACATTACAAGTGCTACGTATTGGACTTTGCCGCCCTTGTGGGTCCTCAAGCACAAGTTGGCTTTTCTCGGCCTGGCTAATTTAAGCTGTAATCCGTAAAATTGGAGAATTTAATGGGTCTGATAAACTGCCACTTATGGCAGTTTATTTTAAATATATGCTTTATAAAAAAAAATATATATGTTTATTAAAAATACTTAAAAAGTACTTTTTTGCAAGCCAAGGGTGTTGCATGATTTTTGAAAGTTTGAGGAAGAATAAATATGTTTATAGAAGGAGGAAGTTATCGTGTAGGACATATAGATCTATGAAATGGGCAAATGAATAAAGGTATAAAAATAATTTCACAGAATGTAAATGGATTAAACTCACGACTAAGAGGAAAAGAGCATTTTTAAATTATGCTAAAATTAAAGCAGATATTCTTTGCCTTTAGGAGACCCATATGAATCAAGAGTCATTAAAGTATATGAGTAATAGACAATATCCAATAAATATAAACTCAACTTTTCAAAGTAAATCCAAGGGAGTATCTATCCTCTTTAATAAAAGATTGATGATCTCTGAGCTATTTAAAAAATTGACTATGGAGGTAGATATATAATATGGACGGGGTATATAAATAAAAGACTAATAACTCTTGCAAATGTATATGTGCCAAATAAAAACCAAATTAGGTATCTAAAAACCTTTCTATGAGATCTAAATAAATTGAACAGAAGTGGGTATCTAAAAGGTATCTAAAAACCTTTCTATGAGATCTAAATAAATTGAACAGAAGTGGAGACTTTAATATGGTGATAGATGCCCAGATGGATAAAATGAGAAGCCATAAGATAAAATCGGAGGCTATAACGAACAAAATAGCTCTAGACTTCTCAAATATAATAAACAACTATGAGCTTTATGACTCATGGAGAGTTTTCCATGCATATAGCAAAGAATTTACATTTTCCTCAAATAGATTTGAATCATCTTCCCGTATAGATTACATTTTCTTGGATGTAAATTTTATGAAATTGATAGTAGAGACTGATATTATCATGACTCCTTGGTCAGATCATAGTATGAATAGTATTACGTTCAAGGATTTATTAGAATGTAAAACTCAAAAAAGATGGAAAATTAATCCTATAATATTCAAAAATATAGAAAATTTAAATAGATTGAAAAAAGATACCCAGGAATTTTTTGAGAATAATATTGATTCAGTGATCTCCAGGAAGACACTATGGTGCTCTTACAAAGCTTACTTTAGAGGAATATTGATTTCTAGGATGGCTGAAATTATTAAGCAAAGAGGAAAACCTCTCAAAACTTTACATATTGAACTTGATAAA
This sequence comes from Discoglossus pictus, assembly GCA_027410445.1. Classification (NCBI taxonomy): domain Eukaryota; kingdom Metazoa; phylum Chordata; class Amphibia; order Anura; family Alytidae; genus Discoglossus; species Discoglossus pictus. The sequence continues at coordinate 454,995,172 of CM050164.1, forward strand.
TTACATCAGATTTATAAAAAGAGTCCAAATAAAGATATAGGTACCAAAATTAATACAATAAATAATCAAAGAAATCGAACATTACAATCCCAGGCAGATAATCTTCTATGGAAATACCAACAATTCAATTTTGTGTATGGTAATAAAACGGTAAATTTCTGGCGAATAGATTAAAAAAACAACGTATACAAAATAGGATTTTAAAGATACTAGACAAATCCAGATGAACCCTGATCAAATTGGGAAGGTGTTTCCTGAATTCTATGAAAAACTATACAGGTAAAGATCAACAATTTAAGATACCAGATAAAGCAGATATTGACACCTTTTTAGACAATATTCAACTTCCTAGGATATCAGACCAAGAACTAATTAATCTAAATAAGGACATTTCATGTGAGGAAAAAATTAATGTGATAAACAGTGGAAAATCAAATAAGGCCCCAGGCAATGATGGCTACGACCATATGTTCTATAAAGTACTACAGTTTGAACTTCAAATTCATTTATGTAGTCTATTTAATGAGATTAAACAAACGGGCAATATCCAGTTGGAGATGTCCGAGACTAAAATTGGTAATATATTGAAAGATGGGAAAACCCCGGAAGAATGTAGTAGTTATAGACCTATATCATTAATAAACATCGATATTAAAATATATTTTAAAATCTTAGCAAATAGCTTAAAGCCTATAATAGCTAATTTAATTCATCCTGATCAAACAGGCTTTGTCCCAGGTAGACAAACGTTGGATAATTCAAGACAATTTCTAAATATAATTTCCTATGTTAAAGATAAAGATATTCCTGCTATGATACTATCATTAGATGCTGAGAAAGCCTTTGATAGAGTTAACTGGGAATACCTATTTTGTGTATCAAGTAAATTTGGACTTGGAGAATTTGCTTCAAAATCAGTCAAAGCATTATATGGGAATTCAATTGCACGAGTTGAGAATACAGATTTTGAATCTAAGCAATTTAAAATAGGAAATGGCACCCATCAGGGTTGCCCTCTATCACCGTTGCTGTTCGTATTATTTATGGAACCACTAGCAATATATATAAGAGAATGTAAAGTAATAAAAGGAGTTATTATTGGCAAGGATACATTTAAATATATGGCTTTTGCCGATGATATTGTTATAAGTATATCCAATCCAGGGTAGGATTGCCAAAAACTTCAAGAAATACTAGATGAGTTTGGAAGAATTTCTTTCTTTAAAATTAATCAATCAAAATCAGACATCTTAATGACAGGTATAACTCTCAAACAAAAAAATCAGTTGGAGAAAGATTACAATTTCAATTGGAAATCTAAATATATAACTCATCTGGGTATTAAATTCTCCTGGGCCACTGATAAAATCCTTAAAGATAATATTAATGATGCAATGGGTAAGATTAGACCAATACTTTCTGATTGGAGACAACTGAATCTATCCTGGTCCGCAAGAATAGCTGTATTAAATATGACAATAATTCAAAAAATTGCCTATTTCATGAGATCTATACCGGATGTCCTGCCTGATAAATTCTTAAAATCTATTCAGGATCAACTAGATACATTTTTGTATGATGGAAAAAAACCTAGAGTTAGGAAACGTATAACATATAATACAATGATTAATGGGGGGTTAAATACACCCTGTCTAAAAGAATTACACCAAAAGATTATCATAGCCCAACTAATAAGTTGGAATATTATCTATGATAAACCGAGATGGTTAATTCTAGAAGATTCTATAATTAAGGATTACTCCATTCAAACTTTATTGTGGCTTCTAAGTTTAAGAAAACTTTGTTTAGTAAATTACCAAAAAATATTAAAGTTATTATAAAATGTTGGTATACTTACAAAGAGAGAATTAAATTGGTTAGATATCCTTCTTTGGCAGCTCCATTAGAGCTTTTAAAATCACAGACTCTATGTCCAACAATAAAAATGTTAATAGATCAGGGTTTAACACATATTTCTGAAATATACCATAAAGGTACTTTTCTTAATCTAAAAGAATTACAAAAAAAAATTGATTCTAAAACATTTACATGGATAAACCATTAAAGCCTTAAGAAAAATTTGATGGATAAAGACTATAACATTCTGGGGATGAATTCCCCAACTAAATTGGAAGAGGTTATCATAAAACATGAATATATACATATTATCTCAAAGTGTGGTAGGATCATCAACGACTCCATCCCATTTTTTAAAAGTATGGTTATTAAAAGTTGGGAGATTGATATTTCAATTAATTTAGATGACGTGAAGTGGAGGAAAATTTTATTAACAACTAAGAAATCTGCAGTTAATATTGCATATACTGAATTATTTTTTAAATTGATTCATAGATGGTACATAAACCCAGTAAAAATTACTAAATTTAATACAAAGGAAAAAGATGCTCACACTGGCAGATGTTGGAAATTATGTGTTCTAAGAGGCTCTGAATATCATTTATGGTGGAGTTATCATAAAATATATAGCTGGTGGTTAGATATTGGCCAGATGATATCAAAGGTGTTGGATAAACAAATCGCTTGGTCTCCCCAATTGGCCATCCTACATATGTACTTGGAAGATTTACCTCTAGCAGATAAATATCTGACTTGCCATATTCTGCTGGTTGCAAAGTGGCTCATTGTGAGATATTGGAAGCAATCCGAAGTGCCAACAACGGGTGAGTTGTGCAACACTATTAATCTAAATAGAGAGTTGATGCATAATAGCAGCTGGCCTGTATTCCCGAATTTTGTATGCCGTATTAATTGGCAGAAATTGGACAGATATTGGGAATCTGTTAAATTATCTTAAGGTTGGTCTCTATGTAATAGATAAAAATTCAGAAGGAGACTTGCTATACCATCTGGCTTCATTTTACTCTGTATATAGAATGATATCATCTGAGCCATTATCTGTCCACTATATTTTGATTTAGTAATGTAATTTGTTGATATTAAATCTGTGGTAGTAGATCAATATCTCTTTAATACCTCTAAAAGATTTGATGGGATTAATTTGTGAAGACTTATATTCGAGTACAATCATGTATTCTCTTAGAAATTAAATGACACTTGAAATGAGCCTCCCTTTTGAGATATTGTCGACATATAAAGTCTAATCCATAAACTGAAGCCGACTATTTTTTATAAATGAATAATGGACTGTTATGCCCAACTTCCCATATGTTATTTTTCTTTTTTTCATCTGTGTTCTTATTCCTCTTGTTATGTATGTGTAATGCTTGTAATTTATATGTCAGTAACCTTCTTCATGGACTTATGGCAGTATATTGGTTGAATAAGACCACCTTCTGTGGATAATTCCAAATACTTTCTTAGCCATTAACCATTAATAGAATTAGCTATTAATATGCAGCCTTACTTATACAGTATATATATATATATATATATTTTTTAAATTCTTTTTATAACATACAAAATTACAATAAAAATTCATACATCCATCATACAGTCTAACACAAAACATATTAAGAACAGTGTAACGGAAGAATGCTATTTAGACACCCAAATTCTATACCTATTGGGAGGGATTTAAACAATGACCCTCATTTTTTAAGATATATAGATCCAATTTTAACCATTTATTCTTATCCTTAAAAGTATCTTTAGGAGATCTCTGGTCAAAATCTCTTTCCAACAATCTATTGTGCCCTCCTTCCAATTAAGTGAGACCAACCTCTTAGCCACCACTAGTAAATTAATAATTAAAGGTTTGCTAGTAGGGTCGAAACCCTGAGGAAAAATATTAAATAATACCAATTCAGGAGACAGCTCCACATTTAGATTACAGATATTCGACAAATTGCAGATGCACTCTTTCCAAAGAGAGTACATTTTTGGGCATTTCCACCACACATGCGCCTGAGTTCCCACACTGCCACACGACCTCCAGCATTCTGTCTATTTTGTACAGGATCCAAGTCATGTGACAATGTTGGAGTCCAATACCACCTCTGCAGAATCTTAAAATATATTTCCTGCAATATTATACAGTATATTGTGTGTTGATGAATCAGATTGTAGACAAATAATGGATTTCAATCTGAGCTTACTATATAATGCAAAGGAATAAATGATACACTCTTATCAAAACCAGTAAAAATAATCTTTTACAAGTCGATTAGTACAGTAGAGTCATAATGATAGCATGGAAGTAACATCAAAGAATCTGTGAGGAATGTGCATACTAAGTCACACTTAAAAAGTATGTATATCTCAAAAATGTTGCCAATGACCAACTGTGGTAAAAGAAAAGTACCAAGTTAAAAAAATAGCAAGTGTAAAATGTATTGTTTTTTCTTCAGGTAAGTTCTACACTATGAAAGTATTAACAATTGTGTAATATCACATATATAGTTGTGAGCGTACGAGTCGTTGCTCACGCTTGCGGGCTCGCGTAGCGAGCCCGCAAGAACTGCGTCCCTCGCAAAGCGAGGGACGCAGTTCCCCGCAAATGCGGGTCCTCGCGAAGCGAGGGCCCGCATTTGCGGTGGTGGAGGCTCAACGTCGGCTGTGTTAACACACACATACACACACACGACTTTTTAACAGAATAAACCCAACCGCCCAGCCAACAAAAACCCAACAACGTCCCCGCAAATGCGGATCCTCGCGAAGCGAGGGTCCGCATTTGCGGTGGTGGGAGCATCCCAACATCGGCTGTGTTAACACACACATACACACACACACAACTTCATAACAAAAAAAAACTCAAAGTCGCCTCACACCCGCTTACACCCAGACACACAGACGCAAGACTTAACAAAAAAACAGTAAAAAAGGCCCTTCACACGCTCTTAACACACATACATCGTCGTACTGCGTATATCGCAAAAAAATACGGCAACATCGCAAAAAAATACGGCCGCATCGGAAAAAAATACGGCCGCGAAAGACCCATTCCGACCGCCGCGCATCAAAACATCACAAACAGAAGAAATAAACACAACAAACACATAAAAAGCTTACTTACAGCACGGGGGGGCATCCGGCACCTCCAAAAGTTCATTTACACGTCCATTTAAGTCCAAAACAAAGAGTTTAAACGGCCGAAAATCGGCTAAGCGAGAGAAAAAATGGCCGCCGAACAAAACGAAAACGAGGCTCCAGACGTAACTACACTACACTTACAAGCAATAATGAAACACATACTATGCGGAACGGATCACACTCATATTAAACACCATTTTAACCACTACTACGCACAAAATGGCGGATGGAACGCAAATTGGAAGCTGGAACGCAAATAGCGCATGCGTATTGCGTTCTAACGGTCTAACTTTCCAGAATGTTCTACAAGTTTATAAATACTGCCTATTTGACAGAGAAAAATACATTTCTCCTCAGGTGATGAACAGAGTGACTTCAGACATAACTGCTGCTAAAACTTGAGAAGATAATTTACTACTTTACATTGTGCAAATTACAACTGAGAGGTAAGCAATAATATATTACATTTTATTATCAAGACAGGACATCAAAAAAAAAAATTAAATAAGAAAAAGAGGTTTATGTATACTGACATGTGACACGCACATATATGCGTATAATGTATACTGACATGTGACACGCACATATATGCGTATAATGTATACTGACAAGTGACACGCACATTTATGTGTATAATGTATACTGACAAGTGACACGCACATTTATGTGTATAATGTATACTGACATGTGACACGCACATTTATGTGTATAATGTATACTGACATGTGACACGCACATTTATGTGTATTGCCCCTGCAACAAAATTATCTTAAAACAAACTAATTAAACAACTACATTTAAATTACATTAGAAAAAAATAAGTTGGGACTATTAAAATATGAGTCATGTATACTGATATGTGACACGCACATATATGTGTATCATCTATAGTCACATGTCACACACACATTTATGTATGTTGGCCAAAAATACAAATAAGGTTAATTTAACAATTAAAATATGATTCATGTATAGTGATATGTCACACGCACACAAAAAAATTACTTTCAACTATGGAAATGTGCTTCATGTATGTGACATATGTGTGTAGTCCCCACCAAAAAATAATGTTAATTCAAAATAATTACAGAAGTATATTTCAATGAAATTAATTTACTGCAATTCAATAGATCACCTAAAGCTCAATCTTTCTACTTTTTTTAATATTCAAACAGACTCTGCATCAACAGCGTCTCTCAACAATTTGCACCGTGCATTGTGAAGCACAATCCCTTTTAAAGAACACCAACAAAGAAGAAGAGGTAAGATACAAAAATACTTTAAATGCTGAAAAGGCCATGCTTTGTTAAATACAAATAAAAAATTCTATAATTCACTATTTCACTTTATTTTTCAAACAGACACTACAAGAAGACCGGCGGATTAAGATTGGCAGGAGGGGACCCTCTGTCATTCCACACTTCAATCAAGGTAAAGTATTTAAGTATAAAAAAGAACCGAACCATGAGCCTTATTCAATTGTGAGTTGGCCAATTGAATAGGGCTTTATATAAGCACATAATAGATTTTTTAGACAGACATTTTTAGTTACTGAACTTCTAACCACAATCAAGGTCTTCACTAACTAAAAAATTCTGTCAAAAAATGTTTTATGTGCTTATATAGAGCCCTATTCAATTGGTCAAAACGCAATTGATTCAGGACCTAAATATGTTTAATGGGCGAGGGCCTCATTCAAATGTGATTTGCCCATTTCAATAGGGCTCTATATAAGCACAGAGCATATTTTTGAACAGAAGTTTTTACTTAAAAACTTCTGTAAAAAAAGATGCTCTGTGCTCATAGGGCCTCATTCTATTACCGGCCGTAAATCGGCCGTAAGGCTGCGATTCCTTGCGGGGGTTCAGTTAACTCGCGATTCTATTATACGGCCCCGCAAGGATCTCATCTTACGGCCGGCCGCATATCTTGGAACCGGCCGTAAGCTGTGAAATATAAAAAACTGAAAAATAAATTCAAGCCTGCACTGTACAGCTCTGTAAATGCTAGGGATCATATTGGGGGACATGAGGATTAAAAGAAACCCACTCTCAAGCTTGCACATCTGCCCAAACCCGAGTTCAAATTAACTGTTTATTTTCCGGCTGCGGCGTGGGTGTGTCTGAGGTGCTCCAAGCACTCTGGACTTTTTACATGGATATTTTACGGATATTAAAAATAAAATATTTTACGGATTTGAGTACAGGATAATTATGTGCTATTTTTTCTAACACCTAAAATCCCTTTATAGTCTTCTAAAAGTGCAGGATGGCTTTATTTGAGCTATTTTATGTGCTTAATTGGTGCTAGCGGGACCTCTTTCCTGCAAGTAAGCTGCGGCTCGCTTTTAGCCTTGCAGAGAGGTTTCCCGGAGGAATTGAATTGCAAATCTCTTGCGGCCGTTTTAGATCAAAGGCTTTCCTCTGGCGCGAGCGGCCGCAAGAGATAGCAAGGCACCGGCCGCAAGCCTGCCGGAGCCTCCGGCCGGAGGGGAATAGAATAGCCGAATAGCTTGCGGACGGTCCTTGCGGCCCCGCAACGGCTGCGGCCGCTAATAGAATGAGGCCCATATTGAGCCAAATTCCATTGCGAAAAACCAAATTCAATGAGTTCCTCACATTATAACAAATCCAGCAACCAAAGGCCCTCATTCAATTGATATTTTGGACAATTCAATAGGGCTCGAAATAAGTACATTTAGAACCCTATTGAATTGGCCAAACTGCAATTGAATGAGGGCCAAAGGATGCAACATATGGTACACACAAACTGGTACACACAAAACAGGATTGTAACAAACACATAGCAAACTAAATTCATATTCTTTTTGTTTAACAACCTATAACCATTAGAAAAAAGACTACATAAGTATAACAAAAGTGGTGCCCATCAAACAGGATTGTACGAAAACTCACACAAACACATAGCAAACTACATTTAAATTCTTATTTAATGTTTAACAACCTATAAGCCTTAGAAAGAAGCCTAAATAAGCATACCAACATTGGTGCGCACCAAAGAGGATTGTATGAAAACTCACACAAACACATAGCAAACTACATTTAGATTCTTATTTTATGTTTAACAACCTATTAGCATTACAAAACAACATTAATAAGCATACCAAGAGTGGTGTGCACCAAACAGGATTGTATGAAAACTCACACAAACACATAGCAAACTACATTTACATTCTTATTTTATGTTTAACAACCTATAAGCATTACAAAACAACATTAATAAGCATACCAACAGTGGTGCGCACCAAACAGGATTGTATGAAAACTCACACAAACACATAGCAAACTACATTTAGATTCTTATTTTATGTTTAACAACCTATAAGCCTTAGAAAGAAGCCTAAATAAGCATACCAACAGTGGTGCGCACCAAACAGGATTGTATAAAAACTCACACAAACACATACCAAACTACATTTAGATTCTTATTTTATGTTTAACAATCTATAAGCCTTAGAAAAAGGCCTAAATAAGCATACCAAAAGTGGTGGGCACCAAACGGGATTGTTGAAAAACAAAGAAATAATGTCATTTTTTAGTTCATACAAATACATTCAAATAAAATTACATTTTCATTTTTATTTTATATCAGATACTGCGTCAAGAACATCGGACCAGGAGTTTCAACTGAGGACCAGACCAGCGGACGAGGACTTTCAACAGAGGACCAGACCATTGGACGAGGACTTTCAACAGAGGACTACACCATCGGACGAGGACTTTCAACAGAGGACCAGACGATTGGACGAGGACTTTCAACACAGGACCAGACCATCAGACGAAGGCTTTCAACACAGGACCAACAAAGATTCTGCTTCAAATCAAAATTCAACCAAGGTACAGTATAACAAGTAAAAAAAGAGAAAAAATCATTAATATTCTTCTTTAATGTTTAACCACCTATAAGCCTTAGAAAAAAGCCTACAGAAGCATACCAAAATTGCGGCGCACCAAAAAGGATTGTAGAAAAACACAGAAATAATGCCATTTTTTCATTAATACAAAGACATTCAAATAACATCACATTTTCATTTTTATTTTATAACAGATACTGCGTCAAGAACATCGGAACAGGAGTTGGAACTGAGGACCACACCAGAGGACGAGGACTTTCAACAGAGGACTACACCATCGGACAAGGACTTTCAACACAGGACCAGACCATCGGACGAAGGCTTTCAACACAGGACCAACAAAGAATTTTGCTTGAAATCAAACTTCAACCAAGGTACAGTATAAAAAGTAGTATCTATCATCTATCTCTTATTTGTCTTTTAGGGCCAATAATCTTTAACAGTAAATACAAACTTCAATGTAAACTTAAACAATAAATTGGCATAGTCCAAAAAAGTCTAAAAACACAGAATCTATACAATTTGTCATTGTAACATTCCAGTCCTAAACCCTAATTTAATTGCCATTTGACAAATTGAATAGTGCTGTAAATAAGGACATAACATCTTATCGAAAATACCTTTTTAGTTACTGAAACACTTGCTTTTGGATACATGTTTAATAAATAAAAATTTCTTTAAATAATTATCTGATGGCCTTATTTAGACTTGTATTCAATTGATCGCATTGAAATTGATTAAGTATAAAATGTTAACACACTATTGATAACTATTTGTCATGAAAAACAACTTAACATCTCAAAATAAACTAATGGTACATTATGTTATTTTTACAGATTAACATGGCTGATAACGAGAGTAAACAAGAAAAGAAAAGACGCCAAGCTAGAGAACGACGACAGAGAGCAGACAGCCAGCAGACACCGGAGAAGAAGGAAATTCGACGAGAAAAAGAACGCAAAAGAATGGCAAGCAAAAGACTGTCACTTGCAGAAATTAAAGATATGTCAAAAAAAGCAACAAAGAAAATAAAGCATTTACAACCTCTTGCTCAAACATCAGATGACATTTTACCAGAAAAAATACAAGAGATACCAAAAAAAGCAACAAAGAAAACAAAGCATTTACAACCGTTTCATGAAACATTACATGACATTTTACCTCAAACAATACAACATATACCAAGAAAAGCAACGAAAAAAACAAAACATTTAGAACCTGTTGTTGAAACATTATATGACATTTCACCGGATGAATATGAAAGTCAAAATCCTATATGCTTTGCAAATTGTCCTCTACTCAAGTCTTTAGCAGTAGAGGTTCATAGTTGTGGGGACATGACTACTCAATGTCAGTTTTGTGAGGCTTATTATTTTAAACAGGAGAGACCCAGAGATGGACAATTTATTAGTTGTTGTCAAAAAGGCAAGTTCAAACTTCCAGAAAGGAAAGAATTTCCAATTTATTTACAAAATATTATGACTGAACCTACTTTTCCAAACTACAAAAATGTTAAGACAAACATAAGATCCTACAATAGTGCCATATCCTTTGCATCCATGGGGGCAACATTAGCTGCTAATGTACCAGGACATGGTCCTTACTGTTTTAAAGTCCAAGGACAAATTTATCATCGCACTTCCCATTTACATCCAGAGGAAGGAAATAAAAGAAAATTCGCTCAACTATATGTCCTAGATACAATGGAAGCTGTTGACCAACGTATGCAGATGGAAGAAAATAAAAAATGCTTACCCACTGTTTTCATAGAGCTAAATAACATTATGGACAACAATCCCTACAGTAAAGCTTATAAAAAATTGGCAGAAGTAGAAAATGAACAACTACTTCATGCACAAACACATCAATTACCAATGCCGAAGGTTAATATGGTGCTTAAAAGAGACAGACATACTGATAAACGTTGTTATAACTTGCCAACAACAAATGAGGTTGCAATGGTGTTTCAGAATGATGAAGGAGAACCACCATTTCAAAGAGACATTCGAATATATCCTAGAAATGAGGACCAACCGTTTATTAATATGAGTATCTTAAGTCCAAATTTAGATCCAATGACATATCCCATCTTTTTCCCACACGGAGAAGCAGGTTGGCAACCAAAATTAACTCTTCCCAGTTACCCAAATGCTAAAGCCAGAATCCGAAATAATGTTTCTATGCTTGAATTTAAAGTAGCTCAAATTGCCATTCGCAATGTATTTAATCCAATTTTATGTGGTGGGAAACTAACACAACAATGGATTATTGATTCATATTTGCAAGTTGAGGCAAATAATTTAAACTTTATCAAATATCAACAAGATAAACTCCGTGTAGAACAATATTCTGGACTCATGGACTATGTTGCTGACGTGGCTACAAGCAGAGACATGACAGCTGGCAAAGCCATCATTTTACCATCTTCCTTTCAAGGATCTCCTCGGAATATGAGAGAAAGATACAATGATGCTATGGCTATTGTGACAAAATTTGGCAAACCCGATCTATTTGTGACATTTACATGTAATCCACAATGGCCAGAAATTACACTAAATCTACTTCTTGGACAAACTGCTTCAGATCGACCAGATTTAGTAGCCAGAGTTTTTAAGATTAAATTAAATGAATTAATACGTGACTTCACTATAAATCAGTTATTTGGCAAATGTCTTGCTTATGTATATACCATTGAATTTCAAAAAAGAGGCCTTCCACATGCACATCTTCTAATAATACTTCAAGAAAAAGATAAATTAGATACTTCAGACAAAGTGGATGCAGTCATTGTTGCTGAACTACCAGATCCAGAACTATATGGTAGACTATATGAGATTGTTACTCATCGCATGATTCATGGACCCTGTGGTGACCTTAATCCACAATCACCATGTATGGAAAATAATAAATGTTCCAAAGAATTTCCAAAAGATTATAGAGACAAAACCTATGCCAATTGTGATGGATATCCACTTTATAAAAGAAGAGAAGGAGATAGTGCCATTATTCGTGGAAAAAAAGTGGACAATAGATATGTACTACCCTACAATCCACATTTACTCATGAAGTACAACGCCCACATCAACGTAGAAGCCTGCACTTCCATCAAATCCATTAAATATGTCTACAAATATATTTACAAAGGTTACGATGCAGCTACTGTAGTCGTGAAAAGTGCAGACAACCCTGAAAGTAGTGAGTTAGTACATGATGAACTTGCATCTCATGTAGATGCTCGCTATGTCAGTGCACCAGAAGCTATGTGGCGGCTTTTAAAATTTGAAATGCATGATAGATCACATGCAGTATATAGGTTAGCAGTACATTTGCCACAACGACATTTAGTCTATTTCCATGCTGGAAATGAAATGAATGCATTGGCCCAAAGTGAAGATCGTCACACTACACTAACTGCATGGTTTGCATTAAATTCCACTGATGCTGAAGCAACACAATACTTATATATTGAAATTCCATATCACTATGTTTTTGTGAATGGATTATGGAGACCAAGAAAAACCAGAGGCAATAAAATTATTCCAAGAATTTACACAGTCAGTCCAAGAGATGTGGAACGTTTTTGCTTACGGATATTACTTTTAAATGTTCCTGGAGCACAAAGTTTTGAACACTTAAGAAGTGTTAATGACATTGTATATGAATCCTTCCATTTAGCTGCAAGACATAGAAACGTACTCGCTGATGATACAGAGTGGGAAAGATGTTTAGAAGAAGCAGCACAATGTCAAATGCCACGACAGATGAGAGAACAATTTGCTTTTATTTGTATCTTCTCAAATGCTCCAAATGCATTAGCTTTGTGGGAGACTTTTAAAAGTAATATGGCTGAAGACTTTATGCGACGATACAATGAACCCATTGCACACTTAAAAGCGTTAATGGAAATCCAAGAAGTCTTTTTAACTCATGGATTAAGTTGTGCAAGTTTTAATTTGCCTGATCCAGGTCTTATAGATGACATTAACTTTGAAGACTATGACATTCAACTACAAGCAGAAAGAACAGAAGAAAGACTTGCAACTTTAAATACACTACAATTGCAAGCATTTCATGCCATTAAAAATGCTATAGATGATGACATGGTGACAGAGCGTTATTTCTATCTTGATGGACCTGGCGGATCAGGAAAAACATATTTGTACAATTTATTAATGAGTTCAGTACGAGCACAAGGAAAAATAGCAATGGCGTTTGCCACTACTGGAATTGCTGCACTTTTATTAGAAGGTGGAAGAACTGTTCATAGTGGATTTAAACTGCCAGTGCCTATTTTAGAAAATTCTGTGTCAGATATTCGCATGACATCCTTACAAGCAAAGAAATTGAAGAAATGTAAATTAATTATAATAGATGAGGCCACAATGATGTCATGCTATGCCCTCCAATGTATTGACTGTTTGCTTCGTGAAGTCATGGAGAATATTTTTCCATTTGGTGGAAAGGTAATGTTGTTGGGTGGCGATTTCAGACAAACATTACCTGTCGTTGTACATGGAAATCGAACTGACATTATCGAAACATGTATAAAGTCAAGTACAGTATGGAAACATTTTACCCATCTTCAACTGCAACAAAATATGAGATCAGAAGGCCAAACTGATTTCAATGATTGGCTTATTAAAATTGGAGAAGGCAGAACAGAAAAAATACTACATTTACCTGATGACATTGTAGAGATCCCACCTCATATGATTTGTCAACAAGATATTATATCGGCTATATTTGAAGGGAGCATAAATAACGAAGAATATTCCGAGCTTGCCAACCAAGTCATACTGACGTGTAAAAATAAAGATGCATTAATACTCAATAATGAAATCTTAAAAAAAAATTATGCACCACAAAGAAATTATCACAGTGCTGATTCTGTACTTGCTGATGACAATGAAAGTCAGGCTAACTTTTCGACTGAATTCATAAACTCTTTAACTCCTTCTGGAATGCCACCACATATTTTGCAGCTAAAGAAAGGTGCAATTATCATGTTACTGCGAAATATGAACCCCAAAAAAGGCCTATGCAATGGCACAAGATTAATTGTTCAACAATTAAAGGACCATTTTATAGATGCTGAAATTTTAACTGGGACCCATAAAGGAGAGAGAGTTTTCATACCAAGAATAGATTTAGCACCAAGTGAAAGTAGTCTCCCTTTTATACTTCAAAGAAGACAATTTCCTATTATTATGGCATTTGCCATGACCATTAATAAATCACAAGGTCAAACTTTCAAATCTGTGGGTATTTTCTTGGAAGAACCAGTTTTTGCACATGGTCAATTGTACGTTGCGTTGTCACGGTGCAAAAATCCACAGGCTATTAAAGTTTACATTGAAAGCAATGAAAGTCAAGGTGATTTATTAGAAGATGGACGTATTTTTACTAAAAACATTGTCTACTATGAAGTACTATAACTTTGAAGGATACAAATTAAAGATGCCAAGATTTTTTTAAAGCATTGCAAAATACATAACAATTGGTTGTTTAATTCAGTCATAATTAATGGAAGTCATGTTTATGAATGATTTGCCTCACAAAATACTTGCCTTGCATTGTTAGTAAAAATTATGTTAAAATGTTAAGTCACTATGTTAATGTTTCTAATGTTACAAGTTTAAAAAATATATTTTCAAGTTATTTCATTCAACAGATTACAAAGTGGATGTTAAGAGGTCAAGCACCTTTTAAGTCACAATGTAAATATTGTCTGTTATCTTAAGATTACTACCTACATTAATGTTTATCGCCAGTTTATGTGCTCAGTAATAAATTACTTTAATTACGTACGTTTTAAGAAGAGTTTTACTGTATGCCTTCCTCTACATTCAATGTATATTCAAGTTAACAATTATTGTGATAAAAATTGAATTTTAATACTGATTAATTTAAATGTCAATTGTTTTTACATTCAAATGTTAATACTTTTAATAAAAAATTAGGTTACAAAATGTATTCACTATGTTCCTGTTTATAATGTTCAAAATTATACCAATGTTTTGTCAACTTCTAAACTTACATAAAAAATAAAGTTCAAGTTTAAAAATATATACTTTGATGGTTATTGCTTACATATAGTTTAAACTTCATGTTAAAATTTGCGACGTTTAAAGAAGGGTTTTTACTTTTTGCTTTCCTATTCATTCAATGTATATTAAAGTTAACAATTCTTCAGATACTAATTACATTTTAAAAAACCATTACACAAACATTTTACAAAAATACACGTTCATATTAAAATACTTACAAGGGTCACAAATATATGTTAATAACTAAACAACTTGACAAACATATACATCACATTGCCGTCATTTTTTGACGGGCAAGTCGCTAGTATAACATAAAGCTTTATTACATATTAAAGCATCTGTAATAAAGTATCTACCAATTGGTGGTTCCCTCTTTCTGCCAGAATCATTATTATAGCTACATGTAAAACAACCTCATATGGGAACTCCCACATCTGATTAATGTATGGGAGTTTTATTTATGACACTTCTAATTGCATTTATTTTCTCAAAAATATATGTGGGCCAGAAATTTAAGCTAAGTCTAACATAAATATTCCATACATAATTATAATTCTAGTACATGGAATCAACAGAATATAGACATTTTCATGAGCAAAGACATCATTTATCACAGATCAGATGGATGATGATGGTGCAACATCATGCCTCCAATATCAAGAAACTCTTACAAAGAGAGTTATTTTGAATTTGGAGACTGAATGTATAAGGACTTTAATATTTATTATAAAATACTTTTACAGTGGTGATAGGTATATAAAATTTGTTATATTGTTGTATTCATTACATATGATTTTAAACTGTACTATGGTGGTGGAGCTGATATTGTGGCCCCTCCTTAGTTATCTTTTAATTATCACTGAGTATGGTGGTGGTGCTCATGATGAAAAGGACTTACTTTCTGAAACATTGTGAACATGTTTGTTTAAATGTAAAAAAATATGGACACATAGCACTAAAGTAAATGGGGAGTTACTTAAAATGTTTGTAACTCTGGAATTACCATAAAGTAAAGAAAAATAAAATATCTTTCTTAGTTAGAGAGGTGAGAAAATTCAAAAATTTTACAATAAGCTTCACGTGGGCTAGAAAACAGATATTTGTAGGCTGTGGTTGACTGTTTCCATAGGAAAATTTGTCATTGCAGCCTTAGTAGAAAGTATTTAGCAACTAATGTAAAACTTAATCAATCTACTTCACACATTCTTACAGGGATACTATAATTATCCACCTTCCATAACGTTTTAGTAAACTAGTAATAACAATTCTTAAACTTATTGAGAGTTAAAAAGAGTTTGTCTTTTTTGTGGGAAAAATTATGGTTTTCCCCATCTATGGATGGAAGTTCCTCTTTTATTTTCCAAAGTGTTGCTGAGTGTGGAGCTCAGGCATCTTCAACTGCTTATATACTTCACAGCTTTATTGGCTGGAAATGTGTGATGTACAGTCAGACACTGCTTAAACAAAGATGGGAGGATCTTCAGCCTCAGATCACGAGAAATCCTACAGTTGTCAATGTAACTTTTTTTTTGAAAAGATCAACAATAAATTAAAACAATCTCTATACTAATTGTACTACTTAAAAGTGATAAACACTCATCTTTTGCAATGGTCATTTATATCTACAGAGTCAGAATCCAAAACATAGATTTGGTTTGAAGATTCGTGCCAGTCATTTGTAATTTTCAATTATTTTGACAGAAAAAGTGCAATGTTTAGGGTACCATTTTGATGTTTTCTACTAATAAACATAAGTATTTATTTCTCAGAACATTAGATTCCTGGATAAAAATATACCTTTTTACTTTAGCAGTCTAATTCCATACATAACACTGAGCCTCATTCAATTGGGGCATTGGGAGATCCGGGCTTCGGAAATGAAGGCCGAAACTTATTTTGCTATTCAATTGGCATCATTTTGTGGGCTCTGGCCTCTGATTCATTGCGATGGTTAACATTGCAAGTCAATGCCCCTCCAAGCCATAGATCTCTCATGGCCGCAAGAGTTCCGAATGCTAAAATTGCAAATGGCTATTCAATTGCTCTGATTCCCCCTCGCTAAGCAAGCCGTCAAGGCTGCAAATGGCAAAAATCAAACCACAAGTTACGGGTTCCAAGGAGGACTCGCAATGGGCTTAAAGACATGTCGGGAACACTTTAAATGCTAATAAAAATTCAATACTGCACTGAAAATGATGGAGAACACAATGTAAAACATTAGAATTAATTGCACAACAGTCTCAATCCCATAAATTTAGAACATAAAATAAAAAAATGTAATGTGTAGTTTTCGGGAAGATATTAATCTCGAGAATGTAAAACATCCCAGGCCACCCACATGTACTATTACATTGGCTTCATTCATATTTAATATTTAGTGCTTTACAGGTCTGATTTAATAGCTCTAAGTCTTGCTGGCTACATTATGGGCTACTGTTTTACATGTTAGTGGAATTTAATAGGGATGCATGTTTCACTGACGTAATGTTGACGAGCTCCGTTTCTATTGGCTGTTTCTAACTCAGGAGTTACGAGCTTGATTCATGTTCACGCCCCCAAAATGCTACATGGTTTACGATGTGCGATATCAGGCCAGGACTTGCGGGCTTGGCCAATTGAATAGCATCGTAGGTCACGGACACTGCAGGCCCACAGCAGGCCTGCAGACTTACGCCCTACATCCCGCGACTTGCAGGCTTGCAATTGAATGAGGCTCACTGTATTCAACAAATCAGTTAATACAATAATCAAAGATTGTGTATTTTAAGTGCTCATTTTTTTCTTTCTTCTTTTTCATGTCCAATAAAGAACAATGCTCAGATAGCTAGCTAGCTCCAAATATATTGAGGCACCTGGTTGTCATAATAAATATAAATATTAATACATAATACATACAGTTTTTAAAATATATCTACTATTTAATTAAATGTAAGTATTACTTATGAGCAATTTTACAAACTTCATTTCAGTAAAGCATTTCAGTAAAACATACAATCTAACTTTTAATTTACAATAATTATTTACTTCCATATTTTACTAGGTTAATCAAAAGTGATATTTTGGTGCAATTGGTTGTTAATTATGTAATTAATAAAGGGATTTTAATGCTGTGTGTTTGCAATAGAAAGTGTTGCTATTGCTTGAGGCAAGGTACAAAATGGATGTACTGTATGTACAATTTATTTGACATGTTTATGCTGTTGAAGGACAAATTCCTTGAACCATTATTTTGCATATCATGCTCTATTAATCAATGCAAATTAATTAACAAAATTATTTTGCGCCCTTGTGAATCCTTGATCAATCATTATTTAAAAATGTTGTAACTTTAAGTAAATTTCACAACCCTTTTCTAATTATTCTAATCATACACATACACATCAAAACACATGGGATTTTGTAATTGATATATGTGGTCAATTGTTATATAATACAGAGTTGATATACCATCCAGAAGAGCGGATGAGTGAAAGATGAGGTGGACAGTTTTAGCTGCTATTTTTGACTTTATTGGAATCCAGTTGAATGATTTTAGCTTGGTAGAAGAAGAAACTTAAAAGTGAAGTAAATGATGTGATGATGTTTAAATATTGTTTGCAGAGGGGAACCATTGTCCTGCTTATCCTGATTCCTATGTCAGGATCTGGCACAGTAGGGTTGATAAGATAATGTGAACAATAGCTCTGTCTGGGTGGGGGTCTTATGCAGTAAACCTGCCATGGGAAGTAACAAAATTGAAAACTAACAACATGTCAACCATTTTGTACAATGCAATAATGACAGAAGTTACATTTCTTCAATAAACCAAAATAATGGGTAACAACCCACAATGTCCATATGGCTGTGACAGCCCTTAAAGGTCCTTTTTGGTGAGACTCAGGGGGGTTCCACCCTAACCTAAAAGGAGGTCATGACAATAACCTGCTTTATCTACTGTGTTGGGGAATGTGTCACTTACCTTGAGAAGGAAGGAGATAATGAGACCAGGTTTGAGGAGAATATTAGGAATTTCACTTTTGTCAAGACAAGAGATCCTCGTAGATGTTCCAGCTGCTTTATGACACGCTGACAATTTCTCTTAAAAAACAGGTACGTTTGTCCACTGACAAAGAAATGATCAGTCTATAATTATAATGTTAGGTGTATTTTAACAGTGAGAGACAGAATAACCAAAAAAACAAACAACATAAATGCATGTCAAAAAAGTTATAAATTGATTTGCAGGTCAGTGGGGGAAATAAGTATGTGACCTAGTACTTGGTGGCAAAACCTGTGTTGGCAGTTAAGGAGGTCGGGCGTTTCTTGTAGTTGACCACCAGGTTTGCACACATCTCAGGAGGGATTTTGTCCCATTCCTCTTTGTAGATCCTATCCAAGGCCCTCATTCAAAAGCGATTTGGCCAATTGAATAGGGGTGTAAATAAGCACATGACATATTTTTTTTTAATAGGTTTTTAGTTAGCAAGCATCTATCCAAAAGCAGGGTTTTCACTAACTAAAAACTTATTTTAAAAAAATATGTTATGTGCTTTTTTAGACCCCTATTCAATTGTCCAAAATAGCAATTGAGGAAAGGCCCAAGTCATTAAGGTTTGCTGATTTTTGGCAATTCGAACCTTCAGCTCCCTCAACAGATTTTCTATGAGATTAAGGTCTGGATACTGACTAGGCCACTCCAGGACCTTAATGTGCTTCTTTTTGAGCCACTCCTTTGTTGCCTTGGCTGTGTGTTTTGGGTCATTGTCATGCTGGGATACCAATCCACAACCCATTTTCAATGTCCTGGCTGAGGGAAGGAGGTTCTCACCCAAGATTTGACGTTACATGGCTCACTCCATCGTCCCTTGATGCAGAGCAATTGTCCTGTCCCCTTAGCAGAAAAACTCCCAAAGCATAATATTTCCACCGTCATGTTTGATGGTGGAGATGGTGTTCTTAGGATTATAGGCAGCATTCCTCCTCCTCCAAATGCAGCAAGTGGAGTTGATGCCAAAAAGCTTGATTTTGCTCTCATCTGACCACAACACTTTCACCCAGTTCTCCTCTGAATCATTCAGATGTTCATTGGCAAGATTCAGACAGACCTGTACATGTGCTTTCTTGAGCAATAGGACTTTGCGCGTGGTGCAGGATTTCAGTCCTCCACACCGTAGTGTGTTACCAATTGTTTTCTTGGTGGCTATGGACCAGCTACCTTGAGATCATTAACAAGATCCTCTCGTGTAGTTCTTGGCTGATTCCTCACCATTCTCATGATCATTGAAACTCCACGAGGTGAGGTCATGCATGGGGCATCTGCCCGAGGGAGACTGGCAATTATGTTGTGTTTCTTCCATTTGCGAATAATCGCACCAGCTATTGTCACCTTCTCACCAAGCTGCTTGGCGATGGTCTTGTAGCTCATTCCAGCCTTGTGTGGGTCTACAATCTTGTCCCTGACATCCTTGAACAGCTCTTTGGCCTTGGCCATGGTGGAGAGTTTGGAATCTGATTGATTGATTGCTTTTGTGGACAGGTGTCTGTTATATAGGTAACATGTCATAGTCTAGAACAAACATGATGCATAACACCTACCAGGGTTACATGTGGTCACTACACTACTGCAGCCGGAATCTGAGGAAAAAAGGATTATCAGAAATCATTAATGTGAATAGCACTTACAACTTGTCTAGATCTGCTCAATGAAACAGATGAAAATAATCATGGGTAATGTCATACAAATCTATTCCACACACAGTGTGTTTTCATATATTAAGAAATAATCAGAAATTGATAAGCGGAATCTGTGACACAGATTCCTTCATGGTTGTGAGATTGGGCTATTAAGACCTACAGAGACAAGAACAAGATATCAATCAGAACACTATTTGAATTGACTGCAACACCTCATCTCAACGGCAATCCACATTGAACATCAATTGCAGAAATATTTAACATAACTATACGTGTACACACTCTGTAGCCAGCCAATAGTATGTCAACCTTAATACAAGATAATATTCATTGAGGAGTGTGGATGAGGAGGACTTAGGGCAGTTGTTCACAATCCTTTCCTCAGGAGCCATCAGACAGGCCATGATTTAGGGGAAACTTGGGAACCAAAAATGAGGCAACTAGTATTCAATAGGTGGTGGAGCCTCTAATTGCTTCAAATGTGTATTCACACAGTGTTTCACCTAAATCATGGTCTGGGTGGTGGGTCCTGGGGATAGGTTTGACAATGACTGACCTAGGGGACGTTCTCACCTACTTCCTCTTTCTGAGCAATGGGCCCCCATCTTCCGTGACCTCACGCTTTCTCCCTCTACCATGGCCAGGAGGTATTGGATTGAAGAGTGCGACCATCTGGGGTGGCTGTGTAGCAGCTGGCGTCCGTGGTAAGGGGTGAGATAAGGAGGCTGCAAGGTCTGTTTGCGGTGGTGGTGGAGGCTGTGGAACTGAAATCTGGAGAGTGTTGACGTGGCCTTTCATCAACTGCATTTGCTGTGCCAAGTGATGTGTCTGGGCTTGTCTGTCCCTATGAGCCATTTGCTCATACCTCTCCATCCTTCGATTATGCCTCCTCACCTCACCATATATTTCTCTGATTCTGTAGACCTGCTCTACACCAATAACGTTCTGCCTTTGAAGCTGAGCTATTAGCTGTTTCATTAGTCTATTGTCAAACTCATCATCGATGAGGATGTTCTGCAAGATGTCCCTCCAGGTGCCTTCTGAGGGGCTGTGAGTTCTGTCACTAGACAACGTTGGACTGTGAATGTGCTGTGGTGAGGCCAGAGGTGTTGCCCATTGTGATGTTGTTGCAACTGGTGATGGTGTTGCCATTGGTGATGGTGTGGCCCAAAGGGATGGTGTTACCATTGGCGATAGTGTTGCCCGTAGGGATGGTGTTGGCCTTGTCTTTTGGGGAAATATCTGCTTGGACAACAACTGCTGGGACAACCACTGCTGTGGCATCGTCTGTTGGGACAACAACTGCCGGGACAACACTGCTGGTCTGGAGTGGAAGACCTTTGAGGGCTGGCCAATGCATTCATTGCTTCTAACCTGGTGGCAGTGATGTTGAGAGTGGACCCCAGGACCTCGACATCCCTGCATGTGGTTGCTGGCTCAATGACATGTCTGTTGGTTGAAAGGGCTGGGAACGTGCCCAGGCTCATGATGCGTGTGAGAGCCCGGGGGTGTTCCCCACAATGGTCTTGCTGCTGATGGGCCAGCCTCCTGTGATGGTCCCGGGCACTCAGCTTCCTCCACCACCACTTACGTTGGTGATTGTGGTCCCTCCTCCTGTGGAGCCACTGCCTGGGTCTCTGTGGCCGGGGTAGGCCTCTTAGGTACTGAAATGAGAGGACAATAGTATTTGAGTATTAATTCTCTAAACAATTGTTTGCTGTGTGTTTCCATATCCCATATGGTGGTTGTTTTCCGCAGATAAACATTGAGCTGTATTATGAGGATTGTGGATCATGTCAATATATATGTAATGCTGGTACGGTGTGCCATCTGCAGTTCATTAGGACACATTTTCATCTGATTCTGCTGTGCAGTGTGTGAAACTGACCAATCTGTGACCAATTCTCAGCAATGGTTGTTAACATGCTTCTAAACATGGTCCAGGTTAGGCTAGTGCATGACATGTGTCACGATCTGCTTCTTCTTGGGGGCTTGCCCCTAACTGCCTCTGGCCAATCAGGCAGGGTCCCTACGTGGGAACCATGAGACTCCTCCCAGGTCCGCCCACTAGGTGTGGCTACCTAATTTATTTGGTCTCTGGCTTTCAAGGGAGAAACATCTCCATGCCCTCTGGACTTTGCCCAGATTCTCTGAGTGGGAATCCCTGTAGACCCCCCTGGGGTTATGGTGCCTGCCTGTCTGTGGAGATCCCTTTGTTCCTGACTACTATCATTTCAAGTGTTTACCTTCAGGACCATATGGGCAACTCCTGACTGAGAGTTTATACAATGGGGGAGGGTTGACTAATCAAAACATAGCTATCACTCCATAATACAATATACAATATAATACGAACATATTATAACTCATAACATATTTCCCCATTAATATATTATACCTAGGATACATAATAACCATGTACAGGCAACATATAACCACACAATAACACATAATCCCAATGTAACAATGTCATACTCACAAACCACTGACAATATGAATCCTTAAACAATTAAATCATGACAACTTCTTCCCCTTCCTTTCTAGTATAGCATAGAGGATCATCCTAACGGATAATTCTCTAGCTATACTGCTTTTACTTGTCCTCCTGTCTGGAAAGTCCTTCCATGTGATAGCCTCAGTGGCTCTCTGTGTTCCCTGCCTCCCCCTGTCCAGGGTGAATACTCACTCCTTCCCAGTGGCCTAGACACCATCACAGCTTGGGGAGACTTATAAGACAACTGCCATAGAGGACCCTTCAAGGTAGTCCAAGCAAAGCCCTCTCCTTCCAGGCTAGGGGGACCTCTTGTCCTGTTGATTCTGGATCAGCACTCAGTCCCATGGGTAAAATTGAAGAGTACAAGGTTCCCTTTGTCAGGCCTGAGCTTTCTCCTGAATAAATTGGGATACTGGAGTTGCAACATGGGCTAGTGACATTGACTGGTGGCATCCATGCTGGATTAATGGGCAGTTCTGATACAAGCTGTTGTGGCTCAGTAGCCAACCTCTCTCCCACCAAGCCTGGCCAATGGCCCCTTCTTTCCAGGGTTACAGGTACACATCCAGTGTCTTTGGGCAGCTGCAGGTGAGTCATTGTAGGGATACCAGGAGACAAATCACAATCTGAGGTACCCTCTGGCTCTTTGGTCCCTGGATCCCAAGGTGGAACCTCCTGACTCTCTCCATCTGAGACTGCCTGGTGTGTAGTTACAGGCAGCCCTTGAGAAGCAGCTGCTACTGCCTCTTGTTCAGGCTGAAGAACAGGGCTACTTTCTGTTTCTGCTCCAGGGTCTGTGGCTGGCTCCTGGACAATGGTCATCCAAGGTACCTCTCCACTATTTCCACAGTCAATTGGTAGGGCCCAGTGCTCATTAGTTCTTCTCTTACACTAGGAGCAGAGTAGCTTTTCCCCAGTTCTTCCCCTGGGCCCGGCACTGCTGTGGTTTGCCCCTGTCTCCATTCCTCTAACTGGGTGAGACTTAGCCCCCTAAAGATAGGGACCAGTTCTTCCTCTTCCCAGTCAACCCCATAGATGCCGGCATCCTTGTTATTTTGAGAATCATGGATATTAAAATTCTCCCCCCAGTCCATACATTTATTTTCTGACCCAGCCTCAGCAATATTTAGCTGGGTCTCTGTAGTACCTGTTAGGTGGTTCTGTTCCATGCCTGACTGGCATGAGCCCTCCCAGCTGGCTGGCCAACAACCATCCAGAGATGCTTCATCCAGTAAGTCTATATAATCCACCTCCAGCTGTAGCTCCTGTTGGATCAAAGACCAAAGTAAGTTAGCTGTGTGAGAGTCTGTCTCCAGTCCCAGCATGTGACAGCGCTTGGCAAACAGACACAGCTTTCTTTTCTCTGTCCCCAAGCCACAGTCCGGATCCCCATGTACTATGTCCCAAAGTGCCTCTTCCAGCCCCAATGAAAAATGATGATGTATCCCAACAGGTCCAACCCAATAAGCATATTGATCTTCCAGGGCGACCTCCTCATATACCAATTCTTCCAGCCATTCCATTAGCCTGTGACCTGGCCATAGTCCCAGGAATGCCATCCATTTATTTAGAAGGCCCATTCCTCTACAGTCCTTTCCAGTCACCAGAACATTCTCTATCTCTACTGGGGATAAGCATTTCCCCTCCACAGGAGCTGAGACAGGGCCATTGCTTACCCTTCTCCTGTTCCCCTTTACCTCCTGTGTGATTTGTATCCGTAGTTCCCTCTGCTGATCCTTAGTAAAACCTGCAGGCATTACCTCCATCCATCTTTGATTCCGTCTAGACACTTCCTCCTCCTCTGCTGCAGACATCTCTTCATAAGCTGCCATCTTTCTGTGTTTTATACAGAGATCCCCACCGCTGCCAGCCAAATGTCACGATCTGCTTCTTCTTGGGGGCTTGATATGAACCTAGTTCAAACCTACCCCAGCAGAATCATGTAGTTCCTGTTCTCTGTGGCACAAAAGATGGCCTCTGAAGAGGGCAAGGCCCAACAGCTACAGACAGAGAATACTGGATCCAGGTTACTTAGTGGCCCATAGCAAGACCACTCCCCAAGTCAGGATACAACACACAGAAATAGTCTCACACCTTGTTTATGTGAAAACTATCTCTCAACAACCTTTATTTTGGAAAACGCCATCTTTTAAACATGCATACAAAATTACCAGGAGGTGCTACCTTTAGCCAGCCCCTAACTGCCTCTGGCCAATCAGGCAGGGTCCCTACGTGGGAACCATGAGACTCCTCCCAGGTCCGCCCACTAGGTGTGGCTACCTAATTTATTTGGTCTCTGGCTTTCAAGGGAGAAACATCTCCCTGCCCTCTGGACTTTGCCCAGATTCTCTGAGTGGGAATCCCTGTAGACCCCCTGGGGTTATGGTGCCTGCCTGTCTGTGGAGATCCCTTTGTTCCTGACTACTATCATTTCAAGTGTTTACCTTCAGGACCATATGGGCAACTCCTGACTAAGAGTTTATACAATGGGGGAGGGTTGACTAATCAAAACATAGCTATCATTCCATAATACAATATACAATATAATACGAACATATTATAACTCATAACATATTTCCCCATTAATATATTATACCTAGGATACATAATAACCATGTACAGGCAACATATAACCACATAATAACACATAATCCCAAAGTAACAATGTCATGCTCCCTTGGACATACTCACAAACCACTGACAATATGAGTCCTTAAACAATTAAATCATGACAACATGCACTTGCAATACTTCAGAGTCTGTATCTGGATATGCTGCAGTGTGCACACCTATACATGTATTCTCTTTTAGATGTAAAATCAATGCTGATCTACAGCTATACCTCATTTAACACTTGGGATAGGTTCTAAGCAGTAAGAGTGTTAAGCGAAGTGCAGTTTAACATGGGGAAGAGAGGGATAGGGGAACTCATGACAAGAAATACAGAATTGCAATTGAAATTGAAACTGTTTTGTTTTATATGAACTTCGAACAAACAGCAAATATAACACTAACACAAACTGCATTGACAACTGCTATTCAGAATTCCGTTTTAACTGCAGGTATTGTACAGACATTTCATTGGTAACAATTATGATAATAACTAGCGAATTGCCCATCAAAAAATGACGCCAATAAAATTGTAAGCCAGGCAATGCTGTTTGCCACACAATATAATGCTTTTTGCTTCTCTGAGCACCTTCAGCGTTCATCGCGAGCTCCGCGATGCGTGCCCTAAGCGTTCATTGCAGGGCTCGCAATGAGCGCCTTTCCTTCCTCCTACTGTACAGGCTGCTCGTTGCAGGGTTCATTAACCTGCAAGTTTTGAGCTTGGGAATGCCCTGGTTCTCTTCAGCATCTCCCCCTGTTCCTTCCCTGTGTGTTTCTCTTATGTGTGTCTGCTGAATGTTTGTGTATAGTGCGCCACTGCCTTTGGTTTTATTTTCAAAGTCCCTAGTGCCTGGCGTTGTTGGTGTAAGTGTTACTGTCTTTGCCGTTGTGTATTTTCTAAGTCCCGTGTGCCTGGCTTTGCCCAGCCTCATTTTCATCCAGTTTCAGAAATTTTTTAGTTTTTCGTCACCTTTTTTTTTTCACGTAGTCGATTTTCGAGAGACGAAAAACATCAAATAAGGCTCAAAATCGCTTGCAACCTCACTCCCAGGCTTCCTGGCTCAACCCTGTGCTGTGTGTGAATGTGTTTTTATTTATTTTTTATTATTTTTCTTGTTTTTCTTATCTTTAGTGTTTTTCAAGTTTTGCGTGTTGTCCGTTAAATTTTTTGTTCCGTATTTTTCCGAGGTAGGATTTTTATTGCTGAGCTTGCATGTGTGACGGCATTGCTGCCTGCAATGAGTGCCTTCCGCTGCTTAAGTGCTCATTTCAGCCTAAGTCCCGCGTGCTTCAATGCCTCAACTGTTCACCTCGCGAGGCGAGCAGGGCAATGAGCGCCTTCGGCACTCATTGCTTAAGTCCTGCAATCTCGGAATGCTTCAATGGCTCACAAGCGTGACGACAAATTGCAGTTTGACAACTATTATATGTGATATGTTTCCTTCCTGGATGTACATGGTTATTGCTGCCCCATATATCTGTAGCCATAACCAGAGATCTTACAGTGCTATTGTATGTCAGTTATCTATGTTTGTGGGGTTCATGTGTGTGCATATGACGGTGTGATGGTGTATATAATACTTAGATTGCAGGGTTTCCTGAAAGACAGTGTCCGGAGGTTCTAGTGCCGCTGGCTCCATCCACTCCTTCAGAGTCTACTCGCATCCACAGTAGGTGATGTTAACTGGTGGGCCACCACCAGTTGCATTGGCTGCACTTTCATCCGGCAGTCATCATATCAGTGTTTCAAAGGCTTCACATCCCTGTTTGCAACGCCTAATTACGCAACAGCTACATCAGCCTCATTCTACATCCCACCATGTAGGATGCTATGGCGGGAACGGATTTCCCTGAGGAGGATTTCTGTCTTCTCTATGCTTCTCTAGCACTCTCTATCTCTCTCTAGCACTCTCTATCTCTCTAGCACTTCTATCTCTGTATCTATCACTTGCTCTATATATCTCTCACTTGCTTTCTATATCTCTCTCTCTAGCACTCTCTACCTCTCTCTCTAGCACTCTCTCTGTCTCTCTCACTCTCTATCTTTCATTCACTCTCTCTATCTCTTTCAGTCACTCTCACTCTCTATCTCTTTCTCAGTCTCTCTCTCTGTCTCTCTCTCTCTCTCAGTCTCTGTCTCTGTGTCTCTCTCTCTCTATCTCTCTCAAAAACCCACCAACGCCTAGACCTGTGTGTTGACTTTCTCTGCTACAGCACAGTCAAGGATTTACGGTTTTCACAGTCTTTTAATCCTGTTTCTGCAGCGTTCATTGCTGTTCTCAGGTTCCTATTGGTTAATTGACTTGTGATGGGATCCCAATGCTATGGGCTTGCTTGATTTTGGCGTGCTTCATTGGATCAGATATTTGGAAGCATTACAAGTAAAAACAGTGTTTACAGGCTTGAGGCCTCGGCCTGTAACTTGCGCCCTTACTCAATTGAACAGAGCCGGAATTGGAGGTATTTTCTGTACTTTTAAATCAGGGGAATGGTGTATAACTCCCAGGTGAAGTAATCTCTATATTTTATATACTACTTGACATAACTAAAGCAGATCCAAGTCATCTTGCAGAGCTTTTTTAACTTTGTTTATCATAAGTTGAGATTATCCTTTTGGGGGGGGGGCTATTATTAGGTGTATATATTCGTAAATGTGTTTTAAAAATGTTAGGAATAAAATATCAGTACCGAATATTGATTGTATCTCTTTAGACTGCTTAATACTTTTGTGTTTAGAAAAGGTGCAGGAATAGGACCTTATAGGTCAAGGGCCATAAACATTTTTAGAAGGAATCCTGTGGCTACACATACGCATCTATAATCCAATAGATGCACAAAGTTAGAAGAAAAGAGTAATAGGTCAGTAAGGGCAAAATATTTAAATATAATATGTCAGTTTGGTGCAAAATAGGTTTATGAGTGGAGTTACATCAAGTTACCCATCAAGTATCTTTCTACATTCATTTTTGTCTTTAATAACATAGTGCTAGTATTCATTTTCAAGTATTTATAAGTGTTTTAATGAGATTAAAGCTACTGCCTTAATATATTGTTATAATTATTTTTGCTGGGTTTATTAAAACATAGTTAAGATTCTCTGTGGGCAAACATCAAGGCTGGCTCCATTCCAAGGTAAGGAAACTTAATGAATCTGTACCCTTCATCTGGAGAAACCATATGAAGTACAAAACAGTCTTGTTAATAAGCTTCAATTACAATATGTACAATAAGCTTTTTGATGATCTCTCTGCATAAGAACATTACTTACAGTTAGCAAAATGAATATTACAAACTCCAGGAACCTTCCATTAATTTACTACCTTTAATTTTTTACCATTTGAATTTTTAAATGTATTTACTAAAAATGCTAATAGGTTTAGATCAGCAAGATATTTATGTAAATTATTAATAATTGAAAATACAGATATTCAAAATTGTTGAAAACAACCTAATTTGGTAAACTCCAGTGTACAAATGTATTTTACTTTAGCCAATAAAATATAAATGATTTAGAAATAATAATTTATACTCTAAGTAAAATATTTCCTGATAATTCATATGTATTTGAATATGTGGATAATTGTTATAAAATATACTGGAGAATAAACACATGAAATGTAAGCAATATTATGTTGAAATATATATTGAAATATATGTCTGCTACATTTACAGCACTTCACAATTTAGGTATAGTAGTAAAGAAGAGAAAATGGACAAGAAATACATTATGGTATATTTATCAAATTGAGTAAAAGTGGTGTTATATAAGACTCTTGATCAAAAATATACATCTTGAAATATAACAACCTGATACCATTCAGGATGTTTTATTTTTTAGACTAAAAGTGCTCCAATTTATAAGACTGTATTGATGCTCAGGATCACAATAGCATTCATACTTGTTCAAAAGTATTATGAAGAATTGGAGACGTCTTTCTGATATCAACAAAGTATCCACTTTAGACACTCTACCCAAGACTTTGGTATCTTGAGACATTTTTAACTCTGCTTAACTCCACTTATCCCTGTTTATGCCCACTTTTAACTTTGTTTAATAACCCATTAATTTAAAGAATTGAATTTACTCTCAATGTTTTTGAGAGCTTAGCATATTTCTAATGGGCTGGCACATTCCTTTTATTTTGTATTACTTTTGATTTTTTATTAACTAATAACCCTTGGCACCAGCATATAAAACATAACCACATTAGAGATTACATGTGCATTTTTTATATTTTTTACATAAGCTAAGCACTAAGGAAAATAAGCATTTGTTTTCTGCTTCTCAGTTAAGGGATGTTTGGCCCATTTGACTTTGAAGCATCACACATCTGTCACAATCAATTTCTCTTTGTCTGCTAACTTTGCCCCTTTGAGTTTTGTACCTGTGCAAATTCTGCCAAAACATAAGATGATTAAAAAGTCTTGAATCGCGGGAGAGCAAGCAGTATGCCACCTGATTATGTCATCTGAAACTGAAAAGACTCAATTTTGTTTTTTATTTAAACTGATTAATTACAGTATTGTCTTCGTCGAAGATATTTTTATATCAAATTTCACTGCAATACCACTTTAAAGACAAAGATTTGTTTTTTTACAAAATAGTGCAGTGAACACAGCAATGAAAGCCACCAAAGTATATGTTTCACAATGTGTTCCACCAGGAGTGTATTTAGATTTAATGGTGCCAGAGCCCAATCTACCTTTTACAACACCAATGCACATGGTACTGCCATTCTCTAAAAGAAACTCTATATTGTTTTCAAATAGAAATATCCAATTGTCTTCTTAAAGAATCATAGAAATCTTAAGCTGTGAATGTACAACCATATTATCAAGTTGTAGAAGATTTCTAACCTCCTTCAACTACACATATCAGAAATATATACTGTTTTTATGGTGGAAATATTTTCCTATGGTTATTCTTTCTCAGAAGCATAATATGATGCCATAAAAGGGGGAGACAGTAAGAAAAGGTTTAGAGGTACCGTTAGCTGGATCATAAAAGTATGGTTCGTGCGTATACTCGTAATATATAGGCCTAGTTCTTGTATGTCCTCTTGATGTCTTAGAAATGCCTTTTACCACTACTTGGGAAATATATATTCCTTGGTAGAGAGGTATCATAAGAGAAATAAAGGGATTGTTGCAAAATATTGCATTTTGTGTATGTACAATAAAAACTCATTAATTCCAGCCGTCTGAAGTGATGCAGACTGTCTATCATTTTTGTATATTCTACCCAGTTGGAATTGTACTGTATGGCACAGAATTCTAATTTCTATATATATGTGTTTAGATTGAAAGGACTACTGTACAATGAAAAAAAAACTGAATCTATGAGCATATTTAGGCAGGGAAGAAGTCATAAAGTTAGTTTTTTATTAGAAAAAAAATTATACCTCTGCTGGAATCCATGATACTTAGATACTTAATTGGATGTTGTGTGTGAGGGGTGTTTACATTTCTGGGGAGCTATTTTGCATCTATTGATGCATTCTGACTGCTTCTGGGTCTATAAGGAGGAAGGGGTGTGGTGTTAATTTCAGTCATATCCACTTATCTATCAAAACCTCCAGATTGCTCCTTGTTTCTTCCTTCCTGACATCTCCCCCCACTGATAGGTAAGCTCTCAGTATGTGATGCAACGAACATGGTCTCTTGGCTTCATATGCAGAGACTTCAAAAATGCAGGTTTCCCCACAAAATGTAAATATGTCCATGGCTTACAAAGCTGTTAATGTTGGTAAAATACTTGACAAACAAACATGGCTGAATTTTTCACTAGGCAAAAAAGACGTCTGCCTAGAAGTGCCTCTCTGAAACAGGCACCTCATTTACAGAACAATGTATGTTTCAGTTTGTTTATTGTTTACACATAGCCCCTGATTTCTCTAGCATGGGGT
This sequence comes from Discoglossus pictus, assembly GCA_027410445.1. Taxonomy (NCBI): domain Eukaryota; kingdom Metazoa; phylum Chordata; class Amphibia; order Anura; family Alytidae; genus Discoglossus; species Discoglossus pictus. Next base: position 455,026,789 of record CM050164.1, read on the forward strand.
TGAGAGTATGTACTTTGGTTGAGGGTGGGGTGGAGGTGGATGTGAAGTAGCAGGCTAGCAATGTGCTCCACTGCAGCAAAACCACCAGGGTATGGAAGCTCATGGTAAAGTCTGCACCACAATGCTCCTCTGTGTACACTAACATGCAGGTGGTATCAGTTCATTACACTAGCTCCACCTCTCACTGTCTGCCTAATACCAAACTCTCCTCCTCACTCAAGTCCTGAAAGCACCATAATCAGCTCACTTATATAAGGGGTTTATGTGTACCACATACTCCGCAAATCTCTTTTTCTTCAGTAGGGCTGCAGGGATTAACTTGACCAATTAGCTGCACCCAGGTAGTCCTGATTTAAGACTGCTCCTGGAGTATGGGAGGGGCTATTAATGGACTGACTGCTTGCATTTGTGTCTGACAGTCAGACAGCAACCTGCAGAAAATGGCCGTTTGGAGAAGAGTGAAGTCTATACAGGTCAGTGATTTTACAAACTATCGGACTGTTTGTTTTGCTCCACACAGGTTAGGCTGGGTAAGAGCTGGTTACCATGGATACTATTTATTGGTTAAGATAAGTTAGGCCTCTTATTTTATTCATTTATTTTGGTTTAATATTTATGTATCACTGCATACATTTCAGTAAAACTTTGAGACGTACATACATTGTGTTCCTCCACCAATGTGCCAGAAATACGGACACAACCCCAGAGGAGTCTGGTAAGTTGGTTTAAGATGGAGGAACTTGTAAAAGCCCTGGTACTAGCCACTGCATGCCAGCAATAAACTACACAGCATATGCTGAGACAAGCAGCAGAGAAGAGAGCCAATATGATGCATGCCTTGGCAGCGCAATGGGCCCATGCTGCAGAAGTCAGAAGACTTAATCAGAAAACGAAACAATTACTTTTGGCTTAGCTGCAGCCCCTGATGCCTGCAAAAACCACTGTGACTCCAGAGACGATTGGCTGGATTATAACAAATATTTTCCTACAGAAAAAAACAAGTGAAGATGATATGGAAGCATATCTCCTGACCTTCGAAAGAATCACTACTTATGTTTTGATGCTCAGAAAGCCTACTTTATCATGTATGCAGAACCAGCAATGGATTATGCTGATTATATGGAAAGCAGGGATCTTTGCCAGAACTGGAGTAACAGAGGTGTCAAAGCCCAGGTATTCCATTCATGGACGTTTTAAGGCCTGGTGTTTGATCTAAGGCATCTTGCAAAAAATGATTATGTCCTGAAAATAATGAATCCCGGAGAATTATAGAACTGCTGGTGATGGATCGCTTTATATGAAATGTTCCTTCAGGCTTATGAGAATAGTTGGGGAAAAAATGAACCAGTGATCCCAGATGAGTTTGTTATACTGACAGAAAGATACCTGGCTAATAGTGAATTCACACATTGCTAAAGGGGCAAGACCTCTCGAAGGCTCAAATCAATAATTCAGTTAGAATGCCTGGATTGGGACAATAAAATGTGAATCCAGAATCTGGAAGAAAACTGCTAGAAAATACCACAGAAACCAGGGTGAAGCAACCATAGGGGCCCCAATGCAATCTAATTACTAATTTTGTTTATTATGGTTTTTCAAGTTTAATCCAGGGGCCCTGTCCATCCTGGCCCATGGCCCCTCTGTCTCCTCAGCCTCACCTGGATCCCCCCTTTGTGGCCACTTACCCTGATCCATGACATTTGGTTGTTGTGCCTCTTCTGCTCCTCCCCTGCTGGCATGTCTCGCTGACAAAATCAGGATTCCCTGCCACGCAGGGGGATATGTATATATGTATATATAGCATCAGAAGGGGGCCCAGGCAGGTCAAGAAACAATTGTGTGTCTATGTGTGGGGGGGTGAGAGCAATATTGTTTTTTGACCCAGGGCCCTCCTTTCAAATGCTCTGCCACTGACAGAAACCCTGGTTGTCGGTAATCCAAAGCACAGACAGAACCCAGCCAGCAAAGTCAAGTGCTTCTATTGTGGAAAACTTGGGTATATAGCAGCCTATTATCCAAACAGGGAAGAACCAATGCAATGTAACATGGGAGAGTGTCAACCATAAAACTTAATGGTAGAGAAACCAAAGCAATAATAGATCCAGGAAGTGTACTGACTCTCTTTTCATTCAAAAGAATAAAACCTAGTGAAATAAAAATGTCTAATAAAATAGGCATTAAATATGTGCATGGAACAGCGGTAAGATGATGACAATCACTGAGCCAGTGGTCATCCTTATCCTGTTGTGCCAATTTTTAAATTTTTTATAATTTTGAAGATACCATCAAATCAACAAATGGGAGACCATAGAAAGGGTCTGAAGGGGAAATTGTAGAAGAATGTATTAGGTCACATCTATCATGTTTTGACAGTGAGCTATTCTCTCAACAGAGGAAGGCACATAAAACAGGAGTAGAAAAGCCAAAAAGGTTGGTACGGAAATATAGAGAAGATTTTTTTTTAGAAGGCTTTAGCTGCCATTCAGGCTGAGTAACGAAGGGAAGCTAACAGAGAAGGCACTGTGTCTCATAGTGACAAAGAAAGGGCCAGCACAGTGGAACCTTACAGGAGAAAGATTTCACCTTACAGCAGTTTTCCTCTGAAAAAAATCATTTTGCATGAGATCAAGCTTCTGATCCACTACTTCAATTAGCTTATTTACAGCTTTTTGAGGTAAAAACCTGTTCCTGGAAGAGAGAGGAACCAAAGTCCATACTTCATTCTAAGAAATATCTGCTTTACAGAATTATCCCTTCAGGTCAAGACACTTTGGAACAACTTCTGGTGCCTAAAACGCAAACAAGGAAAGTCCTAGACCTGGCTCAATGAAACCTGCTTAGTGGACATCTAGGAAGTGACAAACTGTTGGGACAAATTTTGAAGAGCTTTTTTGGCCAAGCATATATTCTGAAGTGGCTCAGTATAGTGTATGCTGTCCAGAATGCTAGATATTTACACCATGACCTAAACTGCAGACCCCATTGATACCATTACAAATAATTGAGGAACTTTTGAGAGGATAGCTATTGATCTTGTGGGACCTCTATAAAGATCAACCAATGGACACTAATTTATGCTTCTGGACTATGCCACCAGATATCCAGAAGCTATATCACTGTGCACAGCAATGTCAAAGAATGTTGCTAAATAGAGATGTCGCAAATAATTCGCCAGCGGACTGTTCCCGGCGAACATAGCATGTTCGCGTTCGCGGTGAACTGCGAACATATGCGATATTCGACCCGCCCCCTATACTTTATCATTGAGCAAACTTTGACCCTGCATGTCACAGTCAGCAGACACATTCCAGCCAATCAGCAGCATATACTCCCTTCCAGAGCCTTCTACCTCATGGACAGCAGCCATTTTGGAATCATAACTAACTTGCACTCTTACTGAGAGGAGGCTGAGTGTAGGTGATACTGCATCAATAGGGAAAACCATAGCTAGGCTACTGTACACAGTGTGCAATACAGTCCTGAAGGACTCTTTTGATCTCTGCTTCAAGGACACCCCTGTGTCTCTTCCCCCCCTTATCATCATCCTCCCCTCACCTTAGCACCCAATCCTAACACCCCTCACACTTATCCATAACACCCATCAACCTAACACCTAACCCTAATACCCCTCACACTTATCCCTAAGACCTAACACTCCTCACACTTATTCCTAACATGCCTCACCCTAACACCCCTTACACTTATCCTTAACACCCATCACCCTAACCATAACACCCCTCACACTTATCCCTAACACCCCTTACCCTAACCCTAACACCCCTCACACTTATCCATAACACCCCTCACCCTAACCTAACACCGCTCACACTTATCCCTAACACCCCTCACCCTAACACCTAACCCTAACACCCGTCACACTTATCCCTAATACCCCTCACCCTAACCCTAACACCCCTCACACTTATCCCTAACACCCCTTACCCTTACCCTAACACCCCACACACTTATCCATAACAACCTAACACCTAACCCTAACATTCTCACACTTATCCCTAAGACCTAACAACCCTCACACTAATCCCTAACACCCCTCACCCTAACCCTAACAACCCTCACAATTATGCCTAACACCCCTCACCCTTACCCTAACACCCCTCTCACTTATCCCTAACACCCCTCACCCTAACACCTAACCCTAACACCCCTCACACTTATCCCTAACACCCAGTACCCTAACCCTAACACCCCTCAAACTTATCCCTAAGACCTAACACTCCTTACACTTATCATTAACACCCCTCACCCTAAGCCTAACACCCCTCACACTTATCCCTAACACCCCTCACCCTAACCCTAACACCCCTCACACTTATCCCTAACACCCCTTACCCTAACCCTAACACCCCTCAAACTTATCCCTAACACCGCTCACCCTTACCCTAACACCCCTCACACTTATCCCTAACACCCCTCACCCTAACACCTAACCCTAACACCCCTCACACTTATCCCTAACACCCCTTACCCAAACCCTAACACCCCTCACACTTATCCCTAACACCCCTTACCCTAACCCTAACACCCCTCACACTTAGCCATAACACCCATCAACCTAACACCTAACCCTAACATTCTCACACTTATCCCTAACACCCCTCACCCTAACACCTAACCCTAACACCCCTCACACTTATCCCTAACACCCCTCACCCTAACCCTAACACCCCTCACACTTATCCCTAACACCCCTTACCCTAACCCTAACACCCCTCACACTTATCCGTAACACCCATCAACCTAACACCTAACCCTAACATTCTCACACTTATCCCTAAGACCTAACAACCCTCCCACTTATTCCTAACACCCCTTACCCTAACCCTAACACCCCTCACACTTATCCCTAACACCCCTCACCCATACCCTAACACCCCTCACACTTATCCCTAACACCCCTCACCCTAACACCTAACCCTAACACCCCTCACACTTATCCCTAAGACCTAACACCCCTCACACTTATTCCTAACATGCCTCACCCTAACACCCCTTACACTTATCCTTAACACCCCTCACCCTAACCCTAACACCCCTCACACTTATCCCTAACACCCCTCACCCTAACCCTAACACCCCTCACACTTATCCCTAACACCCCTTACCCTAACCCTAACACCCCTCACACTTATCCCTATCACCCCTCACCCTTACCCTAACACCCCTCACACTTATCCCTAACACCCCTCACCCTAACACCTAACCCTAACACCCCTCAGACTTATCCCTAAGACCTAACACCCCTCACACTTATTCCTAACATGCCTCACCCTAACACCCCTTACACTTATCCTTAACACCCCTCACCCTAACCCTAACACCCCTCACACTTATCCCTAACACCCCTCACCCTAACCCTAACACCCCTCACACTTATCCCTAACACCCCTTACCCTAACCCTAACACCCTTCACACTTATCCCTAACACCCCTCAACCTTACCCTAACACCCCTCACACTTATCCCTAACACCCCTCACCCTAACACCTAACCCTAACACCCCTCACACTTATCCCTAACACCCCTCACCCTAACCCTAACACCCCTCACACTTATGCCTAACACCCCTTACCCTAACCCTAACACCCCTCACACTTATCCATAACACCCCTCACCCTAACCCTAACACCCCTCACACTTATCCCTAAAACCCCTCACCCTAACACCTAACCCTAACACCCCTCACACTTATCCCTAACACCCCTTACCCTAACCCTAACACCCCTCACACTTATCCATAACACCCATCAACCTAACACCTAACCCTAACATTCTCACACTTATCCTTACCTCCCCTCATCCTAACACCTAACCCTAATACCCCCTTACACTTATCCCTAACAGCCCTTACCCTAACACCTAACCCTAACATCCCTTACCCTAACACCCATCACACTTATCCCTAACACCCCTTACCCTAACCCTAACACCCCTCACACTTATCCATAGCACCCATCAACCTAACACCTAACCCTAACATTCTCACACTTATCCCTAAGACCTAACACCCCTCACACTTATTCCTAACATGCCTCACCCTAACACCCCTTACACTTATCCCTAACACCCCTCACCCTAACAACCCTCACACTTAGCCCTAACACCCCTCACCCTAACACCTAACCCCCTCACCCTTATGCCTATCACCCCTTACATTAACACCCCTCAGACCTATCCCTGTGTCTCTTCCCTCCCTTATCATCAATGGCAGGATGATGAGGGAGGGGGCAAGAGACACAGGGGAGGATGATGAGGGAGGGGGAAACAGACACAGGGGAGGATGATGAGGTAGGGGGTAAAGAGATACAGGGGAGGGTGATGAGGAAGGGGGGAAAGAGACACAGGGGAGGATGATGAGGGAGGGGGGGAAGAGACACAGGGGAAGATGATGAGGGAGGGGGGAAGAGACACAGGGGAGGATGATGAGGGAGGGGGTAAAGAGATACAGGGGAGGATGATGAGGGAGGTGGGAGGATGATGAGGGAAGGGGTAAAGAGATACAGGGGAAGATGATGATGGAGGGTGATATTAGGTTATTTATGCCCTTTATGGATTAAAACCAGACTCTGCATCAACTATGTAATTTTCCGTGGGAGTTTTGACATGGATCCCCCTCCGGCATGCCACAGTTCAGGTGTTAGGCCCCTTAAAACAACTTTTCCATTACTTCACTATTGTGGCCAGAAAGAGTCCTTGTGGGTTTTAAAATCCACCTGCCCATTGAAGTCTATGGCGGTTCCCCGGGTTCGCCGGTTTGCGAACATTTGCGGCGGTTTGCGTTCGCGGTCCGCGAACCGAAAATTTTATGTTCGCGACATCACTATTGCTAAAGAATCATACAACTTTATTCAAGGGTAGGGACACCAAAGACAATTAATGAAAGACATCTGCAAGCTCTTACAAATTAATTATTTGAGAACAGCTGTCTACCACCCACAGATGGATGGAATGGTGGAACGATTTAATAGGACCTTGAAGAGCATGCTTAGAAAAGTTATAACATGAGCAAGGAAAAACTAGGACTTACTTTTACCTTATTTACTTTTTTGCCTTTTAAACCTTCTTCTCGGCGGTAATACCAGTGGAGATTTCAAAATAAAACCATTGCTTGTGCAATTTTCCAAAACCCTGAGAGCCATGAAAAGTATTAAAAAATGAAGTTTCCCTGTCATTTGGGAATTTAATAGTTTTTTTTTTGCCCATCCGTAAAACTTTAAGCTACTGTAAGCATAAAAAGATTGAACTTAAAGCACTATTACTGATCAATAACACTCCAAGCCATCCTAATCTCTTGTCCTACTTAGACTGTTGCATTCCAGTTGAAGTAGCTTTCCTTCCACTCAACACTACTTCTTTAATCCAGCAAATGGATCAGAGATTCATTGCAACTTTTGAAGCATTTTATCTTTGTTGAACATTCCAGCAACTTATTGACAATACAGTTGGCCAAAATAAAGAATCAGTTATGTAATTTTGGAAGAAATATAACATCATGGATGCTCTAAGCAACATCGATCTCTCTTGGAAAGAGCTGACGAAAAATGTATGAAAGGAATGTGGAGGAAGACATGGCCGGAGCTATCCAACAATTTTCAACCAGAAGAGCCCATTGTTGACCAAATTGTCAACCTAATCAATACAGCCGGACTTGGAGATGCTCATGTGCAGGATATTGAGGAGTTGCTGCAAGTTTCTGGTGAGAGCCTTACCAACGATAACCTTCAAGAACTGTCAGAACAAGGAATTCAGGCAGAATCTCAAAACAGTTATTCAGACAACAAGGAACCCAAAGAGCTTGCTACTGATTTCCTCTCTAAAAGTTTGAAGATGATAAGCAAAATCGATCAATTTGTAGCAAACCGTCCAGACATTCGAAGAAGCAAAAAAGTAAGGCGAGGGATGTTGGGTGCAAACTCTTGCCACGAACATCTGCTGTATTAGAGAAAGACAAAAAGACAAACGTCACTAAATGAATTCATCACAAAAAAAAGAATCACAGAAGAGCTAAAACTTTCAACATCACACATACAAAGTTTATCTTTCTGTGTATTTTCAGTTTGTGGCATGGCTACTGGTTTTTAGAAGTTCATATAAAAATAAATTGTTACAATTTCAATTTAATTCTATTTTCTTCTTTGTTACTTCCTCTATCTCTATCTTCACCTATCTCCTAATCTCTAACTTCTGTTAAAAATAGTACAGTTTAGCATTGATTCGCTTAGCACTTGGTCTTCAAAGAACCTATCTACAGTTTTAAATGGGTATATCTGTATATTAGAATTACTTCAGCACATACAACTGATTTGTTATTTCTAAATCCATTCAATTTAAAATGGATTACTCCACAGAACAGTTTAACTTTCTGGATACCACCATTTCCATTACAAATGGCAAACAGAATTCATCTGTCTATAGGAAACCTACACACAGATGTAGTTACCTCCACAACTCTAGCTTCCATCCCTCCCATACTAAACAAGGGATAATTCATAGGCAAGCCATCAGATACCACCGCATATGTTCAAACATAGAGGACCGTGATAAACACTTAAAAACACTGTCTGCCTCCTTCAGACAGAAGGGTTACAAACCCTGTATTATCCCACAGAAAGTAACAAGAACACCCCTTGAACACATGTTGCAATACAAAACCAAAGAAACAACTTCACGTACACCTTCGGTAAGCACATAAGACCTGACTCTAGAAGGAATATGCAAAATATTTAAGGATTTACAACCACAACTCACAGAGGACACAGAATTGAAACATATATTCCCCAAACACGTTATTCTTGCATTTAGGTAACCACCACATTTAAGACAAGCATTGGTGAACAGAAGATTGCCAAATGAACAGCATAACAGAGAAAATGGCATCAAACCATGCAATAAAAGTTACTTCAAAGTATGCCAACACATCGGCAAAGAGGACACAGCCACAAACATCAACAAGATCCACAACATCAGAGACTCATATTCATGTACATCATCAAATGTAGTGTACATGATACAATATACTGTATGTGAAAGGGGTGATACATTGGGGATACAAGCCAGAAACTACACATGCGAATGAACCTCCACCGAAGCTCCATCAAAAAGCACCCAGGAAAATCACTCCATCCAGAACCTCAAAATAAAACTACTCAGAGGTCACTTAAGAACTATACCACAGTGGAAAACTTTTGAATTAAAAATGATTCAATATTTTAATACAAAGGATTTGGGCATTAACATTGACTTAGGTTTTATGGCCCACTATCTTAATGTCTTATAGCTAACACATCCCACTTACCTCCCACATCTATTACTGTTTTTGTAAGCTACATGCTATGCTGAAATGTCTTGCTCTTTATTTTACTGTACTGTGTTCTTATCTATAACCTAATCTATAGACTTACTTACTGACATTTCAGGACATTATTCACAATGCTGGTATATATCTCACTTAATGAATTTTGTCTTTCTTGTTTTTCCATTTTTTTTCCCTTCTCTTTCTGTTTACTGTTTTTAGTTCATACTTGTATAAGTATTACTTTTTGACTTGATAAAGAGAGGCATTATCTCTTGGAAGCTCGTCGCTTTATTATGAATATGTTTGTCCAATAAAAAAGGCATCCCTATTCACTGCAATACTCTGATTATTCAACGATATATTGTGTGTGTGTGTTTGTCTTTTTTATATACATTTATTAATAGAATTTGGAATCTATGCATAACATTTTTGCAACTTTTTCAAATACACTAAATCAAAATAGTTTGGTTAAAGTGTTTTCTACCATATTCACATTTTAAGATCAACACTGATCAGTTTCTCATTAGTAATTTTTCAAATATATAACTTTATTTCCATAAATTGACAAGTGATTTTGTATTTAAAGTCCTTAGACAGGCTGGTAATAAGGCCTTTGATGGCTTTTATCTGAATGCTTCTCCTCACAGCCACTGTGCAGCTTTAGGGAAATTACTTTAATCTCTTCTGATACTCATTGCATTTGAATTATTGTATCCAAGGATGATAGTTATCATAATGCTGTGGCACTTCCCTGGAGCATTCATTCAACTTTAACCTTTATAATTTGAAAACTGATTGAAGTTTTCAGTAATCAGCAACTCCAACATGATGTGAACCATGCACTATATTGACCTACATTATACACCAAGGCAATGAATTGCAAAGCAACACATCACTTACTATACATCACAGGTCTTGTAATCTTTTTCAATGTTATCTTCTCCTTTAAAAAAAAAAAACATACTGTACATATGCAGTGACACAGAATAATTTTTTTTTATCGTGTTATGGACTATATTTTCTGAGCAGTCTTCTTCCATAGTGTTGAAAGACACCAACAACACATTCAGTTTTAATGGTCTGAGTCATATTGCAATACCAGATAGTGTCAAATGGTTAAACGACTATTTAGTAAACATGTTCATGTTAGTATTTAATCATTATTTGAATGCTCATGTTGCATAAAATATTAAGACATTTATAATGATTTTTTTTTTACGTTTTAGCAATTTCTTTGTTGATTGGATGCTATTTGGAAACAAATTAATTTTCCTACAGTAAGCTTTGCAATTTTGACCTGTTTTTCTGATCAGCACAGTAAGTACAGTCTGTTGTCTCTTACTAAATACGTTTACAGAGAAGTTCTGTTGGAAATTATGTATTTTGGCTTGAGTGTGACATGTAAGTGCATTCAGAATTATTTATACAAGTGGACCCTTGGTACTCGTTGTCATGATTTAATTGTTTAATTACTTAAATTGTCAGCAATTGAGGAATATGTCCAAGGGAGCATGACATTGTTACATTGGGATTATGTGTTATTGTGTGGTTATATGTTGCCTGTACATGGTTATTATGTAGCCTAGTTATAATAAATTATAAGAGGGAAAATTTTATATAGAACATATGTGGAATTGGTAGAAATGCTCTGCATAGAAGTTAGCTGCAGATTATTGCACACTCACACATACAGACCTCGGGTCAAGACAATTGCATGTACTTCAAGTAGTCCTAAGCAAACACTTGAGTTTAACATAAAGGTTTGTTCACTAGATATCTGGTGAATTTGATCTCAAGAGCTTTGATAGCCCAAGGTTGCAAGCCAGATGGGCTGACATCACACATACACAAATGTACACAAGGGTGTGGTATTGGAGAGTATAAATATGTTGTTTTGATCATTCAATAAAAAGGTTGAGAGATAGTTTTCACATAAACAAGGTGTGAGACTATTTCTGTGTGTTGTATCCTGACTTGGGGAGTGGTCTTGCCATGGGCCACTAAGTAAGCTGGATCCAATATTCTCTGCCTGTACCTTTTGGGCCTTGCCCTCTTCAGAAGCCATCTTTTGTGCCACAGAGAACAGGAACTAAATGATTCTGCTGGGGTAGGTTTGACCTAGGTTCATATCAAGCCCCCTAGAAGAAGCAGATCGTGACATTTGGCTGGGAGTGGTGGGATCTCTGGATAAAACACAGAATGATGGCAGCTTATGAAGAGATGTCTGCAGCAGAGGAGGAGGAAGTGTCCAGACGGTACCAAAGATGGATGGAGATAATGCCTGCAGGTTTAACCAAGGATCAGCAGAGGGAAATCCTGATACAGATCACACAGGAGGTACAGGGGAAGTGGAGAAGGGTAAGCAATGGCCCTGTCTCAGCTCCTGTGGAGGGGAAATGCTTATCCCCAGTAGAGACAGAGAATGTTCTGGTGACTGCAAAGGACTGTAGAGGAATGGGCCTTCTAAATAAATTGATGGCATTCCTGGGACTATGGCCAGGTCACGAGCTAAGGGAATGGCTGGAAGAATTAGTATGTGAGGAGGTCGCCCTGGAAGAGCAATATGCTTATTGGGTAGGACCTGTTGGGATACCTCATCATTTTTCATTGGGGCTGGAAAAGGCACTTTGGGACATAGTACATGGGGATCCGGACTATGGCTTGGGGACAGAGCAAAGAAAGTTGTGTCTGTTTGCCAAGCGCTGTCACATGCTGGGACTGGAGACAGGCTCTCAGACAGCTAACCTACTTTGGCCTATGATCCCGCAGGAGCTACAGCTTGCGTTGGATTATATAGACTTACTGGATGAAGCATCCCTGGATGGTTGTTGGCCACCCAGCTGGGAGGGCTCATGCCAGTCAGGCATGGAACATAACCACCTAACAGGTACTACAGAGACCCAGCTAAATATTGCTAAGGCTGGGTCAGAAAATATGGACTATGGACTGTAGGGAGAATTTTTATATCCATGATTCTCAAAATAACAAGGATGCCTGCATCCATGGGGTTGACTGGGAAGAGGAAGAACTAGTCCCCATCCAGTTAGAGGAATGGGGACATGGGCAAACCACAGCAGTGACAGGCCCAGGGGAAGAACTGGGGAAAGGCTACTCTGCTCCTAGAGTAAGAGAAGAACTAATGAGCACTGGGCCCTACCAATTGACTGTGGAAATAGTTGAGAGGTTCCTTGGATGACCATTGTCCAGGAGCCAGCCACAGATCCTGGAGCAGAAACAGAAAGTAGCCCTGCTCTTCAGCCTGAACAAAAGGCAGTAGCAGCTGCTTCTCAAGGGCTGCCTGTAACTACACACCAGGCAGTCTCAGAAAGAGAGAGTCAGGAGATTCCATCTGAGGATTCAGAGACCAAAGAGCCAGAGGGTAACCCAGATTGTGATTTGTCTCCTGGTCTCCCTACAATGACTCCCCTGCAGCTGCCCAAAGACACTGTTTGTGTACCTGTAACCCTGGAAAGGAGGGGCCACTGGCCAGCCTTGTTGGGAGAGGTGTTGGCTACTGAACCACAACGGCTTGTATCAGAACTGCCCATTAATCCAGCATGGATGCCACCAGTGAATGTCATTAGCCCATGTTGCAACTCCAGCATACCAGTTTATTCAGGAGAAAGTTCAGGCCTGAGAAAGGGATCCTTGTACTCTTCAATTTTTCCCATGGGACTGAGTGCTGATCCAGAATCGGCAGGACAGGAGGTCTCCCTAGCCTGGAAGGAGAGGGCTTTGCTGGGTAAGGATCCTCCCAAGTTTATGCTGGACTTACTAGCTGGGATGTACTGTTTCCCATGGACTACATTGAAGGGTCCTCCAAGGAAGCTGTCTTATAAGTCTCCCCAGGGGCTTGGGAAAGTCACCACTGGGAAGGAGCGAGTATTCGCCCTTAACAGGGGGTAGGGTAACCAGAGAGCCACTGAGGCTATCACATGGATGGACTTTCCAGACAGGAGGACAAGTAAGAGTAGTATAGCTAGAGAATTATCCGTCAGGATGATTCTCTATGCTATACTAGAAAGGAAGGGGGAGAAGTTGTCATGTTTTAATTGTTTAAGGACTTATATTGTCAGCAATTGAGGACATGACATTGTTACATTGGGATTATGTGTTATTGTGTGGTTATATGTTGCCTGTACATGGTTATTATGAAGCCTAGTTATAATATATTATAAGAGGGAAAATGTTATATAGAACATATGTGGAATTGGTCGAAATGCTCTGCATAGAAATTAGCTGCAGATTATTGCACACTCACACATACAGACCTTGGGTCAAGACAATTGAATGTACTTCAAGTAGTCCTAAGCAAACACTTGAGTTTAACATAAAGGTTTGTTCACTAGATATCTGGTGAATTTGATCTCAAGAGCTTTGATAGCCCAAGGTTGCAAGCCAGATGGGCTGACATCGGCCATACACAAATGTACACAAGGGTGTGGTATTGGAGAGTATAAATATGTTGTTTTGATCATTCAATAAAAAGGTTGAGAGATAGTTTTCACATAAACAAGGTGTGAGACTATTTCTGTGTGTTGTATCCTGACTTGGGGAGTGGTCTTGCCATGGGCCACTAAGTAAGCTGGATCCAATATTCTCTGCCTGTACCTTTTGGGCCTTGCCCTCTTCAGAAGCTATCTTTTGTGCCACAGAGAACAGGAACTACATGATTCTGCTGGGGTAGGTTTGAGCTAGGTTCATATCAAGCCCCCTAGATGAAGCAGATCGTGACACTCGTTAATTGGTACCAGAAGGCACAGCAAAAATGAGTACCAAAGTTCCCATAAGAAGTCATGTAAATTGACTCATACAGGTCTTAGCAAGCTCGTACTTGTACGTACTTGAGTTAGACGAGTTCCGAGGTACCACTGTATGTCCTTACTGGATATAAATGGAGGTCTTTCAATCACCTGTGTGAGATGTAAGTGTAGTCAGAATTATCTATTATCTCCTTCCTGGTTATACAGTACAGTGGAGGGTTTTTAAATCACCTTTCTATCCACTATAACATATTTAGTGTTTGATCAGCTTCTCTCTCCAACCCTAATTTCACAGTTGCCAGAAGCAACTTCAAACTGATAGGCCCTTTATAAGGGGGTAAACTGCAACCTTTTGGTGGGTTTCTTGCACTGTACCTTAATCCATGGTTGTGTTCTTGTGTTCTTAAGTGTGCCTGTGGGCAGGACCCAAAGGCCTAAATGGATATCCATGTTGGTGGGTATAAGACAAAAAAGTGATTAATTTTGAACCTCCTTTGCATTCTGCACCCAGGACCTTTAATTTCTGTGGAAATAGTGTCTACTGAGAAGTTATATGGAAAAAAAATAGATCTTTTAAGAAAATTGAGACATGAAAATGTAGTCAGATTTGTCTTTTTTATTTCCATCTCTAACTAATGGAGAGATAATTTCCAAAAAATTGCTAATTCTGGATTTTTTATTACAATGCATCATAACATCTTAACATCCACTTCAGTAGTATATTCTCTAGGAATACTGACACATACATATATATTCTAGATATGTTACCTCACTTTTTTAGAAGCATACACACACTTCATTAAGCTATTCTCTTCTATAAAAATCATAAAACAGACATATATATTTATTCTACTAGATAGCTTGTTCCATATACATATTCATCTTCTCAGAGTCACTGAAAGCTGTTTCCTTTCTTTTCAGAAACATTATGGACTGCATTCAAAACTGACTTTACCTCAGAGACACACATTACATAACTCTCAGCTAACTGAGTCTCAACTGTCAGTTACTGATTGCATCACTACATTCTAAATCAATTAACTGTTCATGAACCAAACATGCAACATACAGATTCTAATATCATAGCACACAAAGAAACATCACATACAGTAATTAACATACAGAGGGTAATCAAATTAACATGAGATATTAAATAACTATAAAACATACTTTACAATTACCCAAGTCCCACAACCACATACATAGGAGCCCAAAGAAAGTTCTCTTGGGCATGTCAGGTATTAAAGTACTCATGTTGCCCACTCTTCCCTTGACCATTCTCTCTCTTTTTCCCTGGCCCTTGCCACTATCTCTGTCATTATTCTTTCTCAGTCTGCCCATTTACTTACTCTCTCTCTGCTCCATATTTAACCTTTTTAAACTTCTATGAAACTAAAAGCAAATTTACACACCGTACTGTATTATGTAGCTCTCATTAGTGGACAAATATAACTCTTATATCTATATTATTTATAAAATAACTCCACTCTTTATAGTGACCCTCAATCTTAGTTTCTAATTTAATTATAATTTTGTGAATAAGATGAATACCAACAGTGGTGTGAGAACCATTCTCTCAACTGTATAACATTTTTCATTCCAGGTCAATAAGCACCATTTATCTTAATATTTTATGAACTACAATACATTTAAAATATGCTCAACACAGCAAAAGCTTTGAAATATTTCCCTGGTCTTTTCTACCGAAAGTGCATCAACATATTTTTATAGAGAAATCAAACAGTATTAGGGCCTCATTCTATTATCGGCCGTAAAACGGCCGCAAAGCTGCGATTCCTTGCGGCCGTCTTACGGCCCCGTGTAGAGCTACCTTTACCTTGCAACCTTTATCATGCAACCGGCCGCAAGGTCAGAAAACTTTAAATGCAAATATAAATTCAAGATGGCACTGTAAAGCTCTGTAAATGCTAGGGATCATAATGGGGGACATGAGGATTAATAGCAACCCCCTCTCAAGCTTGCACATCAGCCCAAATCCGATATTTCATTAACGGTTTATTTTCCGTCCCGCAGCCTGTGCGGGTCTGAGGTGCTCCAAGCCCTCGGGACTTTGTCCACGGATATTTGACAAAATTATTTTCGGATTTGAGTGTAGGGGAATGTTGTGCTATGAATGCTAACACCCCCAATCACTGTATCGTCTCATCAGAGTGCAGGATGGCTTTATTATTTGCTTATTTGTGTGCTTGCGGGACCTTTTTGGTGCAAGTAAGCTGCGGCTCGGTTTTAGCCTTGCCTGGAGGGTTCCCGGAGCATTAGAATAGCAACCGGGGTTTTCTTGCGGCCGGAACTCTTGCGGCTGTTTAAGATCAAAGGCTTTCCTGCGGCACATGTGGCCGCAAGGGATAACAAGGCGCCGGCCGCAAGCCTGCTGGAGCCCCCGGCCAGAAGGGAATAGAATAGGCAAACAGCCTGCGGCCGGTCCTTGCGGCCCCGCATCTCCTACGGCCGATAATAGAATGAGGCCATTAGGCCCTCATTCAATTGCAATTTGGCCAATTGAATAGGGCTCTAAATAAGCACATAGCTTATTTTTTTTAAAGAAGTTTTTAGTCAGTGAAAATCTTGCTTTTGGATAGATGTTTACTAACTAAAAACTTCTTTAAAAAAATATGTTATGTGCTTATTTAGAGCCCTATTCAACTGGCGAAATTGCAATTGAATGAGGGCCTTAGTGTTTAGTGCGTGAAGGAAGGATTCTATATTTATTCTTTTATACTCTTATATCTATATTATGTTAGGCTTTATAGTGTTCCTAAATTATATGAGCTGATATTTTATGCCAATTTTAACTATATTTTCAAATAATCATTTCACCATGTTTTTGGTAAATTTTACCCAATCATATAATCATGTAATTTAGGAAATTTGACTATAGAAAAATGCTTCTATGTGCTCTTCCTGGTATGTTTTGGGACTTAGCTCTTGTAATCCAATACAATTTCAAACGTGGCTTCCTTTAAGCATTTGTTTGTTGTATTACATAGCTTTAAGCAAAGCTCAGGATGAAATATACACAAGCCAGGAAACCACCCGCGTACAGCTGTATGTCTAGGAAAACTTCTGTTTCTGAATAATGTGTGCTAAAATGTATTCAGCTTTGGCAGTTTTGTTTTGCTACAGAACAGTGATTAATGAATAAATCTAAGACATGAAGCCCAATTCAATTGAGCTATCGCAAGTTACTTTAGCCCGTAAGTGTGGCCGCAAGTTGATTTGCTATTCAATTGGCGTCTTTTTGCGGACTCCAAATGGGTTGCGGGTTACAGCCTTGAAAACTTTACAATGGTAAAACCCGGAACTTACAACCTCCCGAAGCCTTTGATCTTTCAATTTCGTAAATTGCTATTCAATTGCTCCAATTCCCCAAGGCCGGAAATGGTTTTACACCCATAAATGGCAAATGAAGGAGAAAATCCTGTAAATGCAAATAAAAAAATCAATATTGCACTGTAAATAACGGGAATGTGATGAAAGACTAGAATTAAATGCAAAACAGCCTCATGCTCGCAAATCAGCAGTAAATGAAATTTATTTTTATGTTTAATTTTGGGGTTATATCGATCTCAGGAATCAATGAGTTAATACATATCAGGCCACCCATATGGACTAGACCAGTATTGGCATTCATTTTCAGAATTCTGTATTTTGCGGTTTTGCAAGTCTGATCGCATATCAGACCCCCAAACCTAATTGATTGACATGTAACCTCCATGTTTTACTGCTGTAATAGTGACAGACTAATTTTCTATTGGCTGATTTGAAATGGGAGGTTATGGTCTTGCTTAATTGATATTGTTCCCGTTCTGAACTGCTACGAACCAGTGCATGGTTTACGGAGTCGGCTTTGGTCCAGTAACTTGCTGGCATGATCAATTGAATAGCTCCGGAATCAGACACAAACGGGAGACCGCAGTACCCCTGCCTGGACCTGCACATGGCCTGGATCCTGTGAGATGCGAGCTTGCAATTGAATTGGGCTCATGAACTGCTAGCTCAACAAACTTCAGGTTCACATAGTTTAAAGAACCAGTAAATTCAGCATAACTTGGAGCACACCACTGTAATGTACTCCTGAAAACATGTTGAAATACTTTTAGAATTTTTGAAAGTTTACATGAGAATCTGACAAGTCCCCCACACAAAGTCACTGTGTGCAGAGAACATAAGCATAAAGAGGGTTAACCCTTACCAAATTCATCTGTGCAGGGAAATGACTGCTTCTAAATATGTTACTTGTGGGTTAACTGATGGCTGATTACATTACTGAAAGCAAGTAAAACCATAAATCTTTCTGTTCACGGAGCATCCAACGGCTGTTGTAGGCAGATGTTGTTAATCATAGTCTCTAAACAAACTTAAGACTGGTCATTTTTAGCTGTTCTTAGTGCAATTTAAAAAAGCAATTGATCAAAAAGCAATTTTAACATAGAATATTATGCTCTTTACACCATGAAGTTTGAGTCAACAAAGATTGTACAATTTATGGATTAGTTATCAGTTCCAGTGCCTGGCGGGCCACCTTCCATTCACATCTCTCTTTCTCATTACTTTAACAATATTTTGAAATAATGAAATACATAACACTCTACCAAAATGTTATCAAGTACCTCAATAGCACTATACAAATAGCTGCACTTGAAAATGTGTAACATATTTTTAGAATGTAAGAAAAAATAGATAATTCAGACTCTAATGTATTACCTTTAATAAGCAGTTATGCTGCTGAGGAATCTACCATTTTGGTTTTAACAGATAAATTGCCTAGTGCATACTCTGAGAATGTATGAAATAGCAACAGTCATTAAAAGAAAATGCAACCCTACAGTAAAGATTAATTGCATTTAAAAGTCGCAAAATTTTAATACTGTGTTTTATTTGTTTTTTTGTTTCTTTTTTGGTCTTTAATAACATCTCATAGTCATGTTTAGTATTCAGAACACCATACAGAAAAGAAATTGAACATAGTAGTCCTTTAAAAACAGCGCATTTAAAAAATATATGTTATTAACTATTATATTCCATAGCGCTATACAGGGAAGAGGATAGGATAAAATACAATATTAGCAACTGAAGAATATGGAGGGTCCTGTTTTGCATTTAGAATCTTTGTAGAAAGTGCTTTTTCCCAAAGCACCCTACAAGAGAGGAAACTTGCTACTTACTATCTAAAGGTTACGGAAGAGGCAGAAATCTGGTGAAGAAAAGGTAAGGAATAGCAAAGGTCAGGAAGAAGGTGAAAGATTGCTTAGGTGGGAAGGTGGGAAAACTTGGAAAGCCATTTGAGGTGACTGGCTCTAGTATGTTTTCTGTTATCTGCCCCTAGTGGTCAGATAATGTAGCCAGCACGTGGGGAAGTTAGGGGTTAGCTTTACAGAGTGGCGGAGGGTACATTTAGACATATAGGGGCAAGATACAAACACATGGAGTCAAGACAGAGTTAGCAGCCCTAGGGCTGAGCATGGCAGATGAAAAGAGCGACTGAGGCAGGGGTCAGGGTTACAAGATATATTTCGGGGAGCTTGCAAAATAAGCATGGAGATGAGAGTAGGACTTGCAGAAGCATTTCTGCTTAGAACATGAATGAAATAGTGATTGGAAGAAGAAGAGGAGCTTGTGGGAGCAGAGCAGAGCAGAAGGGAGGAAACGGAAGGAGAGATGTTAATGGTGTTGGAGACATACAGCCTTATTAAATTGCAGTTCGGAAACTTCTAAAGAGCTCTATATAACCACAGAGCATATTTTTTGTACAGAAGTTTTTAGTTAGTGAACTTCTATCCAAAAGCAAGGTCTTCACTAACTAAAAACATCTGTAAAAAAAATATGCTCTGTGCTTATATAGAGCCCTTTAGAATTTGCTGAATTGCAATTTAATAAGGCTGATAATGTGGCGAAAATGAGGAGGATAGTCTGAGACACAAGCAAGAGAGTACTCTAAGATGAATAAATAGGGATAGTAATCATTATTTTGTACTAGTAGATACTTTATTTCTTAATACACAAATCCACTATCACATTATATAGGAAAACATTACTAATGAAAAAGTAAATGGAACAAGAATACATATCTAACAATATTTGCAATTAAAAAAAGGAACACATAATAGCACATACAAATAATACCTATTTGCAAGAGAGATTCTATATCCTTGTGGTTGTTTAGTCGTTCAGTCACGTCCAACTCTCCATGACTCTATGGACCACAGCACGCCAGGTCCATCTCTGTTACAGCCCCTCTGAGCTCTATCAAGTTCATGTTCATTGCTTCAGTGACCTCCTCTAGCCATCTCTGCCTCATCATCCCCTTTTTCTTGTGCCTTCAATCTGTCCCAGAATCAGAGTCTTTTCTAGGGAATCCTGCCGTCTCATAATATGGCAAAAATATTTGGCCTTTAGCCTCATGATCATACCTTCTAGTGAACAGTTTGTCTTGATTTTCTGAAGTATTGGTTTACTGGATCTTCTTGCAGTCCAAGGGACTCTGAGCAGTCTTCTCCAACACCACAATTCAAAGGCGTCAATTCTACACCGCTCAGTTTTCTTTATGGTCCAGTTCTTACAACCGTATGTTGCTACTGGGAATACCATAGTTCGAACTATGCGGACCCTTGACATAGCTTTTCTTCCCAGAAGCATTCCCAGAACGTCTTTTAATTTCATGACTACAGTCACCATCTACAGAGATCTTGGATCCAAGGAAAATAAAATCTGTCTCTGCCTCCACTTCTTCCCCGTCCATGATCTTCGTCTTTTTAACGTTGAGCAGCATGCCAACTTTTGCTCTCTCTTCTTTTACCCTCATCAATAAGTCCTTTAGTTCTTTCTCACTTTCAGCCATCAGAGAAGTATCATCGGCGTATCTGAGGTTGTTGATATTCCTTCCGGGAATATTGATTCTGGATTTTGGATTTATCCAGTACGGCCTTACGCATGATGTACTCTGCATATAAGTTGAATAAATAAGATGATAATATACAACCTTGTCATACTCAATTTCTTATCTTGAACCATTCTGTTGTCCCATGTTCGACTCTGACCATGGCATCTTGGTCGACAGACAGATTCTTTAGGAGGAGGATGAGATGATCTGGTATTCCCATCTCTTTAAGGACATGCCACATTTTGTTGTGATCCACACAGTCAAAGGCTTTAGAATAGTCTATGAAGCATATGTAAATGTGTTTTAGGAACTCTCTCCGCTTTTTCTATCATTCAGCGGATATTGGCAATTTGATCCCTTCTGCCACTTCCTCTGCGGAACCCGGCTTGCACATTTGGTAGCTCATGGTCCATATATTCTTTGAGTCGAGCTTGTAGAAACGTAAGCATTACCTTTCTGGCATGTGAAATTAGTTCAATTGTTCGATAATTGGAGCACTCTTTGGCACTGCCTTTTTGGGGAATTGGGATGTAGACTGACCTTTTTCCAGTCTATTTGCCATTGTTGAGTTTTCCAAATGTGTTGGCATAAGGCAAGTAACACTTTCACAGCATCATCCTTTAGAATTTTGAATAGTTCAATTGGGATTCCATCACCTCCTGCAGTCTTATTATCAGCAAGACATCCTAGGGTGCATCTCACTTAACTCTCCAAGATGTCTGGCTCCAACTCATTGGACAAATTATTGAGGTCATCACTGCTGTTAAGATACTTCCTGTACAGATCTTCAGTGTATTCATGCCAGCTCTTCTTTATCTGATCTTCTTCTGTTAAGTCCCTGCCATTTTTGTCTTTTATCACGCCCACTTTGGCATGAAAGGTACCTTTTAGGTTCACAATTTTCTTGAAGAGAGCTCTTGATTTACCCATTCTGTTATCTTCTTCAATCTCTTTACATCACTCATTGTAGAATGTGTCCTTGTCTCTTCTTGCTATCCTCTGGAATTCTGCATTAGGTTGGACAAATCTTTTCTTATCCTCACTACCTTTTGCTTTCCTTCATTCCTGGGCTACATTCAAAGCCTCATTAGACAGCCAGTTTGACTTCTTACTTTTCTTTCTTTTCTATTCTTTGTTGCTGTTTTCTGGATTATATTGCAAACTTTCTTCAGGCATTCTATCTTCCATGTCTAGTTCCTTAAATCTATTCTTTACTTCCACTGCATATTCACAAGGGATATACTTTCTTTCGTATCTACTTGGTCTGATGGTTTTCCCTCTTTTCTTCAGTTTAATTTTCAACTTTGCAATAAGAAGCTCATGGTCTGAGCCACAGTCAGCTCCAGGTCTTGTTTTTGCTCACTGTATAGAGCTCCTTCATCTCTGGCTGCAAAGTATATAGTCAATCTGATTTCTATGTTGTTCAGCTGGTGATGTCCATGTGTAGAGACTTCCTGTTGGAAGAGGGTGTTTGCTACGACCAGAGAATTATCTTGACAGAATTCTACTAATCTCTGACCTGCTTCATTTTGTACTCCAAGGCCAAATTTGCCAGTTATTCCAGGTGTCTTTTGGTTCCCTACTTTAGCATCCCAATCTCCTATGATGATAGTAACATCTTTTCTTGGTGTTATATCTATGACGTGTTGAATATCTTCGTAGAACTGGACAATTTCAGTCTCTTTAGCATCTGTGGTTGGAGCAGTATATAGGAAAACATAACTAATGAAAAAGTAAATGGGACAATAAAACATATTTAACAATGTTTGCAATTAACAAAAATAACACATAATAAGCACATAAAAATAATACCTATTTGCAAGGGGGATTCTCTATAAATAGCAACAAATAATCAAACGGCACACAGATAAACTGGCTTGGCAGAACTAATGTAATTTATATCTAATAGACATTTAATTATACATACCAAATTGTGACTGTAGGGGTCAATTGTGCCAGTATCTTATAGCTACATTCTAAACGTTGTAACTCTCTTTAAGGAGGTCAATAATTAGCACCTTATTAAACACTCAGTTTGATAAGCCTAACTGTGGCTAAAAAGAATACACAGTGCCATTTTATTCTAACTAAAGTAATCTTGTAATGAGCTCAAATTACTCATTTTCTTACATTTAGTATTGCAAATAAATAAATAAAAGTTCAGAAAATGTAATGCAGTGTTTTTCTGTATTTTGTGGAACCCGTTCAAATTGTTGATGTAATGTTGCTTAAGAAAATTGCCACAGTTTTTTTTCTCTGGGCAGCTTTGTGAAGATCTTCATGTGGGTTCTGATGTCCTGCAGCCACAGTAGATTCCAAGTCCGCAGCGGCCCTGGTACAGCTGCAAAGCCTACGGGTGGAGTTACAGAGCAATAAAATTAGACAAGCCCGCAACAGACGTGGCCGACATCAAAATCCAAAAAACATGCTTGCGTACATTGCATTTGGGGCCGTGAACATGATAAGTTAGTGAAACCCGTGATTACAGGTTTAGACGGAGCCAATGGTAAAAGAGATCGTCATAATACGTCACTGAAAAATTAAGGTTAGATTTCAATCACTTACAGGTTTAAAGTACGAGTTGCGATTGTACCCGATTCCAAAAATTATATAATATTAATATATTATATTAAAATATTAATAAATCAATAAATATGATATTCTAGTCCATGCAGGTTCTATTACATTTTTTAACACATTGATTGCCGGGATCGATATAACGGAAATTAAACATAAAATAAACTATTTTTTATTGCAGATTTGCGAACTTGAAAATGTGGTGCTATTAATTTTAATACCTAACATCACTTTCCCTTTAATTTAAAATACAGTATTGTGTTTATATTTGCATTTACAGTGCCATGGACAGGACTTTTACCCCCTTGTGGGTCCATTTCCATTGGCTCCATTTGCAGTTTACGGGTTTGAACTCTGGGGCGTCCTTGTGGATTTGTAGCAATTTAATAGCAATTAGCGATCGTAACATTTACGGGATTGACAGATCAAAGCTTAGTTGAGACAGAGTTCCAATTTTGACGACCCGTAGGTTTTTTCACCTGTAACCCACAGATTGTTTGCAGGTAGCTGAAAGAGGTCAATTTAATAGCCGTACATCTAGCAGGCTCCTTTATGGGGTACAAATTCTTCAGTAGGAGACATTTAATGGGGCTGTTGGGAGTATTTTCACACTTATTTGGAAATTATTAGGAGGCTGCTTTTAAACCCTACAATATAATAGGGTTTCTAGGAGGCCTTGTGATGTTTCATAAGAGTCATTGAGATGCTGTGGTTCCATCAAGAACCAAAAGAGCTCCCGTTTACTGTTATGGGAAACTTATTGAATAATGTATTTACAGGCATGCCATTCTATAGGATTTAATACCTAATGGATAACTCCAAAGTTGCAAACATGCTATTTTTACTCATGCCTTCTCTAATGTTATTTCTTCACCATCATTAATGTTTATGAAGCTTTGATGCTTTGATGCAAAGGTGAGGTAATTGTAGTAAATACTTTGGAATCAACTCCAATCTCAGTACAATCTATAACAAATACATTTTAAAAGGTTTTCAGCTGTATTATGGATGGTCACTGGTTGTTTTATTGGTAATCATGTTTATATTATTTTTTTGTGTGTATATATATATATATATATATATATATATATATATATACATCTCTCTCTCTCTCTCTCTCTCTCTCTCTCTCTCTCTCTCTCTATATATATATATATATATATATATATATACATATATATATATATACACAATGTATATGCAGATGACACTCAAATCTACATTTCTGCACCTGAACTATCACCCACTCTGCTAGCTCATGTTGCCAATTGCCTCTCTAGAATATCCTCATGGATGTCTGCCCGTCAACTTAAGCTCAATATGTCTAAGACAGAGCTCCTTATCTTTCTACTCTCTTCCTCAGCTTTCAATCCTCACTTATCTCTCACTGTTGACGATACCATTATCACTCCTACCTCCCAGGCCCGTTGTCTTGGGGTTCTACTGGACCCCACCCTCTCTTTCATTCCTCACATTCAATCACTCATAAAATCTTGTCACTTTCACCTAAAAAAACATCTTTTTATCTGCCTTCTCTCTGTCTTGCCTTTTGCCATACCTTGAGAGCTTTCTAAATGTTTTATGCCCAGAACTGCTCTCAAATTAATGTATATGGCCCACCCGCTTGTTTTTATATTCAAATCCCTTTGCTATGACACAACAAAAATGTAAATTCACTCTCTCATCATATCTTACTTTGACTACTGCAAATCTCTCCTCGCTGGCCTTCCTATCACCCATATCTCTCCACTCCAATCAATATAAAACTCATCCGCTATATTAATTTACCAAAATCAGTGCACAATGTCTGCAGCTCCTCTCTGCCAGGCACTCCACTGGCTTCCCATCGTCTCCAGAATAACATTCAAAATCATGACCCTAACGAATAGAGCCCTCCACAATAATGCACCCTCCTACATCTCTGCTCTCATCCCAAAATACACTCCCAACCGCCCTCTTCGCTCTGCTAATGACCTTCTTCTCTCCTCCTCTCTCGTCGCCTCCTCTCACTCACGCCTACAAGACTATTCTTGTGCTGCCCCAATAATTTGGAACTCCTTGCCTCGCTCCACTATATTATCCTCATGCCTCAAATCCTTCAAAATCTCTTTAAAAATGCATATATTCAAAGAAGTCTATCATCTTTAGCCTTTACATGCTCTGTCAATATATCACTCTCCTGTACACCACCCACACCCTTTAGAACATAAGTTTGAGAGTTTTCAAACTCGATAGGTGCTTTACAGAAAGCACTGTATATGTCTTATTGAAAGCTAAATAACAGGGCCCTCCATCCTTTGCACTGTTTGAAATTGTTCTTGACTTGTACTAAACCCCTGTATAGCGCTACGGAATATGTTGGCGTGTTATAAATAAAGGATAATAATAATAATAATGATATCAAGAAAAGCATCAATGTACCTATGCAAACTAACATTGACCTGCTGTATTGTTTTAAATTATGCTAAATAAATGTTATCCAATTTTATATGCTCAATTGTATATCTAGTATCTGGTTTATATGAAGAAGATGTATATGTAGGGCAGGTGTTACATATATATTGTCTTTAACAAGCAACATATAAAAAAACAGCTCTGTGCCTGAAGTTTACGTTAGTAGGGAGTTGAGGACTGGCATTATGATGTTCTCAATTAAACATGGGTTTGTCATCAATAATTGGCAATTTTGAGGAATAGGTGTAGAACTTCTACTCATGTTTTCCTTGTAGCCTAGACAAAGCATCTACTTTTTCATGCCAAGATCCCAGCCTGAAGAGGCTGTTAAAATTTAAGGTAGAAAACAGAATTTGCTGATCATAAAAATGGTAAATTGATGTTCAGCACCCTCAAATACATGTCTCCACTATTCTAGATCTTGCTTTTTCAATAGAAGTTATTTGTTCATCATGCTACAGTTTTACTCTCAGTGTATTAATGTTCTTGATGAAGACAAATATAGATATAGTGGTGAATTATCATATTTTCTGTGAGACTGAATAGCCTCAACAACCACTGCATCCACCTTCCTCCACCTTAGAGATAAATGAGTGAGATGTATTGTCGTGGTAAAGTATTGGAGCAGATGTGAATTTCTCCTTTACGATTTGGAAAGGCTGTTCAGTTTGAGAAGCCCACTGCAAATGGGTTGTCTATATCGTTCAACTTATGACTGGTGGAACACACTTTAAAAAGTTTGTTAGACTTCTTAAACTTAGCATAAAGATGGGTTCTTAACCTAGACAGATCAATTATCAAATGTCTTATTTGGTGCTCCAAAGAGTTGGAGTATACTAGAAGATGTTTGAGGTACACAATGTGATGTAGGGCATCTTTGAACACAAAATAATAAATTACTGGAATATAGAGGAGACAAACGCTCATCTGTTTTACATAAATAATACATATCTTGTAGGTCAAGCTAATGCTCACTCATACACAGATATATGCCTTATTTTTTTAGCATGCAAATGCAATTTTGGCACAATGCAGAAAATAAAACGATAAATAAAAGTATATGGAAACTAATTTTCTTTCCTGAAAAATGCGGGTAAGGTGTTAATTTTATGCTACGATTCACATTATATCAGAAAAATAATATATTATTGTCAATAACAGTAAAATGTACAGTATACTATATGTTAACTTATTAGTTATTATTTTCAACACAAGATGGTACATAACACATGCTTGTTCCTTCTCTTTCTGATTTATGCCAGGTGGCAGTTTGTTGTTTTATTGGAAAATAAAACATTTTATACTAGAAATCTTGCTAGAAATACCCTAGACATCATTAATATGGCCATCTGCTGCCAAAGCCTATAAATTTATTACAGGATGTCCCAACTAAATATGGTATTGTGAGAAATATTTTTGTATACTGTAAAGTACTAAATCAACACATTGTAGATTCAAAATTTACATATTGTCACATTCAAAAATGTTAATATAAAATGACTTGCTATTGCAGTGTTTATAATATGGTCAATTAAATGCGTTTGGCACATAAACATAATGTTGACTAGACTTTTTTTTATTTATTTGTAAAAAATCCTAATGCCCACCAATGTGTTAATGTTGTATTTTTCCTTGTACTTAATAGCACAAATAAAGGGTAATAATAATAATAATAATAATAATAATAATAATAATAATAATAATAATAATAATAAAATATTAATGGCTAAAATGATTCACTTGAACTTAATTCAAATTTGCTATAATGTTTCATATTAATGTAATTTTTCAATTTGATGAATATAGATACTTTTGCATATAAAATATGTGTAAACTCATAAATCTGCAGACCAGATAGAGGGTTTTTAAACCTAATATGGGCATTTAATTGAAAACTCCTTTGATCTACTTGATATTTGTAAGTTAGCCTAGGTGTCTAAGTCCAGCTAGAGAAGCAAGACTAAAAAAAACCTTCTTAATATACCATATATACTCTAGTATAAGCCAAGTTTTTCAGCCCTTTTTTTAAGGCTCAAAAGGGCCCCCTCGGCTTATACTCAAGTCACTCTCCCCCCGTGTATCTCTAACCCACTGTGTCTCTCTAACCCCACACCGTGTCTCTCTACCCCCCCTGTGTCTCTCTACCCCTCCGTGTCTCTCTACCCCCCTGTGTCTCTCTAACCCCCGTGTCTCTTTCCCTCCACATCCTCAACCCCCCTCCTCATTATAAACCCCCCTCCTCATTCTCCCTCCTCAACCCCCCTCCTCAACCTAAACCCCCTAAATACCTCCCCCTCTCCCCTCACTTACCTGATTCTGCTCCGGCCTCTGCTCCTTGACCGGGCACGCATGTGATGTCACATGCACGCCACGTCATTAGCATATACCGGGTGCCGGCACCCGGTACATGCTAATAACGTAATGTCACATGGGGGGAGGTATTAAGGGGGGTTTAGGCTGAGGAGGGGGGTTGAGAAAGGAAGGTTGAGGAGGGAGGTTGAGGAGGGGGGTGGAGGTTGAGGAGGGAGGTTGAGGAGGCGGTTGAGGAGGGGTTGAGGATGGGGGTTGAGGATGAGGATGGGGGATTGAGGAGGGAGGATGATGATGGGGGGTTGAGGAGGGAGGATGAGGGGAGGGTTGAGGAGGGGGGTTCAGGATGGGGGGTTGAGGAGGGAGGTTGAGGATGAGGAGGGAGGTTTAGGAGGGGGTTGAGGTTGAAGAGGGAGGTTTAGGAGGGGGTTGAGGTTGAGGAGGGGTTTGAGGTTGAGGAGGGGGCTTGAGGAGTGGGGGTTGAGGAGGGAGGTTGAGGAGGGAGGTTGAGAAGGGGGGTTGAGAAGGGGGTTGAGGATGGGGGGTTGAGGAGGGTAGATGAGGAGGGAGGTTGAGGATGAGGAGGGAGGTTGAGGATGAGGAGGGGGGTTGAGTATGTGGGCATTTGAGAATGGGGGGTTGAGGATGAGGGGGTTGAGGAGGGAGGTTAAAGGATGAGGAGGGAGGATGAGGAGGGAGGATAAGGAGTGGGGTTGAGGAGGGAGGTTGAGAATGAGGAGCGGGGTTGAGGAGGGTGATAAGGGAGGGGGAAGAGACACAGGGAAGGGAGAGTGGAGAAGAGACACGGGAGAGAGAGGGGGCACAAGAGGGGGACACAGAGGGCACAAGAGGGACATAGGGGGCAGCACATTTCCCACCCTCGGCTTATACTCAAGTCACTCATTTTACCCAGTATTTTGTGGTAAAATAGGTGCCTCAGCTTATACTCTGGTCGGCTTATACTCGAGTATATACGGTAGCTAATTTTTAGATTCTTTGTTTCCACTATTGTTGTAGCTATTGTTTGGCGGCATGCTCTGCCACGCTCTCTATATAACGACCGTCAATGATGTCACCAGATACCCGACAGTCGTTTTGTGAGATCTATGGATCTCTACTCATCAAAGAAATTGTAAGTTACAGTAGTCCGTAATGGAGGCCGCAAGTTAATTTTTTATTCAATTGGGGTTTTTTTGTGAGCCGCAAATGGGCCACGTGTTACGGTCTTTCACGTCTGCAAGAGTTCTGAGTGCTAAGATCTCAAATCGCTATTCAATTGCTACAATACCTCAAGCTCGCAAATGTTTTCACACCCGTAAATGGCAAATGTAATCCTACAAGTGCTAGAAAGGACCTGCACAGGGGTTAAAGACATATCCATTGCACTGTAAAAGCAAATACAAAATCAATACTGAACTGTAAATAATGGGGAAAGCGATGAAAGACATTAGAACTAATTGCACACAAGTCTCAAGCTCTCAAATTGGCAATAAAAAATAATTTTATTTTATGTTTTATTGCGGGATTATATCGATCTCGGGAATCAATGAGTTAATACATATCAGACCACCCACATAGATTAGAACAGTATTGGCATTCATTTTTATTATTTTGTGTTTTGCGGTTTTGCGAGTCCTATCGCATATCGGGCCTCCAAATGCTAATTGATTGACATGTAACCTCCATGTTTTAATGACCTAATTATGACGGTCTCATTTTCTTTTGGCTGTTTCTAAATGGGTAGTTAAGGCCTTGCTTAATTGATCATGTTCCCGCCTTGAAATGCTACACACAAGTGCATGGTTTAAATTTTTGGCCTTCAAAGATGCGGCCTTCAAATTGAATGAGGCTCAGTGTTTTTAACTAAATCTAAAAATTATCCATATTAAAAAGGTGTTCTTTTTGTTCTGTCTTTCCTCTCTAGTTTGACTTAGGCTAACATGGACATTTTAAATACATTTTGTAAAACTTATTGCATCACTGATGGGTGCTAGACTGAAAACTGAGGTCCAGGTCCAGTTTTCACAAGAGGAGTCTTGAAGATCAATGGCACCCAGCAGTCAGAGTAATTGTCAACCCCAAACAGAATATTAAAGCAAATCAAAAGTGGATTTAGGGTCTGGGTCAAAGTCAGAACTAGAAAATTAATCAGAATATAGCATCAGCGCCAGCGCAAATCTTGGGTGTTCACTCTTTTGGTAACTCATGCAAAGATAGAGTATACCATACATAGATGATATATAATATGTTATATTATAGATGAAAATTATTTTAAAATCCAGCAACATTTTTATCTTACTGCTGAAAATGTCCACTCGCCAGAAAAAACTGTTATAATAAATGATAAATACATAGCTTTACTCCAGTGTTAAACAAGGACTCAATGCATTTTTCTCATTTGTACACGGTTGAATTAGATATTATGTTATTTCAGTTATAGAACAACAATTTTATCCAAGAGAAATAATATAATAAAGTTAAAATAGGAAGATTGAAGCAGTGTAAAATTGAGATTAAAGTAATTCTTTTCATGAAAGCATTGTTATATTAGATATCAACAATAGCTCTAGTTGAAATACACTTACAGCAAAGTAATAATATTGTTCAAGAGGGTGAGACTAGCAAAATTGCAAGATAAGTCAGTTCCAGATAAAATCTATTTACAGTTCAATAAACATGGACTGTGGAAGTCTGTAATAGCTTTAAGTAATATGTATCTTCTTTCCTTAGTATGTCTATTCATGTGAAGCCAAAATATCCATTTAATCTAAACTCATACCAGATATCTAATAACTGCAATGATACTCTTTCCATCTGATTTTTGGTTGCCACTATCGAATCTCCATGCAATCTGATTCATTGGATAATATTGACTAAAATAAAATCTGTTGAGAACAATATTATCTTTGAAAAGTGCTTAACCAGTTTCAACAGAGAGCAGCAATTTGACGTTATGTATAGTGCACAAATAATACATTTCTTTTTGTTGGTTGTGTGGTTAATGGTCTCACTACAATCTCCTACCTCACACCGGATTTGGTATACATTGATGGTGTTTTGTGGGATATAATGGTACTGCACTGGACAAGCACTTGGAGGACCACTGTAGTTTTGGAAATAATTGCGAGCCTTGGTTGGTGTATGTTTAATAATGAGAGCTCCTTTGGCGCTCATTGCAAGGTTTGCGCTGATGGTCTTTTGGCTCGCATTGTGAGCCTCTTCTCTGGTTTACTTGTGGTCCTCTAAACACTATTGGCGCTGCTTGTGTGGCGCGTGTTGATTATTATTTTTTTCTGTGCATTTATTTTGTAATGTTAATTAATTTGTAAAATGAATATGGTTTACCTATGTGTAATTAATATATGCAGGAAGCAACATGCTGAGGAGCTAACAATCTGTTTTGATGTTCCTGCAGCATACATTGTAGGTTTGCACTGTTGTGGAGCTGAGGTGTAAGTGTCAGCAATGTGTTCAGTGTGTAGTGTAAATAGGCTGCGTGCGCGAGGGAAAGCCGTTTGTTTAGCTGTGTAGTTGCACATTTGGTAATGGTAATGTTATTAGTTTGCAGTTATTGTTGTAAAATTGATGCGATTATGTATGTTAGGCGGGTGTGGAACATTTTGCGTCCTTCCTAATAGTATATTTAGTAGGTCGTACAGGTCTTTATAAAAGGCGTATGTGCTTGGCGGTGTTTTGCGTGCTTAGGGGTCGTGTAGCCTCACTTTATTTTTTTCGACTGCCATTTTTTCTCTCGCTAAAGGGATTTTTGAGTGACGAAAATCTTTAAATTATATTTAAATTGGCGTATAACCTCATTCCCAGACGTCCTGGCTGTCCCCCCTTGCTGTGCGCGTATTTACTTTATTTTACTTTGTATTTTGTGGGGTTTTTTCATCTCCACCAGCGCAGTGAGCACCTTCGGCTCTCCCTGCCTAAGTCGTACGGGGTCGTAGGGATGAGCGCCTATGGCACTCATCTCCATCAGCGCAAGTAGCGCTTTTGGCGCTCCTTGCTTGGCCGCAACTGCGGTCTTCGCTTCGCGAGCCCGCATTTTTAACATTGCCAACGGATTTTGGCAATGGCGCGCTGCTGAGAACTATATATGCGATATGTTGCTGTGGAATTTACCATTTTAATTATAGGTTATCTACTTCTTGAGGAGAAAGGAAATTTGAATACACTTGAAATGTATATCTGCACAATGGAAATGTAACCGATATGTCTGGCAGTTCATATCTATGTTGAGGCAAAAGTTGCAAGAATCAGGCTCAGTAAAGAAAAAAAAAAATGTAAAGCATACATCTATCCCTACCTGCCCCCTCTACCCAAATGCCCATAATGGCAGTCCATTGCATCCCCATCACTACCATACCTATGAATATTGGGGTATGCAATCCTCTGCTACAACCCATTTACTAATATGGCTCAGTTTTTCTTTTGAATTTATATGGAAAACTCAGAAAGAGTATACCTTCAAGGAGTTCGTTTCTGTAATTATATTGTAATTTATCGTATATTATCCAGAATTAGTTTAAATATATAAATACTTTGCTGAAAGGATGTGGGTATATCAATTTTAAGGAAAAAGAAAGAAAAAAGACCCTTTGTTTTCAACAAATAAACTCCTAAAGTAAATAAAGTTGATCAGAATTAAAACATACAATTTTATTAATGAAGTTAAAATAAATAACAGTAATAATTATCGTTGATTAAAATATGAGAATAAAGTAGACCAGTTACTCCCTTATAAGAAATTTCTTTGGTAATTAATTTTATTATTCTCTATCTGAAAAATCCGTCACCTAAGTGGCTCTGTTGAGTAATGCAAATATTAATAAATTAAATATTATTTTCTCTCTCACATTTATATGTCAATATATTTATAAATCATGTGATTTTGCTATGTAGATAGTTAACTCTAACATATAGCTGCTCTTAAATTTGTTAGTATGCCGTTATCTAAGTTACTGTATAATACTGCAAAGAAACAAAGAATGCATAAGAGTATTTTTAAGGTGCTAGTGCTATTGTGGTGATTAACCACTGTGCTTAATTATGATTTTTGATTTAATAAAGGTATAAAGAAAGAAACAAGGTAAAAAATAGGGGGTGGTCCCTAAGCTGTCTACTATGGTGGAGCTTGGGACCTATCACTTGTCCCCTACTAAAGTTGCTGCTAACTGTGCCCACCATTTACCCCTTAAGCTAGTTTTAGAACTAAGCTAATCTGTATACATAATTTGTCCAACCCCAACATATTTAATTAAATCTAATTTGTTATAGCAGAGAATACTTATAATTGAAAAATGATATATGTAAGATTACTTGTTTGGCAAAAAATTACATAAATCTCAACCGTGGCTTTATAATACAAAAGTTGTTCAGATTATGATCCAATGTCTCACCCAAATATTAAAAGAGTCTCTTGATAACAAATATCAAGTAATCTTATCTTTTTGTGGAGGAGTACTCCGGTGATGTCACAAACAGGAAGTAGAACCGGTCTACGTGCAAGTTTTGGTGCTGCTTCTTTGTGAAACGTGCGCGTCGGACACCATAGACCAGTTCCACTTCCTGTTTGTGACGCCACCTGAGGACTCCAGTACACTCGCAAAGCCTGCGGGCTTGAATTTCAGAGGAGTTACAGAATGATTAAATATAAACCCATAAACCATTCTTGCGTACGTGGCATTTGCGGCCGTGAACATGATCAATTAGTCAAACCCGTAGTTACGGGTTTAGATGGAGCCAATGGTAAAAGAGATCATCATCATTACGTCACTGAAAAATGAACTTAACATGCTGATTGCCGGGATCGATATAACACGTAAATGAAAAAGAAAAAAAAAGTATTTTATATTGCAGATTTGCAGGCTTGGGAATGTTGTGCTATTAATTTTAATACCTAACATCACTTTCCCTTTAATTTAAAATACAGTAATGTGTTGATGCATTTACAGTGCTACAGATGGGCTATCTAGTACCTGTAGGATTTTTACGGCTTTGAACGCAAGTGGATTCGTAGCAATTTAATAGCAATTTGCAAACGTAACATTTATGGGCTTGACAGATCAAAGGCTTTGCGGCAATGGAATTCTGATTTTGACAGCCCGTAGGGGTTTCAGCCTGTAACCCGCCGATCGTCTGCGGGTAGCTGTAAGTGGGCCAATTTAATAGCTGTAAGTATAGCGGGCGCTGTTACGGGATACGAGTTTTAACGTTGGGGGAATTTAATAGGGCTGCTGGCCTTTCCAACTCTTGCAACAAACTTCTAAAGTTCATTATATTAGTGGATAAAAACTATATAGCTAAACAATGGAAGTCTGAATCTTTTAATTTATCAATTGTTGAAAAAAAATTAAACTTTATCCTCATTAATTACATATTTAAACACATTAGAAGAAGGCTAGCCACATCCTATTCTACAAGTCTCTTTACAACAAAATATCTCATAGTGCCTTGGGGTTAATTAAAGAAAAAAGTGAGAGAGGGTGATATACTAGGACATAAAATACAGCTTAACGCTATGAGTGTTAAGCGAAACAGCGCTAAACAATGCAGTTTAAATTTGTCCATGGACATCTGCTTTCTCTTCTTTTTTTTGCGCCCATCCAGCAGATGCTGGTAGCAGGACAATGAGGCATGAATGCTGCGTCTGACATTCCTGCTCTGCACAGTGTCAGGATCATTAGCCACAATCTCATCCATTGCATCATGGATGGTACGCAGGCTCTTGGCTATGAGCCATGTGGTCAGTTCCTTGAGATCCTCTCTGTCGGAGTCACTGCTGTCTACAACTTCCTCAATTCACTGCTCAGCCAGCTGTTGGAGGTCTTCATTTGTCAGGCTCTCGCCCAAAGCCTGGACCAGCTTTTTGATGTCCTGGGTGTTTGCATCCCCCCGATTCAGCAGTGGTAAAATGGTCCACTATCTCCCCTATGATAGGCACTACAGGGTGCAATATGCGCCCACAGCTCTGGCCAGATCTTCCTTCAGACACGTTTCAGACATTGCTGTGTCACTTCCTTCCAGTACAGATTGATGTTGGTTACCACCTGCATGTTGTGTTATTTCTTCCAGAAATCCAACATCTATTGCTTGTCCTGGCTGTCCGTCTGGTCGATGAGCTGGCGGAATGTGCGGCGCAGATAGTAGGCCTTGAAGTAAGATATCAACCCCTGGTCCATTGGCTGAATCCACGAAGTAGTGTTGGGTGGCAAAGACACCACTTCTACCAGGATGCAGCTGTCAAGCTCAGAAAACTTGGTTGGGTAGCTAGGAGCATTGTCCATCAAGAGGAGCACTTTTGGCTCAAGGCCTTTGTGCCTACAGTAGCGCTTCACTGATGTGCAGAAATGCTTAGTGAACCCCTCCTTATATATGTCCAGGGTTATCTAGGCCTTCTTGTTGGATTGCCAGATGACCGGCAAACTGGACTTGGGTATGCCCTTCATAGCTCTTGGAGTGTGGGAGTGGTACACCGCTGGCATTTCCTCCCACAAGAAGGGTCAGCCGGTCCTAGGCCGTCTTGAAGCCCGGTGTTCTCCTCTGGTCAAGAGAGATAAAGGTGCGGATCTGCATCCTCTTCAAGAAGAAACTGGTCCCATCCACTTTAAACACCAGATCAGGAGGGTAACTGCCTCTCTCCACAATTTCCCTAAATTTTGCCGGAAAGGCCTTTGCAGCCTTGGTGATCTTTATCTTACACCGGTTGTTCCTCTTTCTGAAGAGGTCAAACTAACCCCGACTGGCTGGGAAGCTCTCCGTCTCATCTATTGTTTGTGCCTGGATATGAGCATAGATGTTTTCATGGCATTCTCCATAATTATGGCCTGGCTCAGGAGCATGTTGGGCTCCACCTCATTGTCAATCCAGATGGAAAGCCTCTTCTCCATTTCCTCCAAGGTGTAGCATCTGGATCACGTTATCTTTTTGGCTGAAGATGCAGTGCTGGTAGTGGCAGTCGATTTGATCTTTCCCTTATTCTTCAAGATGGTACGGATGGTGAAGGTTGCCAGTTTAAGGTCTGCTTCAATGTCCACTTGGCTCTCCGATTTATCCAAGTGGTCCAGCACCTGCATCTTCGCATCCAGTGGGAAATTAGTTTAAAAGTACAATCGCTAAAAGACCCAGTAATGTCAAAAATGTTTTAGCATCTGAATATTATATGTGCAGCCACAATATCATATAACATTATATGACATATAATCACAAAGGTATCACATTGATACAAAGAACATTTGTTCAGTTAATAACTAGTATGGCATAATATAATGAAAGGACTGACTGAAGTTCCCTTGTAGAGTTTTGTTTAGAATATAGGGGTTAAATTATTAACGTAGCAATAAGTGAAGTCCATTTGTGAGGATTAAAGGGATACCTTTCTTAGCGCTACACTGCTTAGAACTGATTCAATATAGTGCAGTTTTGTCCGCAATTCCCCGCTTAGCACTATACCCATCTATAGCACTGTTTTTAGGGCCGCAAACTTCACTTTTTGCTAGAAGGTTTTTTTTTCCCTCGTGGGACCCTGTTTAATGCTTCAAGTAGCTTAGTAGCTTTATCAGGTTCACCATTTTATGGAGAGAGAGACAGAGCCTGTGGACAGGTATAGTACATTTTTTTTTATCATAATGCGATTTTTAATTGTTACTGTAATTACTGTCACTGTAATTGTAAAACCTGCAATTAATGTTTTTTTTATTTTTGGGAGAAGATGTTGGTGTTGGAGGGAAAGATTGCCACCAGGGACTCCCAAACCCTGCCTACAGCAGCCTGTAGCAGGGTACAGTAAAATATATATATTTTTTTTTATCATAATGTGACTTTTAATTGTTACTGTAATTGTCATTGTCAAACCTTCATTTAATGTTTTTTTTATTTTTGGGAAAAGATGTCGGTGTTGGAGGGAGAGATTGCTACAAGGCCCCTCCGAAACCCAACCTACTGCCTCCAGTGGCGAGGTACGGTACAGAATATTTGTATTGTTCCCTTGTTTCTCATATTGTGATTGTTCATGACTCATAACTATTCTACCATCTAACTTCATATCATGAACTCTGGTTCTTATATTCCTCTTTTTATTATTTTTATTATTATTATTATTATCATTTATTTGCAACATGCCAACATATTCCCTAGCACTACACATGGGTTAAGTTCAAGGAAAAACAATAATGACACATTAGAAGAATGGAGGGCCGTCTTTGAGCTTAGACTCTAGTGTGCATAGTGTTATGCCCAAGGAACCTTGCAAGACTGAAA
The DNA here is from genome assembly GCA_027410445.1 of Discoglossus pictus. Taxonomy (NCBI): domain Eukaryota; kingdom Metazoa; phylum Chordata; class Amphibia; order Anura; family Alytidae; genus Discoglossus; species Discoglossus pictus. The sequence goes on from CM050164.1 coordinate 455,064,371, forward strand.
TCGTACAACCTAAGGGGTTTGGTATATCTTGAAATATATATATATATAATTCTGGGGCTCAAATACAGCCCTTATTTTAGAGTATTTTTGTCTTAATATTTGGGGGCACTTTATATTGTATACAAATTTTTGATGTTTAATAACTGGCATTATTTGCTACAATTAATTCTTATTTATACAATAAAAGCAGGTAACTGTTGAAGAAGGTGTTATTGATTGTTTTTTTTCTCAATATTGATGCTGGCATGGGATAGAAAATAAAAACATATATTTGCGTTCATGCCACTTATATGGTGATTTTATAGAGGAAAACTATTCTGTGCTTGCAATATCAATCAATCTATGATTGAGAGTTAGTCATCAATTAAGGTTGTTTACTTCTTCAAGTCCATCTGTGTGAACCTTCTTGTCACAAAATCAATTGAAAATGATCAATCCTTCAATATAACGGTGCAAAATATTAAAGTTCTTTCAATGTTGACAAGTGTTTATTAGAGCAAGGTGTATAGTCGGAGCTTCAAACAATTTAGCTCATAATTTTACAGACAAGTGATTTCCAGACTTATCCACTGGGACCTGATTCAGACCAAATGGTTTGGTATCTGATGGGCACTTATTAGAAACAAACAAACAATGAGAAATGTTTTTGTTTTTTTTCTTTGGAAACTATCTATTGTTCACCCATATTGCCTGTTGTTTGGGAAGTTGTACAATTATTTGATGTTAATTTACAGTACACTCACCATAGCAATATCTTTATTAACAGTATGATGATTTTTTTTTTAATTCAATGCAAAAATAAACACTAATAATTCAATAATTCATCACACACTAGTGATTTCTAAAATTGCAGTGATCTTTTAAACCAAAAGACAAAATAACATTAAAGTTATATCTAAGTTTCCCAGGTTTTGCAATATTACAAATCCAAAGACACACACTTGCAGTAAAATATGCAGCGCATTTGATTAAAAAACATACTTACTCTTATAATTGTATCTAACTCTAAAAATGATTTCCACTCCCCCAGGGGTACCTAAGTAGGCACGCTGTACCTTCCACTCAGGAAAGTGCTTTTGGGTATGGATTTGAACTCGTTCCTCATGCATGTGCAATGCTGATTGGCATATTAGCCAATATTGGGTTGATGTGACAGTCAAAGAAACTTTTTTAGCAACAGAGATGGTCACCTGTTCTGGCCGTGCGGAAGCAGCCCCAGGTACTGGGTCTGACGCAGTGCAGCGTTACCCAGCGGAGCCTAGGGCACTCCTCAATGGCTGGGTGAGTGGAGGAGGGACTTCCGCCCGTTTCGTGGGCTTCCTCCTTCACTCGGGGCCGGCCATTGCCAGGATTTTCCCTCCCTCCCTGCCCCAAGTTAGTTAGGAAAGTTGGGTTGGTCTTTAAAAAATATCTAAATATATATCTAAATATATATATATATATATATATATACATATATATATATATATATATATATATATATATATATATATATATATATAGTTATATTATCTCTGTGTTATAGGAAAGGAATGGAGTAGGAAGTGTGTAATATTGGCACGTTTTATCAAATTTACTTTCTTGTTTGATGTTGGTGTCTCACGGCGGGAGGTGAGTTGCCCGGCCCACTGGCTTAAGTGGGAGTTGCGGTGCCTCTCGGGCCCAGGGCGTGAGGTTACTGTCCTGGACGGGCTCCTCTTCCATTATGTCAATTAAGGAATGTTATGTTATGTTAATTATGGTAATTATGTTAAGTTATGGATTATGTTAATCCAGTTGGTTAATAAAGCTGTGGCCTGTGTTACTCCCAATTTGGTGTCAGTCGTTATTTCACAAGCTAATGGATCTTGCTGGGGTCATGTGTCTATGCAGTTCAGAATCAAATATACTTGCACAGACACACATATAAGTTGACAGACATGGCTACTGGCATGAAATCACAACCTTACACAATGCCCAGACACATGCTGACAGTGTTATTCGGTGTTTGAATGCAATAGGCAGGAAAAATCTATAAAGGGAGAGGAAGTGTATCAAGTAATTTGATTCCCACAGCGGCTTAGATCTCCGGTGCTGCAACTGAGCATGTCAGCAATGAGTCCCAGATTAAACTGAAACATTGTTGTACTTGCCTCTGATTGGCCACAACTAAATAACACTTTTATGGTAAATTTAGCAGGAATTTGAAGGGACGTTTACTCTAGAAATCAACTGCCAGAAAACTCAAGATATTAAGCAAAGTTTAGGGTAAGTTAATAATGTTTATTTTGTTAATGTACTTTATTTCAGATTCATTATTAATCCATGAAACTTAAGTATGCCTTAAAAGGTGAAAATGTGGGTACCAAAATATAGTGTGCATATTCAGGGAATGATGTAATAAGAGAAAATCATGTAAGTATCAGTCTTCCTGCCACAGACATGCTAAAGTACTATTACCTTTGTTCTTGCTTGTATTGTGTCATCTCTGGTTAACCTGGACATACAAAGTGTTGCACCAGAGTGTCATACCACATTACATAACATGGTGCACAACTCAAGTATGAGGCACAGTACATCAAGGATGATCAGGAGAGAAGAATGTTGAAAGCAGAGCATGGCGCCAAGAGATGAACCAGGTAATTTAAGTTTCACACTGAGAGCTCTTGCAACCATGTTAAAGGTAAAACATGAGCTGTGATCATCAACACAGTAATTACAAAGTTTTTTCTGTTCATCAAACATGATGTAGCTATCCAGCATCACAACCTGAAGCCTTGAGAAGAGCCTATTCTCCTAATTGTAATAATTATTTTTAAAATATATCATAAGCAATGAAATATGTATGAAATATTTGTTTATTACTGGATAGCTACGTTTTCGTGGTGAAGGGGCTTGTGTACTGTGATGGAGCTGTGAGCTATACCATGTAGGGTCAGCCAAGATGGGCAGGACATGGCAGAGAGGTCAGACAAATTGCGGTCCACTGGAGTAGGAACTGGTAACTCACTCCAATATATCTGCTAAGAAAACTTTATGGACAGGCACAACCAGAGACACATAATGATATGGCACCTGAAGATGAGCCCCGCAGGTCTAAAGGTGCCTAATACACGAGGAAGAGCAAAGGGCAAGTACAAGTAACACCAGATCTAATGAAATGGTTGGGCCAAATCCAAAAGGACACCCAGCTGCGGATGTGTCTGGAGGGGAAGTAAAGTCCGCTGCTGCAAAGACCAATTCAGAATCGGAACCTGTAATGTTAGAACTATGAACCAAGGCAAACTAGATGTGGTCAAGAATGAAATGACAAGGTTAAACATTGATATTCTGTGAATTGGTGAACTTAAATGGACTGGAATGGGACATTTTACATCAGACAACCACCAGATCTTCTACTGTGGTCAAGAATCCTGTAGAAGAAATGGAGTAGCCCTCATAGTCAAGCAAAGAATGGGAAAAGCAGTGCTCGGTTACAACCCAATAAATGACAGAATGATTTCAGTTTGAATTTAAGGCCAGGCATTTAACATCACAGTGATCCAAGTCTATGCTCTAAGCATTGATGCTGAAGACACTGAAGTTGTCCAGTTCTATGAAGACATGCAGCACGTCATTGATATGACACCCAGAAAATATGTTACTATCATCATAAGAGATTGGAGCTAAAGTAGGGAACCAAAAGACACCTGGAATAACTGGACAATTTGGCCTTGGAGTACAAAATGAAGCAGGTGAGAGATTAGTAGCATTTTGTCAAGATAATTCTCTGGTCGTAGCAAATACCCTCTTCCAACAGCCTCTGAGATGACTCTACACATGGACATTACCAGATGGACAACATACAAATCAGATTGACTATAAACTGGACAGCCAAAGGAGCTCTATACAGTTAGTAAAAACAATACCTGGAGCTGACTGTGGCTCAGACCATGAGTTTCTTATTGCAGAGTTTAAAATTAAATTGAAGAAAAGATGGAAAACCATAAGACCAAGTACATACAAAATAAATAATATCCCTTGTGAATATGCAGTGGAAGTAAAGAATAGATTTAAGGGACTAGACATGGAAGATAGAATGCATGAAGAACTTTGGACAAAAGTTTGCAGCATTATCCAGGAAACAGCAACAAAGAATATCCCTAAAAGAAAGAAAAGTCAAACTGACTATCTGAAGAGGCGTTGAAAGTAGCCCAGGAAAGAAGGAAAGAGAAAGGTAGTGGAGATAAGAAAATATTTGTCCAACTGAATGCAGAATTCCAGAGGATAGCAAGAAGAGGCAATGAGCAATGTAAAGAGATTGAAGAATATATTTTGAATGGGTAAATCCAGAGATCTCTTCACGAAAATTGGGAACCTAAAAGGTACATTTCATGCCAAAGTGGGTGTGATAAAAGTCAAACATGATAGGGACTTAACAGAAGAAGATCAGTTAAAGAAGAGGTGGCAGGAATACACTGAAGATCTATCCAGGAAGGATCTTAACAGCAGTGGTGACCTCAATTATTTGTCCAATGAGCTGGAGCCAGACATGTCTGGAGAGTGAAGTGAGATGAGCCCTAGGATGCCTTGCTGATAACAAGGCTGCAGGAGGTGATTGAATCCCAATTGAACTATTCAAAATGCTACAGGATGATGCTGTGAAAGTGTTACTTGCCTTATGCCACACATTTGGAAAAATTAACAATGGCCAATAGAGTGGAAAAGGTCAGTTTACATCCCAATCCCAAAAAAAGGAGGTGCCAAAGAGTGCTCCAATTATCGAACAATTGCACTCATTTCACATGACAGTGAGGTAATGCTTAAGATTCTACAAGCTCAACTCCAACAATATATGGAAAAGGAACTACCAGATGTGCAAGCCAGGTTCCGCAGAGGAAGAGGCACAAGAGATCAAATTGCCAATGTCTGCTGGATGACGAAGAAAGCAAGAGAGTTCCAATTTTTTTTTTACTTCTGCTTCATAGACTATTCTAAGCCTTTCACTGAGTGGATCACAACAATATGTGGCATGAGATGGATGTACCAGATCATCTCATCCTCCTCCTAAAGAATCTGTATGTCGACCACGAAGCCACGGTCAGAACCGAACGTGGGACAACAGAATGGTTCAAGATTGGAAAAGAAGTGCAAAAAGGTTGTATATTGTCACCCTATGTATTTAACTTATATGCAGAGTACATCATGTGTAAGGCTGAGCTGGATGAATCCAAAGCCGGAATCAATATTGCTGGAGGGATGAAAATGAGGAGGAACTAAAGGACTTATTGATGAGGGTAAAAGAAGAGAGTGCAAAAGTTGGCCTGCTGCTCAACGTTAAAAAGACGAAGATCATGGCAAACGGCAATCTCACTTCCTGGCAAATAGACTGAAAAGAAGTGGAGGCAGTGACAGAAATTATTTTCCTTGGATCCAAGATATCTGCAGAGGGTGACTGTAGTCATGAAATTAAAATATGTTTGCTTCTGGGGAGGAAAGCTATGGCAAGCTTGGATAAGCTAGGAAAAAGTAAATATATTAAACTATCAACAAAGGTCCACATAGTTCGTACTAAGGTTTACCCACTAGTAACATACGGATGTGAGAGCTGGACGATAAAGAGATTTGAGCACTGTAGAATTGGCGCATTTGAATTGTGGCATTGGAGAAGACTGCTTAGAGTCCCTTGGACTGCAAGAAGATCCAATAAATCAATGCTTCAGGAAATCAAGACAAACTGTTCACTAGAAGGTATGATCAAGAGATTGAAGCTCAAATATTTGGGCCATATCGTGAGAAGGGAGGATTCCCTAGAGAAGACTCTAATGCTGGGAAATATTGAAGGCACACAAAGAAAGGGGACGACAGAGGGAGAGGTGGATATATGAGGTCACTGAAGCAATGAACATGAACTTGATAGAGCTCAGAGGGGCAGTAACTGAGAGAGGCACTTAGCATGCTGTGGTCCATAAAGTCACTGAGAGTCAGAAGCGACTGAACGACTAAACCACCACAAATATTTTTTTATACACAGTATTACTCTTTTTTAAAAAGAGGCTACATGGTAATAATATTTAGAACTTATTTACTTGTATTAAAATAGGAATCACATGGCTTATATCAGATATAATACAATAATAGGCGTTTACATTTTTTTGTGTATCTCATGGTAAATAGCTAAAATTTGATGTACTTTAAGTCATACTGGACATACTTGGCATTAGAAAATTCATGCAAATCACTAACAAAGAGTCAAAATTTAAGGAAAACGTAATGAAACTTCATTAAACATTGTTTTAGTTAATTCTGTAAAAGGGATTGCTGCAATCAGCCTTGAAATCACTGCTTTTTGTAGCCATTCTTAGAGAATGACCCTTATGTCTGAAATGGCACAATATACAAAGAAAAACAACATTGATCACTAGTTAACTGATGAATATAAAGCATATTCTTATAGCTGAAAATATATATATATTTTTCTCTTTGATACTTCAGAACGTATGATGCCAACCTGCAAACACAAATAAAACAAATAAATAATTTGTACTTACATTTTTGTTTTAGTGATTCATTTTCCTGATGATAACATTTCCATGTTTTTACTAAAATTGTGACATAATTAAATTAAATAAATGTTAAATATGACAAAAAAGTAATTTCACAATAGTACCCAAATTTGATTTATTTTAGTTCAGTTTCTGCATAATCAAAATACTACATCATTTGCAAAATAAATAAAAAAATGATTCTAAGTAATGAAAGACACATCTGTTATCATTCTAGGCAAACAAAAGAGACAATATATTTATCTCCTTGCACTGATGGATCTTTGTCACATATATCTCTGCAGATTGTAGCAAATGAGGAGCAATATAGTATAAAGACTCTAGAGACTTTAAGTGTGCAGGAATTTTATAGCTTTGGTTTAAAGCAAGAGCTAGATTTAGTATTTTCGTTTTATGGAGATAGTAATGCATACATATTAAACAGTATCACAAAATATCAAGAAGGAAAAAAACAATGTTGAATGTTGAAATGTAAAATTTTAAGTTTATATAAGAATCTCTTAATTTATTTCTCAACTGTCCAGTCCATTTTAAAAGGAAGTGAAATTATAGTCTACCAGTTGATGTCTAATTGGTGACTGGAAAATATTGGCATGATTTGCAGTAATTCATGTTGAGTATGTGCAAATAATTAAAATATAATGTGCATGAAGAAAATAATGGCATGAATATTATTCATGTCTCAACACAGCTCATGCTGTTGCTGGTAACTAAGGATGTCACAGGTTTGACCCTTCTGTTGTTATTGAGAACACCTCTAGACATCCGCTTGTGTAAGCATGCAGAATATAAGGTTTAAAACAAGATCTGAAATGAGTAATAGCAATATCCATCAACAGCAAGGACAACAGTACAAGACTTTATACACATGGGGACAAACCTAGAGGAACCAAATCAGAACAAATGTCCTGCATTTTATCTGGGAGTACAGGCGCCATATTAAATTCCAAGCCCGTATCGGCACCAGTAGACCCTCAAAGCCAGCAGGCTTGAAATTCGGCGGAGTTACAGAGCTATTAAATTAGCCTAGCCTGTGGCCGACATCAAAACCCATAAATCGGCTGTAAACATGATCAATTAGTCAAACCCGGATTTAGAAGGAGCCAATAGTAAAAGAGATCGTCATCATTATGTCACTGAAAAATGGAGGTTAGATTTCAGTCCCTTACCGTTTTGAATTCTGAGTTACGATCGGTCCCACATTCCAGAAATGATGCAATATTAATAAATAAGTAAATATGATATTCTAGTCCATGTGAGATTATACATTATATGTATTAACACATTGATTGAAAAATAATTTTGTATTGCAGATTTGCGAGCTTGAGAATGTTGTGCTATCAATTTTAATACCTAACATCACTTTACCTTTAATATTAAGTACAGTAGTGTGTGTATATTTGCATTACTGTGCTACAAGCACTAGTGTGCTTGATCTCAAAGGCTTTGCGGCAATGGTTTTGACAGCCCGTAGGGTTTTTCCGCATGTAACCCGCAGATTGTTTGTGAGTAGCTGTACAAAGCCAATTTAATAGACGAAATTATAGCGTGGGGATTTAATAGGACTGCTGGTCTATTCACAAGGTGAAGAATACCTGCCATTGCCCTTGAAATATCAACCTCTAAATCCATTAATCCCAAGTCAGCCCACTTGTGGTGTACTGCTAACATGGATTCTGCACATCTTCCAGTGATATTGCAATTTAGGAGAATTGCAAACGATAGATAGAGAGGACCTCCGTAGAGTGGGTGCAAGACTGTTTGGTGCATATTGTCCTGGGGTTGCAATTCACCAGACAGATGTGATCAATAGCGACAGATGCCCAAGTGAAGATAGTGAGATTATTCCCCACTGCACATGTATATCCATTATTGCCAGTTTTTCCATCCTGATCAAACATAGCCAAGTATCTACATAGTTTAATTGGACTGTAAGGTTATATCCCCATATACCGCTTTCTCTGCTAAATCGTGTATTTGTAGCTGAAGTGATATTGCCACAACTCATTACATGGTTAGTCACATTCATTATATTCAACTATATTGTGGGCCTGTACATTGCAAAAATACAGAATAATTGGGACTTACATTTTTGCGTGATTCCTTTCTGAAGTATGGCAAAGTAACTAAATGTGAAATATGTAGTGTGGTTTTCATGAAAATCCAGAAATATAAATCCAAATACTTTAACATAAGTGATAAATCTTTTTGTTCCTTTCCTCTGTGTTCTCCCAGTCTACTCTATCTAAATCAACATAGAAAAATATAACGTAGTACTTTCTCATACTACCCTTACATTTTTCCACCCATTATAAACCCATATCTTACATTAATCATGGCCGGATCTATCATTAGGCGACTTACAGCCCTATTAAATTAGCTCAACGAGTAAAACCATAGCCCGTAACGTAGCCCAACTTACAGCTATTAAGTTAGACCCGTAAAACAACCCATCACCGACTTGCATGGTAAGGGCGGGAAAAAACTACAGGACGTGGAAATTTGAACTGCGCATCCACAAATCCTTTAATATGTCAAGCCCGTAACTGTTACATTTGCAATCATGCTATTAAATTGCAACGAATTCACTGGCGTTCAAGCCTGTAACACGCAAATAGAGCCGAAAAGCCAACGGGTACTAGAGAGGCTCCGCTAAAGGGGTAAAGTCCAATCGGTAGCACTATAAATGCAAATATACATACACTACTGTATTAATATTAAAAGGGAAAGTGATGTTAGGTATTGAAATAAATAGCACAACATTCTGAAGCGCGCAAATCGGCAATATAAAAAATATGTTTATGGGTTTGCGTCTCAAGCCCGTAACTTGCGGTATGTTTGTTTCCATGATTTAAGATTAATACTGTGTCTATATAACTGAGACTGTTACTATTCAATAGCCTGTGGGACCTATATTTTTCAAATGTATACTTACACAGTGTGAGACCTAACTCATGTTGTGTCTGGTGCAACTTGAGGAGAGGGCTGTGAACCAGTTAGAAGGTTAACAGAATATTTATTTTTTCAAAATGTTATGATATGCAACAGTAAATTCTTTCAACCTTAGAAGTTGATCATTGTATGTTTTTAATTAAAAAAGCTTTAAATTCAAGTGTGAGTCAAAGGAGAGCCAACAGTTCTATACAGATGATACAATTTTTACAGCGAACACAATTAATATGTACGAAGAGCCCGATTCAACTGCAAGCCCGCATCTCGCAGGATATAGGTCGTATGTCTACGGGCATGCTGCAGGCTCCCGGACGTCTATGATTCAGAGCTATTCAATTCAAGGAGCCCGCAAGTTAGGGATAGAAAGCCGACTCTAATCTATGCACTCGTCCATAGCAGTTCAGGGCGGGAATATGATCAATTAAGCAAGACCGTAACATCCCATTTCAAAACATCCAATAGAAAATGAGACTGCCATCATTACGGCAGCAAAACATGAAGGTTACATGTCAATCAATATGGTTTGGGGGGTCCGACATGCAATCAGACCCACAAATCCTCAAAATACATAATTATAAAAATGAATGCCAATACTATTCTTTCTAGTCCATATGGGTGGCCTGATATGTATTAACTCATTGATTCCCAAGATCAATATAACCACGAAATTAAACATAAAAATACATTTTGTTACTGCAGATTTGAAAGCTTGAGACTGTTGTGCAATTAAATCTAATGTCTTTCATCGCTTTCCCCGTTATTTACAGTGCAGTATTGAATTTTTATTTGCATTTGCAGTGCTGCGGACAGGGGTTATAGGACTCATAGGATTTTCTGGGGAGAGGATATTGTGCACTCTGACCAGGATGATACCAATGTGGAGGTACAAATGGGCCAGGCTCAGTTAATTTTTCTATAACTTGTACAGATGAGGATGGTACCATACATTATGGGTACATCTCAAAACCAGTGGAGTCTGAGTCTCAGACAGGAATAGTAGGCCAGATGGAGGGCCTGGGAGAGTTCTGGAAGTAACCATAGATGGATTGCGAACCTAGCATGGGGTTCCTGTGGATAACTACAGTCCAAGAACCATCCATGAATACAGGGGTGAACACAGAGAACAACCTTGGGACTGTGTCAGACCAAGGGGGCCAGCCATACACAAATGTCTGGGGCACAATTGCTAATCACAAGGCAGTTGAGAAAACAGAGAATGTCTGTAAAACTGATGGCCCAAGGGGAAGTCTGGATGAGAGCTGTGAGTTCCTGCCAGGGAACACAGTGCCCAAAGATCCCAAGGGAGATGAGTGCTGTGCCCAGGCAGTGGTTCCAGAGAGAAGGGGATGTGACGTGCTTATCCAGATGCAACCTAGAGGAGTGGAGTCTTTAGACCAGGCCACAACATTGGGTGCCGGCTTCCAGATCCGTCCAGTAAATTCCCCCTTGGAATTATTATTTTTTTCGAGGCACCCCAGGGAGTGTTTTACCCATGCAGTGGGGCAGAAGAGTGTATGGGCCACGGTTATTCGGGGGTGGGCTGGCAATGGCACCCTTGAACTGTATTGATTACCCTGGCACAGAGGACTGTTGTCATAACCCAGGCCAAGCAAACAGTCTGGATGGGAGCAGCTATGTTCACTGTGCCCTGGGAATGGACTTTGGGCCTAGCATGGAGCTCCCGCTGATAAAACATGTCAGAGAGCTAGCCACAGACCAGAGGGCAGGGGAGGTTATGTTCCCTGAGATCCTGCCAGAGACACAGCAAATCAGTTAAAGAGGGACCACATTCCTTATTGTGTCCAAAAGCAAGGAGAGCTGAAGCACAGTGTCCTGACTGTGGTCCAAGGAGATGGAGAAATGGAGTCCCATGCCCAGACCATTGCTCCAGGTGAGCAGGGGTACTGTGCCCAGACTGCAGTACAGGGGAAAATGGAGCCTCCAGTCCCGACCACCATCATGGATGCTGGGTTCAGGATCAGACCGATATGTTCCTCCCTGGAGGTCTTAGTTTATGGGACTTCCAAGGAAAATGTTTCCCTTCAGACATTGAAAAGAGGAGGGCGCCGGCCCTGGCTTTTGGGAGGGGGCCTAGCCATGTCACTTTGGGAACTGTCACCTGGACTGTGTACCACCCTGGGACCTGTTGGACTGGGTGAAATAATAGGCCCAAGGACTGTTTTAGATGCAGCTACTCAAGGAAATTGTTTTCCCCAATGGATGGGGAGGGAGGGGGCATGTGCCATGGCCCAGGGGAGGTGGATGGCAATTGAGCCATGGAGCTTATGCCCAAAATTGTGTGCCCATTGGAATTAGTAGAATTGTGGACTCTGAGGTAATAACAACTCTTTCACTCGCACAAGTGAGATCAGTGTGGCTAGAAATTTGTTCAGCAGGAGGAATTTCTAGGCCACACTAGGATGGGGGAAACTAGCTGTCATGAACAGAAGGGCCCACTGGACTGTTTGGGGTTCATCACTTATTATATGTGTGGTTAGAAAGTACTAACAACTTGCTTAACAGTCATATCTGGGGTATACAAATGGTTAAATAATTCAAAATAATTTTTATGGCCCTGCGATCGGCCACGTGTGAAGGCTCTGACTTTCTTCATAAAGGGGGAAGCTAGTTTTATGGCTCTGTAAGAGGAGAGAAAATGTGTAATGAGAAGAAAGCCATGTGGGTGAGGGGGGTATCAAGCTATTGGCCTAGGAGGATGGGCTGGAGCTGGGGGAAGGTCTTTGGTGTTTTTTGTCATTATTCTGTGTTTTTATATACCTCTGTAACAATAAAGAAATGGGCAGTCTGACTTTTGGACACACTAAAGAAAAGGTTGTGTCAGAGTCAGCTTGTACTAATCAAAGGTACATGGTGTGTGATTCTTAGATCCTAAGAAAATGGGTCTAAGGTGCATGTCTCTGCAGTAATGACGCTGTCATCTAAAGTGTCTGCTGGTGTTGAGATCTGAACAAAAAGTTGCAACTGTAGAGAGAGAGAGATTTGGGGTGAGCGTGGTCCCCCAAATTTGCCGGTCGTGACATGTATCTTTTCTCAGCGTTTGCCTTCCTGGGTGAAAAAGGAGGGGCCATGGACTGCTATCGCTTTGGAGTGTTAGAAATATGCAAAATAATTTTTAGTTGCAAATCCTGGGATGAAGCAGTTAAATTAGATTTAGGCAAATTTCCAAAGGGGGGGGGGGCTTCAGCTGTTTTATGGGTATTTTTCCAAAAACTGAAAGAATTATCATAGTGTATTCAGTCACACCGCACAGAGTTGCAAACGGAACAAGAGCAACTGTTTGTATGTAGAATGTGTATGAAAGAAATGGAAATACAGAAAGTACTACATCATGGTGGGATAGCATTTTTTAGAGACATCAGTGGTAATGTACATAATATATTATACATAATATCCCTATTATCATTTCTTTCTATGGTTGTATAAAAATCATTATTTGTATAGTGCAGAGCATTACTGGTAGAGAATAGGCTTTTCTCATTAGATTTGCCTTGGACAGGAAGTTGTCTACAGTTGACAAGTCAAAGAGCGTAATGTAAATCTGTATCAAAAATAGTGACTTGTCCATTTGAGGAATTTTTTCACTCCCTTTCATGGAGACCAAAAAGCTTGTTTAGTTAACAAAAATGTACAATAATAATCTCTAGAACTTCCTGTTTATGATTTGCTATAAATGTGGATACCTTGCTGAGCTGCACAGACTCCCGTAACCTTGAAACATCTCTGCAGACTCTGAGCCTCTCTCTCGCTATCTTCTGCTATTCTACTGAGCCCATCGATTTGGTGGTGTCCCTCAACCTTGTGTGATTAACACCTGAAGCTAAGAGCAATAAACATTGCTATGATTATTTGCTTTTGTGTTGTTTGATTTGTCAGAGTTGGATACATACACCATAACCCAAAAGGACCTTTTGGGGAAAAAAAAGTTTTGGAAAAACTGCACCACATTGATACAGGTACTCATCGTTTTTGGTACTCAACCTGCCATCTGGAACAGATTAATGTTGAGTACCAAGGAACCACTGTATTATCAATGAAAATATAAAACAGTGAAAACACAGATTAATATAACAAAGAAACATACAAATCTAAAACAGTGAGATGAGATATAACCTAATGAAGATATTTTACCATTTTTATTAAATCATAAGCTATTTGAATCCATGATCTTTCAACTATCTAAGTTGTGAAAAATAATGATTTGTTGAAAAGGTTAGAAAAAGTTATTTCTAAGCAGTGAGCATCATCTATTTAAACCTTGTTTAAATTCCACATTGATATATAGTAAATTGAATTTGCTGTATTTTAGACAAATATGTTCAATGTTACTTAGATAATGTATGCCTAAGAATAAGATAAAGGTATCTTGGATTCAAAGTTGAAATTGACCTTCTATAAGTTTTATCCAAAAGTATAAAGCATCCATTATTTCTCTTTTAGCTTTGCTATGTTGTAGTCCAAACTTTTGCTAAAAATACTCTAGAACAGAAAATAAATTACAAATTATGATATTTTCTACCTGATTTAAATGCAACTAATTAAAAAGCAAATTATGTTTAAAAATACTTTCATTTGTCATCACTGTTACCTACAATCTATAAGCCAGTTACACTCAAAATAATTATTTACCTCCATCTAATATTTTCAGCACAACAATTTAATCTTGTATTGTGGTTTTGAAAGTGTGTAAAACAAATAAACTGTTGTTCATTACTTCCAAGTCTTCAGATCTGAACCCAATTGAAATTGTCTGAGCTCATTCATAATTGCACATTAGAAAGGTTATGGATTCTAAACACATTTGTTTAAATTATCAACATAGACATTGACATTTTCAATAATATAATATATCAAGAGGAATTACATATCTACAAGGATGTAGATTATCTAAACTGTACTATATTTACTATATGTGTTTAGTAAATTATTTTTTATCATGATATAATATATAATATCTGTTTTAATCCATACATCAAAAAGCAGTGTAGTGACTTCGTAATTAATAGGATTATTCATCATGAATGAAGACAATATTTTAATAGTCAATTTATTTAAATGGTGTAACAATGGTACTGAACTTTCTGTACAGAATTACTTTTAAATGAATAGAAAATAAGGAAGAAAACTGGTCAGATGAATGAGTTAAATAATAAATAATGCTTTGCATTTTACATTAGAATTGTGTCATACGCTATGAAAGTACACTATTTGTCAACTACAATTATAGTACTATGGGCCTCATTCTATTAACATCCGTAGGAGATGCGTGGCTGCAAGCTACGTCTGTATTCTATTCCCTTGCTGCTGAGGGCTCCAACCGTGTTGTGGCCGGCGCCCTGGTATCCCTTGCAGCTGCCCGCGCTGCAGGGAAAGCCTTTGATCTTACGCAAATGCAAGAGTTTCGGCCTCAAGAAAGCCCAGATCGCCGAAGGCGCTCCTTGCCAGCAACTGCGACCCTCGCAAAATTTACGTTCAAACGCAAACAACCACACAACAACCGCGAACACGCAAACAACACGACACACCAACTACGACAATCGCAAACTTTACCTTGCAACGCAAACAACATACGAGACACGTTACCACACATTACGACCTCGCAACAATCAGAAGGCAACTCACTAACATTACAAAATTCAAAACACAATAAATACACACAGCACATACATAAAATGCTTACCTACAGCAAGAGGAGGCATCCAGGACCTCCAAAAAAACAACTTACACCTTCATTTAACTAAAAATAAAAGAGTTTGAACACTAAAAAATTAGCTAAGCGAGAGAAAAAATGGCTGCAGAACAAAACGAAAACGAGGCTACAGCACTCTAAACACGCAAAACACCACAAGAAACTCGCAAAACACCACAAACGACCTACGAATATTCCGTTAACACGCATACCACACATTACCCGCCATGTTACACCAATGCGGAAGTACACAACTACGGTTTGGTCTCGCGCACTCACAGTATTACACTGCACACATTCATCACGCTTACACAGCAGCTTACACATCACGCTTACACAGTGTCCAGACTTCCCCGAGCTTGGAGCATATCAGACCCGCAACGGCTGCGGGATTAGCCTCTGTCAAGTCCGTCATAGCACTAAGTAAGCAAATAGAAAACCCATCCTGTACTTTTATTAAAAGTGAAAGTGATGTTTGGTCTTAGAATTAATAGCACAACATTCCCCTACTCTCAAATCTTCAAATAAAGAAATTTAATTTCATGTTCAATCTTCGTGTTCTATCATGCAAGCCTGCACGGGTTTGAATAACGAGCTACGGGTTGGAAGACATTCAATCTCCAAGTCCGCACGGGCTTGAATAACGAGCTACGGGCTTGGTCATTGAAGCCTGTGGCACTTGGACGAATTTTAAACCTAAAATCAAAGATTATAATTTGGCCATGTGCAAGCTTGAGAATGTTTTGCTATTAATCCTCATGTCCCCCATTATGTTCCCCATCATTTACAGTGCTTTGCAGTACTGGATTTAAAATATATTGTCTGCTACAATGCTTTGAGTTTGCGGCCTTCAACCTCTGAACCCGTAAGGGTTTTAACAATGACGAGCCTGTGGGACTTGGGACAGAAAATACACCGGATATAAAATATTGGATTTAGGCAATGTGCAAAATACCAACATTTTGGAATATGACTACAAATTTTCAAAAAAAACATTCAAAGGTAATAGTGATCCTATATGTTAATTCACTGTCAAATTTAAATGACCAAGTAATCCTCAATTTATAATATGCTTTTTAAAGAGCTGGTAAAAAAAAATATTTTTAGAAAGTAAAACAGAAAAAGTTATTGTATACTTTATGCTTTAGTGAATATCCCCCATAGGAGTTTATAAGCCTTCCTGTACATATTTTTTTACCTGCCTTTTAAAATGCAAGGGAAACTTAGATATTAGCATTGACTCTATTAAGTAATTTGCATTATTATAATTATTATTATTACCATTTTAAAATACCAGCATATTCCGCAGAGCTAAAGTGACATAGAAAACCAAAAAGAAGTGTACTGAAAAAGTTGGGGCCTTGCTCTTATGCTCAATCTAAAAGGTGTACAGAGTGTTTGACACAAATGTCAGGAAATGTGTTAATAATTTGCGGCCTCATTAAATTGGAGCCTCTTAAGTCATATGTGTAGCTCGTAACGGCTGCATGCTCGAAATTTGGCCATTTTACGTCGCTATTAAATTAGAAGTGCTGTGCAGTTCTCGAAGTTGCAGGCTGGAACCCAGACAATTAAGCAAGCACGTAGACACGGTTCACTTGGAGCCAATGGCAACAGAGATCGTCATCATTGCATCACAAGAAAATGGAGGATGGATTTCAAAGTCTTACGGAGTTCAATTACGAGCTACGAGTAAACCCACATTCCACTCATAATGCAATATTAATAAAGCCGCAAATATGATATTCTATCACATGCGAGTTACAGTATATGTATTAACACATTGATTGCCGGGATCGATATAACACGGAATATAAACATGAAATAAAGTATATCAGGGGTGATTTGCGGGCCCGAGAATGTTGTGCTATTAGTTCTAAGGCCTAACATCATTTTCCCTTTCAATATTAGTACAGTAGTGTGTTTTTATGTGATATACAAGTGCTACGTATTGGACTTTACCCCCCTTGCGGGTCCTCTGGAGCAAACATTGTCCTTTGGGCTCCATTTGCATGTTACGTGCTTGCTCGCGTGTGACTTCTTTGCAATTTAATAGCTAAATAAAAAATGTAGCGGTTATGGGCTTGACGGTTTAAAGGATTTACGACCTGGAAGTTCAACGTTGCTCAACACGTAGCCTATTCTCGGCCGTTCTGCGTGTTAACACGCAAGTCCGCTGCAAGCTACATTACATGGCAAATTTAATACCTGTAACCCATAAATTTGGAGTTATGGGCTAGTTTTAAATCATAGCCCCAATTTAATGAGGCTGTTGATCGGCTTCAAGATTAGGAGAAAAAGAAGATTTTACCCAAGTTTGTGTAGTTTTTGAAAATGTTTTGAAACTCTAGAGAGTGAGTGAGCGTCTTAGATGTAGATATGTATTGTATTTCATAGAATGTGAACATAATAGACTTGGTGTAAATGCGACTGGGATGAGGTAATGATGATTGAAGAGGCAAACGTTGTGTGCAGAATTGAGTGGATGGTTAGTTAGGAATCAGTTCAGATTTTTAAGGTGGTGCAGTATTGCTGAGAACTTTTATGTGCGGGTCAAGATTATCAACTTAATCATTAGAGATATTCAAGGCCAGATCAAGGATTGCCAGGATGGATCAACATATCAGGAATAACCAGTGAGATAAGACTAGTTGAACCATTTAAGGTGGATTGGATTGGGGAAAGTTGAATGATGAAACAACCAATTAGGTGTAAGTTGCAGAAATCAAGGATGGAAATAATACATGAGCTGGAAAATCAGTTTGAGATTTAGGTCGAGCACAGTCAAAAGCAAACCAAAGACCTTGAACATACTATGTAGATGTGATAATGGAGGTGCTGATAGTTAAGGCAATTTTAGGTGTTGGGTGATGTAAGTTATTCGAGAAGAAGATAGGTATTGAGAGGAGAGATATTTTCACCTTGAGGTACTTCAGAATTGAGTGCTAGTAAAGAAGGAGAAGGTAAATGAGAGAATAGAAAAATAACTTTGGAACTATTAGAGACACTTTCAAATAACATGCAAGCCAAAAGTCAGCAGTAAAATATCTGATATATTCACTGTGCCAAAAGTGACAGAAAGGTGAAAGAGGAAAAGTGACATTTTGTTTTGACTATAAGAAGATTGCTTGCATCTTTAGTGAGATATGTAATTGGAGAGCGTTGTTCAGGATGTTACGTTAAGCAGTTGTAAACAAGTTTAAATGTTTTTATTTATTTGTTTGCTTTCAAAAACATCTTGTACATTTTTATGATTATGCTGTGACTTCACTGATAATTTATATTGCACAGTTACACAGTAATTAAGGTTGAAAAAATACTTTTAGTCCATCAAGTTCAACCTTTTAAGATCTCCTCTGATAGTTATTAATTAATTGGTTGTTAATTAATTATTAATCAATTATTTAATTATTTATTTTTTATTTTATATGGTATCTTATTCTCTTAATGGGAGACAGCAATTGTAAACAAGGTTTTATTTTTTTTTGTTTTGCGTTTACAACTATCTTGTCATTTGGCATGTCCATGTTGTGACTTTAGTAATTTCTGACAGGAAAGGTTGAAATTTATTTTTAGATGTTAGTTTGTACAATATTTTAAGCAGCTAATAATGCAAAGTTAATGATTTGCAGCCTTATTAAATTGCGATTCGGCCAATTGAATAGGGCTCTATATAAGCACACAGCATATTTTTTTACATAAGTTTTTAGTTAGTGAAGACCTTGCTTTTGGATAGAAGTTCACTAACTAAAAACTTCTGTAAAAAAATATTCTATGTGCTTAAATAGAGCCCTATTCAATTGGCCAAATCACAATTTAATAATGCTGATAGTGTTATTTATTCTCATACTTTAGTTTTTTAAAGTGTTGTCACCAGACTTTTTTTTGTGCTATTTATAATGTTACTAGCGAATTGCCCGTCAAAAAATGACGGCAATGAAATTGTAAGGTAGCTAATGCTGTTTGGTGTGTAATAATAAAATAAATAATGTTAATATAATAATGTTAGTGTAACTGAGCTAATGTTGTTTTGTGTGTAATAGTAAACATGTAGTAAATTACTAAATGAATATACTTTACCTATTTGTAAGCATTGTGTTGAAGAGCTGTGAACCTTGTTTGATGTTGGTGCAGCATTAGTGGTGTTGAGCTGCTCTATAAGCGCGGTGAATGTGTGCAGTGTAATACTGTGCGTGCGCGAGGCTAAACCGTTAGCGTAGTGGTGTACTTCCGCATGAGCGTAAAATGGCGGTTTCTCTGTGTTGTCCGTCTTAGCGTATTGTCCGTTGGTGCCTTATAGTGGTTTTCGAGTTCCGTGTGGTGTTTTGCGAGTGTGTTGGGGTGTTTTACGTGTGGAGAGTGCTGTAGCCTCGTTTTCGTTTTGTCCGGCGGCCATTTTTTTTCTCGCTTAGTGATTTTCAAAGTGTATAAAGTGTTTTATTTGTATTTAAATGAAGGTGTAACTTGTTTTTTTGAGGTGCTGGATGGTTCCTCTTGCTGTAGGTAAGCTTTGTATGTGTTTGTTGTGTGTCTTTGTTAAGTTTTAAATGTTTGTATGTCGGCGTGTTGCGTCCGATGTTTGCGAATTCGTAATGTGTGGTAACGTGTCTCGTATGGTGTTTGCGTGTGTAGCCTCGTTTTCGTTTTATTCGTCGGCCATTTTTTGTGTCGCTTAACAAACTATTTATTGTCTAAACTCTTTTATTTTGAGTGCAATTAAGTTGTAAGTTGCATTTTTGAGGTCCTGGGTGCTTCCTGTTTGTGTAGGTAAGGTTTTTATGTATGTGCTGTGTGTATGTATTGTGTTTGTAATTTTGTAATGTTCGCGAGTTGCGTCCGAGTGTTGCGAGGCCGTAATGTGTGTGAACGTGTGTCGTATGTTGTTTGCGAGTGTCGTAATGTGTTGCGACGTAAACTTTTTTTTGCAAGGGTCGCAGTTGCTGCAACTGAAGACCTCGCTTTGCGAGGTCCTCAGGTGCTGGCATGGAGCGCCGAAGGCGCTCCAAGCCAGCAACTGAGGCCCTCGCTTCGCGAGGGTCCTCAGTTGCTGGCAAGGAGCGCCGAAGGCGCTCCATGCCAGCAACTGAGAACCTGGCCCAGTGCCCTCGCTTCGCGAGCCCGCAGCGTTAGCAACAACTCGTACGCTCACAACTATATATGTGATCACCAATCACTGATGTAACATAAACAAAACATAGCTTATAAATGAATAAGTGATAACCATGTTTTGATTTTCTACTTGATTCAGCTAATTTCTATTGTGTCATGTATTTGAAATATTTTTTTTATCATTTTAAAAGCTAGATAAGAGTTTATAAAAAAGTTAGTATAACCAAGTTCTCTGAGTGAAGGCAAGCCTGCACTTAATTATAAAAAAGTTTATCCGCAATACTCCTTCAGTAAAGGTGAAGCAGAATGTTCTGTGTCACTTTAACTTACTCTGTTGCATTCAAAAACAATGCACTATATAAATAATGTATTCACAGTTACTTATTTATGTAACTTTGAAAATGAAAACTATTTCTTTGTATAAATCCTCATCCAATATAAGCTTTGAGCATGTAAGATTATCCCTACTCGTGGTGTAAATTATGCAGTTTTTTTAAATAAACCCTGTCCCTTATGTAAACTTTTATTTGCATTTTAATATGATTATAAAAGTGTATTAACAGCAATTCCCTCATTAATAGGTGAATTCCTTGCTAAGCGTGTGCAGCCAAACCAGATTCATTAATAGCTAATGCAATTCTATAAATATTTTAAACTATCATTTGTATATTGACATGGGAATATATTATGTTGTAAGCAAGCAGAACAAATATGAAATTGATCAAATCTAGAAAATATAACATTTAATTAATATATAAAACCTATATTGTTTTTATTTAAAATGTGCAAATATACAGACTTAGGCCCTCATTCAATTGCGATTTGGCCAATTGAATAGCGCTCTAAATAAACACAGAGCATATATTTTTTAAAGAAGTTTTTAGTTAGTGAAAACCTTGCTTTTGGATAGATGTTTACTAACTAAAAACTTCTTTAAAAAAAATATGCTATGTGCTTATTTAGAGCCCTATTCAATTGGCCAAATCGAAATTGAATGAGGCCCATTTTATGCATGCCACATTTTGGCCCTCATTCAATTGCAATTTGCCCAATTGAATAGGGCTCTATATAAGCACATACAAAAACATTTCACAGAACTTTTTAGTTACTGAACTTCTATCCAAAAGCAAGGTTTTCACTAACTAAAAACTTCTGTCAAAAAAATATGTTATGTGCTTATATAGAGCCCTATTTAATTGCCAAAATTCAAATTGAATGAGGACCTAAGTATCTATCTAAAAGCAAGGTCTTCACTAACTAAAAACTTCTGTAAAAAAATACGCTCTGTGCTTATATAGAGCCCTGTTCAATTGGCCGAATCGCAGTTGAATAAGGCTGATAACTTGTTGAGTAACGTCTTCAGTTAGTTAGGGCCTCATTCAAATGTGATTTGTCCAATTGAATGGGGCTCTATATAAGCACAGAGCATCTTTTTTACAGATTTTTTTTAGTTAGTGAAGACCTTGCTTTTGGATAGAAGATCACTTCTGTATAAAACTATGCTGTGTGTTTATATAGAGCCCAATTCAATTAGCCGAATTGCATTTGAATGAGGCCCATAACCATAGCAACTAACATATCAAACAAACAAATTATACTTTTTCAACAGCATGTAGGGTAAATACCGTATTGGTCCGAATATAAGCCGCATCCGTAAAGTTCAAGGTGAAAAAAATAGAAAAAAGATAGTACTCAAATATAAGCCGCACCTGTAAAATTGGAGAGAAAAAGACTCTCAAAGTGATCAGCCATTGCAAGAAACAGGCTTTTTTTTGCAGGTTACAGGCTTTACAGGATGTTAGAATCACTAAAACCGTAAATCGCTATTCAATACCGCAATCTAAAGCACAAAAATCAGCACCCTTAACTCGCAATCGCGCAAATCGGCAGTAATTTTGCATTCGCGAATAGAAGCCGCACACGTTACAAGCAAAGTTCGCAAATCGGCAATGATTTTTTGACGGTCGCGAATATAAGCCGCACCCTTAACTCGCAAGCTCAAAAATCGGAAAAAAGGTGCGGCTTATATTCGGACCAATATGGTAGTATATTTTATTTGTTTTAAAGCAAATAAAGAGATCAGGAAACATATGAGAAAAGTTAATTGGGTCACATGCAGTATTGGCCTGAAAGTAAGCTGCACTTTTTATCCAAATTTCAACTCTTAAAAGTTAAGGTACAGCTTAAATTCACAACCTTACAAAAATGGGCTTTTAAAACATTTTGGGCCTCATTCTATTATCGGCCGTAAACCGGCCGTAAGGCTGCAAGGATCTCCCCTTACGGCCGGACGTAAATCTTGAAACCGGCCGTAAGCTGTGAAATCTAAAAAGTCAAAAATAAATTCAAGACAGCTCTGTAAAGCTCTGTAAATGCTAGGGATCATATTGGGGGACATGAGGATTAAAAGTAACCCACTCTCAAGCTTGCACATCAGCCCAAACCCGAGTTTAAATTAACTGTTTATTTTCCGGCTGCAGCGTGGGCGGGTCTGAGGTGCTCCAAGCCCTATGGACTTTTTACATGTATATTTTACGTATATAAAAAATAAAATATTTTACGGATTTGAGTATAGGATAATTATGTGCTATTTTTTCTAACACCTAAAATCCCTTTATAGTCTTCTCAAAGTGCAGGATGGCTTTATTTGAGCTATTTTATGTGCTTAATTGGTGCTAGCGAGACCTCTTTCCTGCAAGTAAGCTGCGGCTCGCTTTTAGCCTTGCAGAGAGGGTTCCCGGAGCAATTGAATTGCAAATAGAATTTTCTTACGGCCGATTTCCTTGCAGCCGTTTTAGATCAAAGGATTTCCTCCGGCGCGAGCGGCCGCAAGAGATAGCAAGGCGCCGGCCGCAAGCCTGCCGGAATCCCCGGCCGGAGGGAAATAGAATAGCAGAATAGCTTGCGGCCGTCCTTGCGGCCCCGCAACGGCTGCGGCCGATAATAGAATGAGGCCCTTTGTCATATTGTTTGCTGTTTAACCTAACAACACTGTGTGGCCCTCATTCAATTGCAATTTGGTCAATTGAATAGGGCTCTAAATAAGCACATAACATATTTTTTTTAAATAAGTTTTTAGTTAGTAAACATCTATCCAAAAGCAAGGTTTTCACTAACTAAAAACTTCTTTAAAAAAAATATGTTATGTGTTTATTTACACCCCTATTCAATTGGCCAAAATAGCAATTGAATGAGGCCCATGGTATGTGCTACAATTATATCACTATTTTTCCCATGAATCTAATGTACTTTTTTAATTTTCTCCTTCAAATTTTGAGAGCGGCTTATATTCAGGTATTGTCTTTTTTCCCATAAAATTTTAAAGCTGCTTATTTCTGGGTGTGGCTTATTTTCGGGCCAATACGGTATTTAATTACTAGCAATTTGCCCGTCAAAAATGACGGCAATACAATTTGTAGCCTGGCAAAGCTGTTTGCCACACAATGCGAGGCTCTTCCCCCTCTATCTTGCAAGTCTAAAGTTTTGCGCGCATTTAGCGCTCATTGCAAGTCTCTCACACGCCTCGCAATGAGTACCTTCAGCGCTCATTGCAAGCCCCGCAATGAGTGCCTTCGGTGTTCATTGGGAACCTCTCCCCCCTCTACTTTATGTCCCTCGCGATGAGTGCCTTCGGCGCTAATTGCCAGACTTTTTCAAAGTCTTGCAGGCCTCGCGATGAGTGCCTTTGCCGCTCATTGCAGCCCCCATCACTTCAAAATGTCAAAGTCTTGCAGGCCTCGAGATGAGCACCTTCAGCGTTCATTGTGGGTCTGGCAATGAGCACCTTTTTCAAAGGCTTATTTCCGGGTATGGCTTATTTCCAGGCCAATACGGTATTTAATTACTAGCGACTTGCCTGTCAAAAATGATGTCAAATGTCAATAAAATATGAAGCCTGGCAATGCTGTTTGGCACACAATGCGAGACTCTCCACCCTCTAATTTGCAGGCCTCATTGCAACCACGATCATGGGAAAATTTCAAAGTTTTCCGGGCCTCGCGATGAGCGCCTTTAGCGCTCATTGCATCCCCTGTCATTTCAAAGTCTTGTGGGCATCGCAATAAGCGCCGTTACTCATTGTGCATGCGCTAGTCCAGTGATGGCGAACCTTTTTGAGCCCGAGTGCCCAAACCGCAATACATGCCAACTTTTTTTTCCTCTAAGTGCCAACACGGCAATTAAACCTGAATACTGAGTCTTAGACGAACAACGACAGGAACGCAGAACATTGAAAATAAAACAAATGGCAGTTAGTGCGCGCCACGCAAATGGTGCTCAGAGGAGCAAAAGCCTCACATTATGTGGCAAACAGCATTGCCAGCCTTACAATTGTATTCCCGTCATTTTTGATAAAATTATAGACTGATCATTTCTTTGTCATGGACAAAAAAATCCGAAGGGGATCAAATACTTCCCCCCCCCCACTGTATGTATATATATATATACATTTATAGAGAGAGGAAATTAATATTACATTAATAAGCCCATTCACATGTCTAAAAGGCAGGGCCATGCAAATGAGAATACAATGCACCTCACTCTTTCAATCCAAAAATAGCAATTTTATACATTGCTCCCTTAATGCATATGCCCGCTTCCCCTTGTCGCCCCCCTCTCCCTTGTCTCTCCCCTTCTCTCTTGACTACCACTCCCTCTTGTCTCCCCACATCATTGTCTCTCCCTCCACTCTTGTCTCTCACTTTCTCACTCCCCCTTGTCTCTTACACCCTTCTCTCTCTCCCATTCACCCTTGTCTCTCCCCTGCCCCTTATGTCTCCCCTTCCCCCTTGTTTCTCCCCCACCCTTGTATCTCCCCTTCCCCCTTGTCTCTTCCCCCATTTTTCCCTCTCCCCCCACCCTCCTCTCTCGCCTCTTGTCTCTCCCCTCCCCCTTGTCTCTTCCTCCAGCCTTGTCTCTTCCTTTCTCCCTTGTCTCTCCCCCCTTGGATCATACACCCTTCTCTCTCCACTCCCCTTGTCTCTCCCCTTCCTCCTTGTCTCCCACCACCCCTGTATCTCCCCTTCTCCCTTGTCTCTTCCCTCCATCCTTCTTTCTCTCCCACCCTTATTTCTCCTCTCTTGTACCGCTCACAATTGTCTCTGTTTTCTCCCTTGCCTCTAACCCCCCTTGTCTCTTTCCTTCCCTGTGTCTCTCCCTCCTCCTTTCTTTCCATTCTCGACCTCTCCCTTTTGCCTCTCCCCTCTCTCTCACTCCTCCCTTCTCTCACTCTCCCTTCTCTACCTCTCCCTTTTGCATCTCCCTCTTCCTTTCTCTCTCCTCTCCCTTCCTCTCATGTGCCTCTACCTTCTCTCCCATCTCACTCTCTTACTTCTCCCTTTCCCTTCTGCCTCTCCCTATTTTCTTTCTCTCCATCCTCCCTTCTCTCTGCTCTCCTTTCTTCCTCCCTCCCTCCCTCTTCTCTCCCTCTCTCTCCGCTTATCTCTCCCCCACCCTTGTATCTCCCTCACTCTTGTCTCTACCCCCACCCTTGTCTCTCCTTGTACTTCACTATTGTCTCTCCCACCATTCACTCTCTCTCCCCCTTGTCTCTCCCCTCCCCATTGTCTCCGCCCTTGTCTCTCCCCTTCCCCTTGTGTCTCCCATTACCCTTGTATCTCCCCCTGGTCTCTCCCACCCTGCTCTCTCTACCCCCTTGTTTCACCCAACCTTGTCTCTCCCATTCTCCCTTGTCTCCCACACCCTTCTATCTCTCCCCCACACTTCTCTTTCCCATTCTCCACTGTCTTCCCCTTTCTCTCTCCCCTTCTCCCTTGTCTCCCCCACCCTTCTCTTTCCCCTCTTGTCTCTCCACTTCCCCTTGTCTCCCCCTTCTCCATTGTCTCTCCCCTTCTCCCTTATCTGTCCAACTCCCCATTGGCTCCCTACACCATTGTCTCTCCCTCCACTCTTGTCTCTCCCCTTCTCCCTCCCCCTTGTCTCAACCCTCTTCTCTCTCCCCCTCTCCCTTGTCTCTCCCCTACCGCTTGTCTCTCCCCTGCCCCATATCTCTTACCTTCCCCTTGCCTCTCCCCCCACCCTTGTCTCTCACCTTCTCCTTTGTCTCCCTGCCGCGCGCGCGTTGCGGATCTCGAGGAGAGCGCGTGCACTGCGGCAGCACGCGGACACTGTCAACGTCTGTTCGCTTGTGCCGCGCGCGCACGCTAGCACAGCCCTCCTTTTTTCAGTGACAAGAGAGCGCTCAGGCGCCGTGCTCGCGCACGATGAGCAGGCCCAGCCTGCTGCCGGTGACCTATGGCCGCGTGCTTACAGAAGGGGCACGGCGTGCCACCTGTGGCACGCGTGCCATAGGTTCGCCACCACTGCGCTAGTCCTTACCTTTTAACATAGCGTTACCGACAAACTTCCAATTACGACAACTATTATATGTGATTGGCTCTTAAAAATGTGTACATACAGTTTTAAAACTAAATAGTTACATATGTGACCCAATGAACTTAAGTGGACATTAACAATATATTTTCTTATGTTAGTATGAACTATATTCAATAGTTGAATGCAGAAAAGTTTATATGTACCAAAAGTAAATTAATTATATATTATATTAATCAGCAAGTCAATCAGAATTAAAATTAGTATCCAATATAGCAAATGGGGAACTGTTCTTCTTAAACCAACATAAAAAATATAATGTATGCTAAAAAAGAAACCATAATTGGCAGGAGAATAATGTTTTTATTGCAAAAGACAATTTTGTGGAGGGCACATCCAAGTAGGAGAATAACTTAACATGGCTTCTAGCAACACTCTTCTTGACCTAGATCTAAACTATTTTACTGCTGTGTATAATATATCTGAATGGGAAAATAAATATGTAAATATTGTGAATAAAATATGTCTCAATTATGGTGAATTGAGCCTATGAGGATGTCAATCATCCTTAGCAAAAATCAGGCAGAATAATACATTAAGTCTTTTTCCTATTCTTTCTATTTGTAAACTGAACGCCATTAAAAGTTTACGTTTTACGGAGCTCAGAGAGGTGTTATTATTATTCCTGACTAAGCAGTGAGGAATGTTCATTTCCTCTTCTACTTCTTTAAGTTAATTAGTGTGAATTGGGAACAAGGGTAAATTTAGGATTTATTCTGACATAGGCCGAGTTAGATTTGTGCATCCAACACTCAACTCTCTTGTAAATACAGAACATGCCATAAGTAAACAGATTTTTAATTATATACAGTGTGTCAATGTTAGTGAACTTTTAGACAGAAATGTCACATCATATAAACATTTAATCACATACGGACACAGTAATATGTGGCAGCCTATTGCCTTACTCTCTGTGACCCTATGAACCTTAGCAAGCCAAGCATATTAGTCTGTCTACCTCAAGTTTATGTTTATTGCTTCAATTCACATCTAACCATTTCCATCCCCTACTTTGTGTGCCTTCAATCTTTCCCAGCATCAGAGCCTTTTCTAGGGTATCCTGTCTTCTCATATTATGGCCAAAATATTTGAACTTTAGCCTAATGATCAAACCTACCAGTAAACAGTTTGGCTTGATTTAATTTAGTATTTATTGTGACAAAGCAGCTTTTCCCAACACCAAAATTAAAAGGTGCGCCGCTCAGCCTACTTTATGGTCCAGCTCACAAATCTGTATGCTACATAGTTACATAATAATTGAGGTTGAAAAAATACTTTTAGCCCATTAAGCTCAACCTTTTTAGATCTCCTCTGATCTGCAATATGCAGATTAATTGTTAATTGTTAACTGATCCAGAGGAAGGCAAACAGAAAAAAAAAATAGTGAAACTTTCAACCGGACTCCCTGGATCAATACTCCCTCTCAAATTATCCAGAATAACCCTGAATGCCCTTTTTATTTAAAAATATATACAATCCCTTTTTTAAATTATCAATCAAATTCACTGTAACCACCTCCTTTGGTAGAGAATTCCCAGATTAACCAACCTTACTCTGAAGAAACCTTTTCTTTCTTCAGGGTGAAATCTTTTTCCTTCTAATCTCAAGGGATGTCCTCTTGTCAGTTGAAAACCTCTTGGCACAAAAAGCTCACTTGACAAAGCCTTGTATTAACCCTGGATGTATTTATAGAAAAAAATCTTATCCCCTCTTAGATGCCTTTTTTCTAGAGAAAATAAGTTTAATTTGGTTAGGACCAAATTATAATTTAACCCTCAATTTATTCTTTTTATTAGCTTTGTTGCCCTTTTCTGTACTTTCTCCAGCTCTAAAATGTCCTTTTTATGTAGTGGTGTCCAAAATTGTTCTCCATATTTCAAATGAGGGCGTACTAGGGATTTGTATAGTAGTAGAATTATATTTGCTTCCCTTGCTTCTATACCCTTCTTAGAAACATGCTAATATTTTACTTGCCTTTGCAGCTGCTGCTTGGCATTGAGCACTGTTACCTAGGCGGTTGTCCAGGTACTCCCAAATCCCTTTCAATCCCTGATACCCCTAGATTTGCTCCATTAAGAATACGAATTGAATGAATATTTTCCTTCCCAGATGTCTAACTTTACATTTTTTCGTATTAAATCTCATCTGCCAATTAGTCACCCATTTCCCTAATTTTTGCGAATCCCTTTGGAGGGAAAGTACATCATTATCTGATTTAATTACCTTGCACAACTTTGTGTCAACTGCAAACATGGAGACAATACTTTCCAATCCTACTTCATTAATAAATATGTTAAAAAGGAGAGGACCTATTACTGAACCCTGAGGAACCCCACTTACCACATTAGTCCAATCTGAGTAAGTTCCATTTACAACAACCCTTTGCTTCCTGTCTTTTAGCCAGCTCTTGATCCATGAGCAGATATTTACTGCAATTTATGTATCCCTTAGTTTGCTCAATAGTCTCCCATGTTCCTTTTGCAAAATCCAAAAGGACTAAATCCACGGAGATGCCTTGATCCATGTTCCTACTAACCTCTTCATAGAAACTAATTAGGTTTGTTTGACATGACCTATCCCTCATAAATCTGTGTTAATGCCTTATAATCTTGTTTAAATAGACATATTCTTGTATACTATCCCTTATTAATCCATCTAAATGCTTTCTCACTACAGAAGTGAGACTTAAAGGTCTATAATTTCATGGATGTAACTACTGGGAATAACAGTCCTAACTATGCAGACATTTGTTGATAGTGTATTATCTTTACTTTTTAATAGCTTGTCCAGATTTGCCTTAGTTTCCTCACCAGAAGCAAATGTATTTTAATTTCATGGCTGCAGTCACCATCTGTAAAGATCTTGGATCACAGGAAAATAAAACCTTTTATTTCCTCTACTTCTTCGCCATCTATTTGCCAGGAACTGATATTTCTGTTTGCCATGATCTTTGTTGTTTCAATGTTGACATTCCAGCTTTCATATTCTCTACTTTCATGCTCATCCATAGACCCTTTAGTTCTTCCTCACTTTCAGCCATCAGAGTAGTATCTGAATATTAATTCTGGCTTTGGATTCATCTAGCTGGCTTGACGCATGATGTGACCGTGGCTTCTTGCTCCAAATACAGATTCCTTAGGAGGCGAATCAGATGATCTGATACTCCCATCTCTTTAAGAACTTGCCACATTTTGTAGTGATCCATGCAGTCGAAAGCTTTAGAATAGACTATGAAGCAGAAGTAAATGTTTTTTTTTCTGGAACTCTCTTGCATTTTCATTATACAGAGGAAATTGGCCAATTTCATAACTTGTGCCCCTGTGAAAACAGGTTTGCATCTGGTAGTTCTCTGTCCATATATTGTTGGCTCCAAGCTGGCAAAATCTTAAGTATTACCTTGCTGGCATGGGAAATGAGTGCAGTTGTTCAATAGTTGGCACTGCATTTTTGGGATTGAGACATTGACCGACCTTTTTCAGTCTATTAGCAACAGGGGCAGCTTACCGTATTTACTCTCAAGTATAAGCCGAGTTTTTCAGCCCTTTTTTTAAGGCTAAAAAGGGCCCCCTCGGCTTATACTCTAGTCACTCTTCCTTGGTGTCTCTCTAACCCCCCCCCGTGTCTCTTTAACCCCCCGTGTCTCTCTACCCTCTGTGTCTCTCTAACCCCCCATGTCTCTTTCCCTCCCCCCTCCTCATCCTCAACCCCCCCTCCTTATTCTAAACCCCCTCCTAATTTTAAACCCCCTCCTCACTTTACCCCTCTAAATACCTCCCCCTCTCCCTTCCCCTTACTTACCTCCATCTACAGCTTCTCCTCCGGCCTCCGCTCCGTGAGGTTGAGGGGGGGGGGGGCTGAGGAGAGAGGTTTAGGAGGGGGTTTAGAATGAGGAGGGTGTTTAGAATGAGGAGGGGGTTGAGGATGAGGAGGGGGTTGAAGTTGACGAGGGGGGTTAAGGATAGGGGTTGAGGAGGGGGGGTTGAGGTTGAGGAGGGGGCTGAGGAGAGAGGTTTTGGAGGGGCTGAAGAGAGAGGTTGAGGAGGGGGTTTAGAATGAGGAGGGGGTTGAGGATGAGGAGGGGGATTGAGGAGGCAGGTTGAGGATGAGGAGGGAGGTTGAGGAGGGAGGATGAGGAGGGAGGTTGTCCAACTGAAAACAGTTTGCCTTCTTAGTAATCTTTCTTTTCGGAATATTCTTTGTTGCTGTTTACTGGACAATGTCACAAACCTCTGTCCAAAATTCTTAAATCTATTCCTTATCTCCACTGCATATTTGCTGGGGATATTGTATATTTTGTATATGCTTGGTCTGATAATTTTCTCTCTCTTCCCAAGTTTAATTTTGAACTTTGCAATAGGAAGTATATGATAGCAATCTTGGCTGTGTGGACTTATAGAACTCATTCATTTTTGGCTACTGGTGATGTCCATGTCTACATAGAATTGAACAACTTTAGCCTCTTCAGCATCCATGGTTGGAGCATGGACTTGGATAACTGTGATGTTAACTGGCTAGCCTTGATTTTGAATTGAAATAATTTGGTAATTTTCTTAATTGTAACAGAGATCTTTGGCTGCTGTGTGATTTTGGAGTACTCAATTTCTTCTGCAGAATTCTTGATCAGAATAAAAGATCTGGTGGTTGTCGGATATGAATTTCTCATTCCAATTCGTTTGGGTTCTCCAATTCCCAAGACGTTCCTATTTAATATTGTTTCTCATATTTGACCATGTCCAATTTGCCTTGGTTCATAGTTCTAATGTTCCAGGTTTCCATGTTGAATTGATTTTTGCAGCAGCAGACTTTCTTTTTCAATACAGACACATCCGCAGTAGGACATCATCTCTACTTTGACCCAAACTAGGGACGTAGGAACTGGGGGGATGGGGGGACGGGACAAACTCCCCATATTATATGAATAGGGGACACACAAAATTGCAAAATTAAACTTAATCATGCATTACCGTAGTTTGCCACTAAATAGTGCCAGTGCTATGGAGCAGTATATATCTCACAGGAAAGCTTTGAACCAGCTTTCCCTCTTCTCACTTTCTACCACCTCTCTCAGCCTTCTGTTCTTACCGAATTCCATTTCCCTTCCATTTCTACTCCTTCATCACCCATATCCCACCTAACATCACACTCACTATTGCCCTGGGAAGAAATCATGAAGTAATTAAAAATTGAAGGAAGCAAGGACTGGAGGCACTGAGCAGTCTAAATCAAAATAGCAGGTCTGAAAAGCACTAACAAGTATTGATTATACTGAAGGGATCAGTTTCAGCTATTCATCGTAGATTGTCAGCAGCTAAAACAGGGTTTTCTAAAAAAGCACAAACAGGCATTAAGTAAACAGCAGGAACTAGGTTCCAGTTATTCAGCATAGATTATCAGAGTCCTAATAGGACTGTTCTAGATTGGTCTGCTCTATTGACCATCCAGAAAGTTATGTCTTGATTATCATTATTCATTACTC
This sequence comes from Discoglossus pictus, assembly GCA_027410445.1. Classification (NCBI taxonomy): domain Eukaryota; kingdom Metazoa; phylum Chordata; class Amphibia; order Anura; family Alytidae; genus Discoglossus; species Discoglossus pictus. The sequence goes on from CM050164.1 coordinate 455,096,529, forward strand.
TATATATCATAAAGTATATGATCAGGAAGGAAGGATTTTATTTTTTCCCCTTTTGAAACCATTGTCAATGTCTCAATGTTTTTAATTTCAGTTTGTCTTTTAATCAGCAATTAATCCACATATTACAAAAGTCATAGGAAATATAAAAAGGTTGAACTTGATGGACTAAAAGTCATTTTTCAACCTCAATGAATATGTAACTTTGTAAAATAACCAGACTGTATAAGATTAACCAAAAGTTATCAACTTAATACTAAAAAATCAATTATCTGACATAGTACATAGATTAAAAATATGTTCTACATATGTTTTATACTAAATAATTGACTTTTTTTTAGTATTAAGTAGATAACCAGTTTTATTTTTTGTAAGTACAATATTTATGCCTGTATTAAACTAACCTAAACTTACTTCACCATATATTTTTTCTATTTTTTTTTTCCTTTTTTGACATCTCCCCCAAATTAATTTTCATCAAGCTAATTTACTCTGCAGAGAGTCAAAATCTTCAGGATTGCCCCTCATCATTCATCCATCCTTGGTCATGGACTGATACCATTAGAATTACCCTTTCTTACCTTGTAGGCTGCCTGTTCTAGGGGTAGAGTTGAATTGCACCACTCAGGGACGTCGTTTTTATATCTCTTTGTTGGGTTCCTACTCCCATGGCACAACAATTTCATAAGATCTGGTGAAACTCGTACATACCTTCTGATCTTCCTCAGTAATAATATAGGCACCTTCTGACCTGAGGGGCTCATCTTCCTGTGCCATATTGTTGTCACTTGTTGTCCTTATCTATAAAGTTAATCCATAAGGTTTTCTTGGCATACTGGAGCGTGTTGCCAGCTCCCTATTACTTTACTTTAAGTTTGTTAATGTTCTAAAGACATATTCTATTTTGAAATGTCTGTGTTATCTTGTAATGAAATATTATTAGAATAAAACACCCCAAAAATACACTGCAAATGTTTTTTGTCAATACAATTTCTAGCAATTACTGTCCCATAGGTATGGCATTACAGAGAAGAACATACATTTTAACACTGTTAAATGTTGTTATATACCATCCATATAAATACACATGGTAGGTATCAATAAAATACAATCAAAATATGTTTAAATGTATTAAATAACATTTGCCTCCTGTGAAAATGCCTGCCATTGGAGCTAATATAGTTTGTCTAACCTACTTAGGAAGTGGGATTTTCTTTTAAACTTTTTAATATAATTTGTTGCTTTGGTACTCATCAAAAGGTAATAAAGAGTAACAGAATCATAAAGCAAAGAATCAAGACTTTTGAAATCTAGAGTTCAATAATCTGGGATTTTTTTTAGAAATCACTTAAATAAATTGATCCCAAAACCATTAGTACTTATGAAAGTACGAACCCTTGGGAAACAATGTAAAAAGTCTGAAGCCCCTTGAACGCAATAATTCTAATAATATAGTTTAGTACAATAGATCCCTGTCTTGTAAAACTTTGTCCTTAAATGCCATCTCACCAGTAAATAGAAACATAAAAATTTTTTTAGTTCAGTTCTAATATGCCATCATTTTTTTGTTCAGGGTAGCTTTATAGGACATTTTTTATTTATTTATTATCTGCTCTTCTATTTCTTGTGCCAAAAGCCTTAACAACAATCCTATCTTCTTTCAGAGCAGCTAAGAAAATCAAACACAGACTGACATTAATTTCACCAGGAAAACACTTATTTACATTAAAGTATGGAAATACTTTTTCATGTATTCTATTTGAAGATATACCTCCATAGTGCATACAGTTAAAATAATGTAATCCATAACATGTATATTAGGACATAGATGAAGAGGTCAACAACCCCCGCCTGCCATGGGAAGATAGATAGATAGATAGATAGATAGTTAGATATAGATAGATAGGATCTGCATTGTGTTGTCGTTAGTTTATGAGTTCCATTGTATAGTTTTGCTATGGAGTCTCCTGAGATTCGGAATCAGAGTCGGACCTTTCCTGTTGGGTGGCCACTAGATGGCGATGCCAATACTTTACTGCCAATTTTACTGAATTTCATCTATAATTCAACTAAATTTGATAGCGTTTGGTTAAGGGGTTAGGGAAACAGTTTAAGGTTACAAATTGTGTAAAATTGCGACAGCTCCATCAAGAGGCCTCTCACCTTGCTGCTACCAACAATGCTCCCGTTCACAACCGGAAAGATCCTCAGAGTCTCCTGTGAGAGCTACATTAAACCACTGTGGGAGCAAGTCAATAAGTGTTACACATATATTTATTTTTTTATGTCATGATTTTGGGAGTAATGAATGCAAAAGATACTTAGGGCCTCATTCTATTATCGGCCGTAAATCGGCCGTAAGGCTGCGATTCCTTGCGGAGGTTCAGTTTTCTCGCGATTCTATTATACGGCCCCGCAAGGATCTCCTTTTACGGCCGGCCGCATATCTTTGAACCGGCCGTAATCTGTGAAATATAAAAAGTCAAAAATAAATTCAAGCCTGCACTGTACAGCTCTGTAAATGCTAGGGATCATATTGGGGGACATGAGGAATAAAAGGAACCCACTCTCAAGCTTGCACATCTGCCCAAACCCGAGTTCAAATTAACTGTTTATTTGCCGGCTGCGGCGTGGGCGTGTCTGAGGTGCTCCAAGCACTCTGGACTTTTTACATGTATATTTTACGGATATTAAAAATGAAATATTTTACGGGTTTGAGTACAGGATGATTATGTGCTATTTTTTCTAACACCTAAAATCCCTTTATAGTCTTCTCAAAGTGCAGGATGGCTTTATTTGAGCTATTTTATGTGCTTAATTGGTGCTAGCGAGACCTTTTTCCTGCAAGTAACTGCGGCTCGTTTTTAGCCTTGCAGAGAGGTTTCCCGGAGCAATTGAATTGCAAATCTCTTGCGGCCGTTTTAGATCAAAGGCTTTCCTCCGGCGCGATCGGCCGCAAGAGATAGCAAGGCACCGGCCGCAAGCCTGCCGGAGCCTACGGCCGTAAGGGAATAGAATAGCAGAATAGCTTGCGGCCGGTCCTTGCGGCCCCGCAGCGGCTGCGGCCGATAATAGAATGAGGCCCTTAGTTAACTAATGTTTCTTTGTTACCTCATATTACTCATGTATATATACTTTGTCCTTGAGCTGGATTGCAACTGGATTGTATTCTTTTTTGTGTGATCTGCTGTGTTTGTTTATATAGTTGTGATTGCAATACCAGTCACCATGACAACAAAAAATACTACCATATTATTACTACTACTACTGGGGTTGAAACCTTGAGTTATGAAAAATATTACATTAAGATCTGTGCTGTGCTGACATTCCCTGCATATTCTACAAATGTATGTTTGTGCATCCCGGCTGCTAAATTCAATTGAACTGAGATTGTTGTATAAATATATATATGTATATATATATATATATATTAGCAACTTGCCCGTCAAAAATGACGGGAGTAAAATTGTATGCCTGGCAATGCCGTTTGTCACATGATGCGAGCATATGGGCCCCCGGAGCCCCTTCGGAGCTCATCGCAAGCCTCTTTCCCCGTGTACTAAGTTGGGTTAAGTGTTACTGCCTTGTATTAAGTGTTATTGGTTTGCCTTAAGTCGTAGTGATTAGGACTCGTATTTACGTCCTTCGGCCTCGTTTTCGTGTTGTTTATGATTTTTCAGCAGCCATTTTTTTCTCTCGCTTCAGTGTCAGTGGTTCTTATTTTTGCAAGCCCCACAGTGCATTTACGTGCTTCGGATCCTAAGTCATATGGGCGGTAATTTTGCGGCGTTGCTAAGTCATTTCAGTCCGAGGCTTGCAGTGCAATGAACGCCTTTAGCGATCATTGCGGCCTAATTCACGCGTGCCTTAACTGCTCACCCCACTTTGTGAAGCACGCAGTACAATGAGTATCTTCAGCGCTCATTGCAGCCTAAGTCCTGTGTGCTGCAGCCATCAACGGCTCGCTTCGCAAGGCTCACAAATCGTGACCAATGGCCCGTATATACAACTATTATATGTGATATATATATTGTGATAATGCTGCTGTCACACTCAGGGTTCGTGCCCTTGTATCCGGCACCCCAATGGAGTACTCAGGAGCCCTTTTTAAAATATCAGCAGTATTTATTTGAGTGTAGCAAAATAACATAAATGGTGCAAAACAAAATCCTAGCTTCTAATAGAAGCACTGACTTTACTCTTGGCTGTAGTTCCCTCACTATGCAAGATAAAGTCCACACAAAACAAAAGCCCAAACAAAAGCTTACTGGATATCAAGTCTCCCTTGTAGCAGGGGATTTCCACAGCAGACTCTGGCATCCTCTGTCCAGCTCAGACTGAGCTCTCTCAGCTGGGGGCTAATCAGACCTTTAAAGGTGGAACTCAGCTGGGCCTGCTAGATTAGCCTGCTGTGTTAACCCTTTCTTCCCTTAGTGGACACAGGGCTCTGCTCAGTATCTCTCCCACGTACACTCCATCAATGATTCTGTTACATATCCCCCTCCCCAGCTCGACTCTATGGGGTTGAGCGGCCAACACTGTGAGGCAGTATATGCGGGATAGGGCATCTGCATTTCCATGAAGGCTGCCAGCTCTAGGAAGAACACGGAAGCCGAAGGGTTGGAAAGAGAGGAACCATCTCGTCACGCGGCTATTTTTCTCCTTGTTCTGGTGCATCAACTGTAAAGGGGCATGGTCCGAGACCAAGGTGAACCTTCTTCCCATTAGGTAATACCAGAGGGCTTCAGTGGCCCATTTTATGGCCAGGCATTCTTGCTCTACTACAGAATATTTCTGTTCCTGTGGCATCAACTTGTAGCTAAGAAACAAGACGGGATGTTCTTCACCATTCACCTCCTGTGACAATACGGCCCCCAGTCCTACTCCTGAAGCATCTGTTTGTAGGATAAATTCCTTTTCGAAATCAGGGGACCTTGACACAGTGTGGTCTTTAGGTCCTCGAAAGCTTCCTCAGTGGCCTTGTTCCACTTGACTACGTCAGGTGCCTTATTCTTAGTGAGTTCTGTCAGCGGGGTGGCTCTTGTGGAGAAATGTGGGATAAACCTCCTATAATAGCCCATGATTCCCAGAAAGGCCCTTTCTTGCTTCTTTCTCAGTGGGCGAGGCCAGTTTTGGATTGCTTCCACTTTGCTGAGCTGCGGCTTTACCATTCATCGCCCAACAGTGTAACCCATATATTTGGCTTCACTAAGTCCAATGACACATTTCGCAGGGTTCACTGTAAGGTTTACCCGTCTTAGGGTTTCTAATACAGACTCCACCTTTGGAAAATGTGTCTTCCAATCTGGGGTATAGATTACTATGCCATCTAAATATGCAGCAGCATATTCCGAATGTTCACGTAATAACCTGTCAATCAGTCTCTGGAAAGTGGCTGGAGCTCCATGGAGTCCAAATGATAGTACTTTATATTGGAAGAGCCCATCTGGGGTTGAAAAGGCAGTTTTTTCTGTTGCTGCTTGTGTCAACGGAATTTGCCAATATACTTTTGTCAAGTCCAGGGTCGTTAAAAATCTTGCTTTCCCAAGCCGCTCTATCAACTCATCCACTCTAGGTATGGGATATGCGTCAAACTCAGATACAGAGTTTAATTTGCGGAAGTCGCTGCAGAATCTGATGGTGCCGTCAGGCTTTGGGACCATCACAATAGGACTACACCATTCACTTTGGGATTCTTCAATAACCCCAAGATCTAGCATCTTTTTTACTTCTGCTCTTATTTCTTCTCTTTTAGCCTCGGGTATGCGATAGGGTTTCATCCTTACCCTGATCCCAGGCTTAGTGATGATGTTGTGGTAAATAGCAGTGGTGCAACCTGGTACTGCAGAGAAGACATCCCTGTTTCGGTTTACAACTTTGTAAGTTTCCTCCTTCTGTTCAGGGGACAGATCCTGTGACACAAATGCTTCTACTTGCATTGCCTCTGTGCTCGGAATAGTTTCTCCGACATCATCCAACTCTTCATCAAGACAAGCAATATTTACCTCTACTATCTGCTCTCTCCAAGGCTTTAGCAGGTTTACGTGGTATATTTGCTCTGTTCTTCGTTGCTCTGGTTGCCACACTTTATAATCCACATCTCCTATGGCCTCAATAATTTCTTACGGGCCTTGCCATCTGGCCAGTAGTTTGCTTTCGGCCGTGGGTACTAGAACTAGTACTCTGTCTCCCGGTTGGAACTTCCTCACCTGTGCTGTGCGATTGTAATATGTTCGCTGATGTTGTTGGGCTTTTTCCATGTGCTCTCATACCATGGGACAAACCTGGGAGATTCTTTCCCTCATCTTCCTGATATACTCTATGATATTCTAAGCAGGCACGGTTTGTTCTTCCCATTCTTCTCGCAGTATGTCCAGTATGCCTCTGGGATGGCGACCATAGAGGAGTTGGAAAGGGGAAAACCCTGTGGAGGCTTGCGGAACCTCTCTGACTGCAAAGAGCAAATAGGGTAGAAGTAAGTCCCAATCTTTCCCGTCTCGGGCTACAACCTTTTTGAGCATGTTCTTCAAGGTTTTATTAAACCGCTCGACCAATCCATCCGTCTGAGGATGGTAAACCGAGGTCCTTAGTGTTTTCACCTGTAGGAGCTTGCACATTTCTTTCATTAATCTAGACACAAAGGGTGTCCCTTGGTCAGTCAAGATTTCCTTGGGTATCCCCACCCTAGAATACAGCAGTATGAGCTCTTTAGCTATATTTTTAGAGGTTGCTGTGCATTGGTGGTATAGTGGTGAGTATAGCTGCCTTCCTAGCAGTTTACCTGGGTGCAGTGATTACCATCTTGCTCCCCTGTATCTCCAGTGTTGCAGTGCTGGTAGGGTAGAGATTGACGGTACCATGTACGCATTTTATGCCCACTCGTCTTGAGGTTTTTATTTCACTGTGTCTTATGAGTCTTCCTGATAAAAGAATCACAGCACTACCTGAGTCTATTAGGGCTGTCGTTTATTTACCGTTAACCTTTATGGGTTTGGTAAACTGATGAGCCTTATCTGTCCCCCCACCAGGTTAATTAGGTTACAGTGGTATGGACTTCCTCCCATGTTGCATTGCATGGGTTCCTCTTTACTTGGACAGTAAGACGCTATGTGTCCTGTTTCTCCGCAAAAAAAACACGTCCCCTTGCTTGCGGGCTGCCTCTTTGCCAGGGTTCTTCAGGAATCACCCTTTCTGCTTTGTTTTGAAGCAGACCTTTTTTCACTTCCGGGTACAGGTGTCTTTGTCCGGTTCCCGACCTTCTCATCTAGTTAGAGGTTTGAGCCTTTGGGTGATTAGGCTGCCTTTGAATACTGTAGGTCTCCACTTTTGAAGGACAGGAAAATTGATTCATAGCCAAATATCTTTCTGCCAACTAAATAAATTCATCTGGATTATCCAGCTCATTTTGTCCCACCCATTCTCTTAAGCCTGGGGGTAGACTCCTTAAATAGTGATCCATTACCAGTAGTTCCATAATTCTCCCTGGTCCATTAGTTTTAGGGCTAAGCCATCTTTGGGCTAAGTGCAGCACTTCAAATATTTGTGCGCGAGGGTTCTTGTTCTCCACAAACTTCCATGTGTGGAATCTCTGTGCCCTAATGCTTCTAGTAACTCCTGCTCTGGCCAGGATCTCAGCTTTTAGGCTGGCATAATCAATTGCTTGCTCTGTGTCCAGGTCAAAATATGCTTTATGAGCCTCCCCACACAGATACGGAGCAACTATACTGGCCCAGTGTCTTTGGGGCCACGCTTCCCTGACAGCAATTCTTTCAAAAGTCAGGAGAAATGCTTCCACATCTTCATCCGGGTTCATTTTCTGTAGAAACCGATTCGGATTGATGTTTCCACTGGTTTCCGGCATCGGGGTAGGTTTTGTAGCTATCAGGTGCTGTAGTCTCAAGCTTAGAAATCAGCAATAAAAAAGTAATTATTTTATGTTTAATTTCAGGGTTATATCAATCTCGGGAATCAATGAGTTAATACATATCAGGCCACCCACATGGACAAGAACATTATTGCCATTGATCTTTATTATTTTGAAGTTTGCGGTTTGGCGAGTCTGATCGCATACTGGACCTCTAAACGCTACTTGATTGACATGTAGCCCCCATGTTTTACTGATGTAATGATGACGGTCTCATTTTCTATTGGATGTTTCTAAATGGGTAGTTACGGTCTGATTATGTTCACGCTCTGAAATGTTACATATGAGTGCATGGTTTATGGTTTTGGCTTTCGGCCCGTAACTTGTGGGCTTGATCAATTGAATAGCACCGGATTTGTAGATGACTGGAAGCCCGCAGCAGGCCCGCAGACATATGGCCGATATACCGCGGGATGGTGCCTTCGAATTGAATGAGGCTCTCTGTATTTAAGATTATAAACTCAAAGTCAGGGCTCTCTACTTTTTGCAAGGTGTTTAATTTTGTATTTATTTATTTGTACTTAACACTTGTACAGCGCTACTGAATATGTTGGAGCTTTACAAAGAACTTTAATAATCCACTATAAGAGATAAGAGCTTGTACATGGTGTATTCTGCTCAGGCGTTACTCACAAGCTACTATCGCTAAATAGCGGCTAATCGTGCAACTTTGCATGTGGCACTTCGTTGCGCACACTCAGTTGCATCCTCTTGCGCAGCTGGTGCAGTGGCGCTATTTCACGCCAGTGAGAAGGAGGGAGGCACTGAGAGATCGAAGAGGGAGGCAGAGAAAGAGAGGGAGCGAGAGGGAGCGAGCGAGAGGGAGGGAGGCAGAGAGAGATGGAGGGAGGCAGGTAGAGACATAGAGGCAGAGAGAGGAAGAGAGGGAGGAAGAGAGAGAGGGAGGGAAAGAGGCAGAGAGGGGGATAGACAGAGAGGAGGGAGGCAGAGAGATGGAGGGAAGGAGGCAGAAAGGGGGATAGAAAGAGAGGAGGGTGGCAGCGAGATGGGGGGAGAGAGAGATAGAGGAGGGAGAGAGAGAGAAAGGAGGAAGACAGAGAGGGAGGGAGAGAGAGAGGAGGGAGGCAAGAGGGAGGGAGAGAGAGAGAGGGAGAGAGGGGGGAGGGGTGAAGAGAGACAAAAAAAGAAAGAAGGCAGCGAGAGAGGGAGGCAGAGAGAGAGAGAGAGGGAGTGAGGCAGAGAGAGAGAGAGAGCTGGAGGGAGAGAGAGAGAAGGAAAGCAGATAGAGAGGGAGAGAGCAAGAGGAGGGAGGCAGCGAGAGAGGGAGGGAGAGCAAGAGAGGAACGGAGAGAGGAAGGGAGAGAGGGAGGCAGAGAGAGAGGGAATAAGCGGGAGGGAGCGAGAGAGGGGGCAGAGAGAGGGGGCATAGAGAAAGGGTGGAGGAGAGAGAGTGACGCAGAGAGAGGCAATGAGAGAGAGAGACAGAGAGAGAGGGAGGGAGAGAGTTAGAGAGAGCGAGGGGAAGAGAGAGGGAGGGAGAGAGGGAGTGAGAGGGAGGGGAATGGGAGAGAGACAGAGAGCACATAGAGCACAGAGAGAGGGCAGAGAGAGAGAGAGAGACAGAGGCCACAGAGAGAGAGCACCCACATAAAGAGAGGGTGCACAGTGAGAGGGCACACAGAGAGAGGGGGCGCAGAGAGAGAGATAGCAAAAAGCAGGTGCACAGAGATACAGAGGGCTCGCAGACAGGAAGCACAGAGATAGGGAGAGGGTGCACAGAGTGAAACAGCACAAAGAGAGAAACAGCTCAGAGATAGACAGAACAGACAATTTAACAGATCATATGATCATTTAACTATCATCTATGACGGATGAGTTACTAGTAATAGTAATAATACATTATTATCTCCAGATCCTGAACCCAAAGCAGCATCTCCTTCTCTACAACCCTGCTTCTAACTGCATCCAGGCCTTTTCCAGCTGAGGTAACTTCACTCCTAGACCCAGATCTTAACATTAGCTCATTGTGTGTATTTAGTCTGTGTCTGTTAAATGTACTACAAGTATCATCTGTTAATCTTTGCAAAGCCATGCTTCCTCCACCCCCCTCTCTCTACCTGTGAAATTCCTTTACCTTTCTCGATATTTTTTCTTCTGCAGATCCTGAATTCACAGCAACTTCTCTCGCTCTACAACCCTGCTTCTAATGGCATGCACTTGCCCTCCCACCTACTCCATTCACTCCCACCCACCTTTAATTCTTGTTCTTTTATAGCACAGGTTTGTTCACTATCACCTGCATTTTCCTCAACTTCTACAGACACAGAATAATTAACTATTGACTCTCCTCACATATCTCATCCACTTATGCTTTTTCAACTTCACTCTCTATCTTTCTGGTCTATTCAAATCCCCAATTTCTATTCCTGTCCATGTTCCTGCCTCTTTCATACCCTTTAGATTGTAAGTAGCGAGTTTCCAATCTTGAAGAGTGCTTTGGGAAAAAGCAGTTTCTACAGAGATTTTAAGCTCAAAACAGGGCCATCTATTTTCTTCAGTTGTTAATATTATATTTTTCTCTGTTTTCTTCCCCTGTACAGCGCTACAGAATATGTTGGCGCATTACAAATAATAGTTCATAATAATTAAATATTTAAATATATATATATATAGTGAAACAGTTATCCAAGGGGTTTATGTGAGCCACATTCTTTGCAGTGCTTTCATCCTCTCATATGAATGCAGGAGATAACACTCCTGCTCAGTCAATCAGCTGCACTTGGGCAGACCTAATCTAAGACGACTTATTGAGTATCGGAGCTGCTTATGCACTGATGCACTGATTGCTGGCTGTTTGTCTGACCTGGAGGGAGACATACACAGGGCCTCATTCAAATGCTCCGATTTGCAAGTGGTGATCACAAGCTACGTTGCTATTCTATTGCCTTCCGATTGCAGGCTCTGATTGTGTTACGTTTTGCGACCTGCAATCCCTTCTGACCCTTTGCAATTAAAAAAATTGCTAGTTACTTCCCCCAAAGCCTTTGATCTTTCAAGACCGAAAGTCCTGAATCGCAAACTGCTATTCAATTGCTCCGATCACCCCTTCCGATCCACCTGTCAAGCCCGTAAATGGCAAAAAGCCAACTTGAGCTTACTTGCACAACATTAACCCCATAATGCAGAGGTCCTGATTGGGACCCCTGCAGGATCCCAACATTAACCCCATAATGCAGGGGTATTGATCGGGACCCCCGAAGGGTGCCCACACCAACCTCTTGCTTCAGGGGTTCTGATAGGGACACCAGCAGCATTTACAAATTTTTAATTCCCTGCCGCTGGTCCTTAAAGGGCCCGCGGCACACTAATGGTTGCCCCATGCCACGGGGGTACAGTAAGTACCCCCACGTCAACCAACATTAACTGCCCATGCTGCGAAGTCCCCATCAGGACCCCCGGACGGTCCCCACATTAACCCCTGCTGTATTCAAATTTCAAAAATCACTCCCTGCGGGTCATTAAAGGACCTTAAAGTTCCTTAAAGAACCCATGCTAAAAAAAAAAATCACCACCTGCCGTGGGTGTACCATAAGTATCCACCCGGCACCTAAAATGAACCCCATCACTCAATATAGACTCCCATGAGACTAAAATTAACCCCCTCAGTCCAATAGGGCTCTATAAAGACCCCTACAGGACACTATTAACCCCTATGTTAACACTATAAGTGCCATGATGGTCCACCCGGACCCTCATGACACAAAGTCTAAGCACTACACTATTAATCCTAGCCATAACCCATTAACCCATCTAGGCCTATTTAACCCCATCTAGTTATATTTATCCCCATCTCTTATGGGGCTCTTTACAGACTGCCCATAAGTCTCTCTTTAACCTTATCAGTCCCATAACAGTTTATAAAGACCCTTATGGAACAATGAGAACCCTAACAGTAACCCCATAAGTGCCATGAGGGTGCTCAGGACCCTCATGACACTATGTACAAACACTACACTACACTATCCCCCCCAATAAACCAATACATCTGAACTAACCACCCTATAACTAATTACCCCCTCTACCTTAACCTATTAACCCCTCCCCTACCTCCCTAACACCTACCCTACTTACTTAACCCCCTATTAAACCTCCAACACCCACTAATTACACAAAATAAAAATAAAATAGATTACAGTAAAAAGCACCATTACAGAAAATAATAAAATAACTATTACAGAAAATAAAAAAGCTCCACTCCAGAAAAAAACACCCCACCACCTACAAAAAAATAAAACAATACTACTCACATAAAAAACTTAACAATACAAGCAAAAATAAACACATCCCTATCCCAATACAACAAAAACCCACACCCAGCAGAAAAATAAAGTTAAAATCATATCACTAACCTTGCAAAAATGGCTCCCTCAAGCAACAACGGATTTCTTGCCTTCATACCTAGGTCTTCACATGTCTAGCACACCTACAAGAAAAATAAACATTAGAATTAATAAAAAAATAAACACAACATATAATCAAGAACAGTCTAAATAGTACACTTACCTTTCCGCAATGCCTCTGTTCTCCTTCTGGTCTTCTCCGGCAGGGCCCCTCCAAAAAACCCTGACGCGCTCAAAATAAAAAAATCTAACAGATCTCCTTGGTGCAAATGAGGCAGCAGCCTGTGTGGAGACCTGGAAGTCTGAATAAATTATGCAAACAAACTGTAGGAGTGTTTGTTTTGCCTGTACAGGTTTAGCCAGTGGCGGCTGGTGACTTTTCAAGTTGGAGGGGCGCCAGGGCGAAACATAGCCACTCCCCCTTTTCAAACCACACCCATTTTTATAACTCCTCCCCCTAACGTCATAATGACCTTTATAAGCCCCGCCCAATGACCTTATACCTGTAAAGCCCATTGAAATACATGATCAGCAATGCAGAAATGTCAAGAAGTAAAGTAACAATGTGTTAAATTCATTGGTATACAATATAGATTGAAAAAACTAATGTGACAAGACTACAGCAATATCATAATTGCACCTATACGCATTAACAGAAAAGTTAAAGGAGTGACACCTACCATAAGTCGGCTCTTCTTCTAGAAACAAATCTGCAGCCACATAGGGTTTGCACCTGGGGTTGAAAGAAAACAAGCAAATCAATCAGACCATTCAAGAACAAAACCATACTTAAAAAACATTAAAAGACCAAGTGGAACCATATAGGCCCCAAACATACCTTAGAAGACCAAGTGTGACCATAGGCCCCAAACATACCTTAGAAGACCAAGTGTGACCATATAGACCCCAAACATACCTTAGAAGACCAAGTGTGACCATAGGCCCCAAACATACCTTAGAAGACCAAGTGTGACCATAGGCTCCAAACATACCTTAGAAGACCAAGTGTGACCATATAGGCCCCAAACGTACCTTAGAAGACCAAGTGTGACCATAGGCCCCAAACATACCTTAGAAGACCAAGTGTGACCATATAGGCCCCAAACGTACCTTAGAAGACCAAGTGTGACCATAGACCCCAAACATACCTTAGAAGACCAAGTGTGACCAAAGGCCCCAACCATACCTTAGAAGACCAAGTGTGACCATAGGCCCCAAACATACCTTAGAAGACCAAGTGAAACTATATAGGCCCCAAACATACCTTAGAAGACCAAGTGTGACCATATAGACCCCAAACATACCTTAGAAGACCAAGTGTGACCATAGGCCCCAAACATACCTTAAAAGACCAAGTGTGACCATAGGCCCCAAACATACCTTGGAAGACCAAGTGTGACCATATAGGCCCCAAACATACCTTAAAAGACCAATCAGCACTGTATAGGCCCAAACCAGTGGATCTTGGGATTCAAGAAAACAACAACATTTCACTTCTGTTTAGACAACACAATAATCAATGTCAAACAAACACGTTGAATTAGCATATGGATAACCATATGAGCAGTAACGCCACGCCAAGGCTTCAACAATTGTTACTGACCATTCACACACCCTTCATATCTCCTTCCATATGCACACCCACACACCATTCATACTTTACTTACCACTAGTTATTTTTGGTAGCTCGGTGGTGCCATTTCTGAGAACTTTACGTACCCTTGAAGGTGCCTCCAATTCCTTCAAACCAATGCATTTAACCGCTCCAGGGCCATGGTGCTTCTTAAATACCTTTTTATCCTCTTCAATGTGGAGAAGCATCTTTCTGATTCTGCAGTCATCTTCGATGTTGTAAGGAGGATTCCTTATAGCTTCACTGTCTCTGTGAAATCATTATGCAGATTAAATTGATAGTAAAGTTGGTGCAGAGCAACAGCACTCGTACAGACATGAAATTCTGGCTTCCGGTACACAAGTGACCCTTGGAAGTGCCTCCAATTCCTTCAAACCACGCCAAGGCTTCAACAATTGTTACTGACCATGCACACACCTTTCATAGCTCCTTCCATATGCACACCCACACACCGTTCATACTTTACTTACCACTAGTTATGTTTGGTAGTGAGGTGGTGCTGCTTAACGCAGTTTATCTTTGCACACCCTGGGGATATGCATTCTTCTTTGCTTCAATCACTTGTATTTAAATTTTGCACTGCGATCTTTCAAAGAACAAAACTTCTCAATGGTTTTTTCATTGAAGTCTGGGATCTCGGAAATCAGTTGCTTTTCCATTAAGAGCATCGCCAATGCATTCAACCGCTCTCGCTACATGGTGCTTCTTAAAAAGGTTTTTATCCTCTTCAATGTGGAGAAGCATCTTTCTGATTCTGCAGTGGTCATCGGTGTTGTAATCAGGATTCTTAATCATTTCACTGTCTCTGTGAAATCATTCTGCAGATTAAATTGATGTAAAAGTTTGTGCAGAGCAACAGCACTTGTACAAGCATGAAAATCTGTCTTCCCATACAGAAGTGACAGCTCAGTGCGTAATTGTTCCTTCTTCAGTATTGGATATGCTTGCACGGTGTCTTCCAGAGCTTGGGTTGGAAAGCAAAGGTCAAGTGTTTTATACAAGTCACTCTGAACAAGTTTGGCACTGACTAGGTGATTTGAAAATGAAAAACGTTCTTTTGCATGAACCCCCACTATGTCACATACCTCTCTTGAAAGTTGTCTCAAGGTTGAGATCTCTGCACTCCGTCTGTGGACTGTTACATCACTCGGAAAACTTGCTTCTATCTCGTCAACAGAATTACGGATTTTCTGGATGCTGGCGACAAAGTCTTCTGTGACTTTTTTGATATAAACAATATCCGTGTCTCGCTTCTGAAGCTGACTATAGAGGATGTCAACATGTGTCATTATTAAATGAAATAATTTAAGGAAGTAAAGGAACTCCCTGTCTTCCAGCATTCCAATGAAACCGGCGGCTTCACGTATAGATGTTGGATCAAAGTTTAGACATGCTTCAATTGTCTGGAAACACTCAAGTAGCGCATCTCTGTTCTCGTAGATGACGTTCACAGTCCTAACGTTGAAGTTCCATTGTGTCGGTGCACCTCTTGGAAGTCTTCTACTAACTACCTCATCCAGAACTCCAGTCCTTTTTGGAGAGCGTGAAAAAAAAGATGGTATGCCGCCTATGTTGGAAAAAAAAACTCGAACTCTTCCAATCCTTGAAACTGCTTTCTCCATTATTAGGTTCAGTTGGTGAGCATAGCAATGGACGTAGTGTGCGTTCGGGTACACGTCTTTTATTTTTCTTTGAACTCCTCCTTGATCTCCACGCATCACACTGGCACCATCGTAGCTTTGAGCTATGAGTTTCTTCTTGTCTTCTGGCTTTGGGAGAACAGTATTCAGACTTTCCAGCACAACAGCAGCAATCGAGTCTGCATCCGTTGATTTCATTTCCGTGAAGCCATCAAATCTTTCCACCACTTGATGCTTCTTGTCAATGTAGCGATAGACTACAACGCACTGTGTCCTAGCGGAAATATCGGTTGTTTCATCCGCTTGGATTGCCACAAACTGGGCTTCCTTAAGCTCTTGGTGAATCACTTCCTTAATAACTTCATGCATGCAGTCCAGTAGCTCATTCTGCACGGTTTTGGACGTGCCCTTAAACACAGTTGCAGTCTTCAAATGCTGTTCCATTGCACTATCGATACTGCCAACCAAATCCACCAGGCCTCGAAACACTCCTGGATTTAGCGATGTTTCACTCTCGTTGTGTCCTCTTAATGCCAGTTCAAAAGCACCACAAAAGCGAACACAATCAATTATCTTGGAAAGGATGTACCGGTTCTTAGCCACTTCTTTGTTGTGTTTTTGAATACTGACTTGGTATCCTTGGTCCAGTTGAATTGCAATGTTCGCATGTCCAAGCATCTCAAACTTGATCCTGTTATCCAAGTGAGCTTTAGAACTTTTTTGTTTCGCCAATTTATCAGCTAGATGTTTGACGTCAGTCACTCCAGTTTTGGTCCAAGCAGCGTCACCACCAAATAGGATGCATGGGAAACAATATAAGGCCTTCCTAGAAACGCTTCCACAAAGCCAGTCATTCTTCTTGTACCATTCAGTATTGAAAGTACGGATATATTGCTTCCCTCTATCTCTTGCGATTTGCTGCAGATTTATCTCTGGTTGGTCAGGTCCTAACCGTTTTACTTCCACCTTCTCCTCATAGGTTAGGGTGCTGAAAGGCTTCACAAGTAGAGAGTCAATAGTGTTCATTTCTGATACCAATAGAAGAAAGAGATCACGGTATATTAATTTTTATTATGTCACAAAATTACTTTAAAATAACAGTGTGTTGAATTCATTGGTATACATTACAGATTACAAACCCTCATGTGACAAGACTACATCAACATCAAATTTGCACCTATACGCATGGACAGAAAATTAAAAGCAATGATACTCACCAACAGTTGACTCTCCTTCTCGGGGTATTCACGTTCAGTAATCTGCTTCCACAGATAGTTTGCACCTGGGGGGTGATAGAAAACAACAAAAAAAACATTAGAACGTTCAAGACCCAAACCGTAACTTTTAAAACCTTAAAAGTCCAAGTGTTACCATATACTCACCTACAGTTGACTCTCCTTCTCGGGGTATTCATGTTCAGTAAGTCAACCAACGAGTCCAAACAAATCTGCTTCCACAGACTGTTTGCACCTGGGGGGTGATAGAAAACAACAAAAAAAACATTAGAACCTTTAAGACCCAAACCGTAACTTTTAAAACCTTAAAAGACCAAGTGTGACCATATAGGCCCCAACCGCACCTTAAAAACCCTAAATAACCAAGTGTGACCATATAGGCCCCAACCGCACCTTAAAAACCTTAAATAACAAATTGGGACCATATAGGTCCCAACCGCACATTAAAAACCTTAAATAACAAAGTGGGACCATGTAGGCCCCAACCGCACCTTAAAAAACCTAAATAACAAAGTGGGACCATGTAGGCCCCAACCGCACCTTAAAAACCCTAAATAACAAAGTGGGACCATGTAGGCCCCAACCGCACCTTATATATATGTATATCTCAATATATATATATATATATATATATATCACATATATAGTTGTGAGCGTACGAGTCGTTGCTCACGCTTGCGGGCTCGCGCAGCGAGCCGCGGCCCTCGCGTAGCGAGGTCACTGGGCAAGGGCCTCAGTTGCTGGCATGGAGCGCCGAAGGCGCTCCATGCCAGCAACTGAGGCCCCTCGCGAAGCGAGGGCCTCAGTTGCTGGCGAGGTCACTGGGCACGGGTCTCAGTTGCTGGCATGGAGCGCCGAAGGCGCTCCATGCCAGCAACTGAGGCCCCTCGCGAAGCGAGGGACTCAGTTGCTGGCGAGGTCACTGGGCAAGGGCCTCAGTTGCTGGCATGGAGCGCCGAAGGCGCTCCATGCCAGCAACTGAGGCCCCTCGCGAAGCGAGGGACTCAGTTGCTGGCGAGGTCACTGGGCAAGGGCCTCAAACCCTCGCAAAATTCACGTCGCTACTCAAAAAACACGACACACAAATTACGACACTCGCTAAATTTTACGAGGCACGCAAACAACGTACGAAACACGTTACCACACATTACGACCTCGCAAACATCGGACGCAACACGCCGACATACAAACATTTAAAACACAATACATACACACAGCACATACATAAAAAACTTACCTACACCAAGAGGGAGCACCCAGGACCTCAAAAATGCAACTTACACCTCGATTTTACTCGAAATAAAACAGTTTAGAGACTAAAAAAAAAACGAAGCGAGAGAAAAAATGGCCGCCGAACAAAACGAAAACGAGGCTACAGCACTCTAAACTCGCAAAACACCACAAGAAACTCGCAAAACACCACAAAACACCTACGGATATTCCGATACAGACCTATACCACACATTACTCGCCATTTTACACCAATGCGGAAGTACACGACTACGCTAACGGTTTGGTCTCGCGCACGCACAGTGTTACACTGCACACATTCAGCATGCTTATACAGCAGCTCCACACCACTAATGCTGCAGCAGCATCAACACAGATTGCCAGCTCTTCATCACAATGCTTCAAAATAGGTACAATATATTCATTTACTAATTTAGCTACCTTACTATTTCATTGCCGTCATTTTTTGAAGGGCAATTCACTAGTATATATATATATATCAAGATATCTATCAATCAATCAATATATATATATATATATATATATATATATATATATATATATATATATATATATCTCAATCAATATATATATATAAATATATATAAATATATATATATATATATATATATAAATATATATATATATATATATATATATATATATATATATATATATATATCACACACACACACATAAAAAATATACATAAATATACATAAACATACACATAAAAAATATATATTAATTGATATTTATTATTTGATTAATTGATGTACTTTATTACTTATTTTATTATATTGTTCATGTATTTCTAATAGACATTATTTTTTATACATATTACAGTGCTATTTATTTGCTATACATGTTACAGAATATTATCCTGTAACATGTATATCACATAAATAGCCCTGTAATATGTATAATACATACAGGGTCAAACAAGTTCACACTAACCTTTTTTTTCCCTTACAGGCTTCCATACCTGCTTGCTGATTTGCTAATTTTTCTCATTGGTTGAAATCGATGTCAATCAAAAATTTCAGCCAATCAGTCCTTCAAAAATTAGTATATAAGGCATATAAGGCAGAGCGTGGGGAAAAAACAATTAATCGCGGGTGGAGCTCCTTGTAGGAGGAGCTCTGTTAGTTTGTTGTTGTTTTTTTTTAGACCGTCTGGTTTTTTTTGGTGGAGGCCTCTTTCAATGGGCCAGAATGAATGGACAATGGCTTCAATCAAGATTGGATTATTTTTTGACAATGGCTTCAATCAAGATTGGATTATTTATTTGACATGGGCTTAAATCAACATTGGATTATTTATTTGACATGGGCTTCAATCAACAATGGATTATTTATTTGACATGGGCTTCAATCAACATTGGATTTTATGACATGGGCTTCAAATAATCAAAATTGGATTATGACTGTATCCAGGGCACTGAGGGCAGAAGGCCAACGCTGGAGGGGTCAATTTGACAGGTAAGTATGTGCTGTTGTTTATTTTATTTTTATTATTGTTTGCTTAGTATGTATGTGCTGTTTACTTTATTTGTATTATTGTTTGTTTAGTATGTGTGCTGTTTTTACTGTATTTTTATTATTGTTTTTCCCTTACCTTATTTTTATTTTATCTTTAAAAGTGACAGGCACATGCATGTGCCTGTTACTTCTAAAAATTTAATAAAAATAGGGGGGGTTGGTAGTTGGATCAGGGTGGGGTCGGTCAAGCTCACGCGGCCATCGGTCGGTCAGTGGCCGTGTAGGCCACATGGAGGCCATGATCAGGGGTGACACAGGCCTCATGGGGGTGATCATCCACCCCCATGTGGCCTGTGCAACCCCGCTCACCGCCCGATTACCCCGATCACAGTGATCGGGGTAATCAGGCGGTGGCATAGCATAGGCCACATCGGGGTGGTGATGATCGGGCCTCGGGGATGGCACAGGCCACATGATGGAGGTGATCAGGGGTGGCACAGGCCTCATGGGGGTGATCCGATCACCCCCATGTGGCCTGTGCCACCACGCTCACCACCCGATTACCCCGATCACCGTGATCAGGGTAATCGGGCGGTGGCATAGCATAGGGCAGGCCACATCGGGGTGATCGGGGGTGGCACAGGCCACATGGGGGTGATGGCTGGGGGTGGCACCAGGCATTGCAGGCCTAGGTCGGTCGTCGGTGGTAGGTAAGTTGGTGGGTGGCTGGGTAGGTGGCAGGCAAGGCAGGCATAGTGGGGTAACTGGGGGGACCCTACCTTTTATTAGGGGCACTAGGGGTTTGGTTTGGCCAGCGGCAGGGCAGGTGCCAGGTAGACTTACTGTTAGGTTGGGCAGAGCAGATGTGAGTAGATTCAGCCAGGGAGGTCTCTCAGTCTCAGCGTGAGCAGGGTCAGGAAACAGAAAGAGGGAAGGGACAGGCAACTGGTGGTTTTATTGACTGTAGATGTCAATCAAAAAGTAAACTCGAGGCCCTTTTAGCTGGCGGGCGCTCGGAGCTAACGGTCTGGGTGGGTTTACATTGTTCTCTTGGCAACTGTACAGCCTTCCATCATTGATTGGTCAATGATGGGAGACTGTCAGTCATTAAATTGATACATTTATGACCACCCATGCATATCGTCACTGTGCTGGTGGGCGGAATGCATTAACGGTCAGGGGGCCAGGCCAGGCCTCATTGAAGAGAAGAGTCTAAAGGTTAGTGTACTTTACTAGTGTAATATGATCCCAAAGGGATGCAGGGGGCTACAATAGATACACAGCAGCATTAGTTAATATATACACACAGCGCAAAGGGTTATCTTAAAGTGACAGTTTCCCTGAGAATAGTTTGCTCCTTTTATTACTGTATTAACACTTGAATGGTGATGTACATATTATATTTAATTGTTTTTGGGTTATTACTAATAAATTATTGTGTTTCTTTATTGCAGGGTCACGAAAATATTTGGCGGGGCGTTTGCCCTGACGCCCCAATGGACGGGCCGCCCCTGGGTTTAGCTAGATAAGATCTGGTCAGTGCAGAAATTGTATATTAGTTAAGGTAGTGCTTCAGTTTAAGCTAGGCATATTATTTTCTTTGATTAGTTTTAGTTTGTTATTTGCGTATTACTGATTAAATTACAGTAAATCTTTGAAAAGTATATAGAGCCGCTTATGTTACTCCATTAACGTGCCTGAAACCCGTGAACAAACCCAGAGAAGACTGGTTACTTGTCACATTATAAATAGTTCAGATAATTAAATTAGTTCAAATAATAATTTTAAAATCACCAACTTTACCTCAAAGTAAGTTTTAATTATTATTTATAATACAACCAAAATAACATATTTATTAATTTAACAGCTTTGATGGAAATTAAACCTGCAAGCCTAACTCCATAATCAATATTGGAAGTACAAAATATATAAAATATATAATACTAACTACTTGCCCGTCAAAAATGACTGCATGATATAGTGTTATACATTGTGTTTTCTGTCTGTTTATGTACTATCTCTCTGTATACTATGCATGTCTCTCTGTACATCTCCTGTGTCTTCTCAGACTTTTTCAAAAGTATGGAATAATTCAGTAAACCAATAAAAATATAATATTCGTTATTACATCCGATTTGTATATTTTTATCTCTAAGCAAATAATGAAGAATATCTTCATATTAAACGGCAAACATGTACCGTATATACTTGAGTATAAGCCGACCCGAGCATAAGCCGAGGCACCCATTTTACCACAAAATACTGGGTAAAATGAGTGACTTGAGTATAAACCGAGGGTGGGAAATGTGCTGCCCCCTGTGTCCCTCTTGTGCCATCTGTGTCCCCCACTCTCTCTGTGTCTCTTCTCCCCTCTCCCTTCCCTGTGTCTCTTCCCCCCTCCCTTATCACCCTCCTCAACCTCCCTCCTCATCCTTAACCTCCCTCCTCATCCTCAACCTCCCTCCTCATCCTCAACTCCCTACACAACCTCCCTCCTCATCCTCAACCCCTCCTCAACCCCCCATCCTCAACCCCCCTCCTCAACCCCCACATCCTCATCCTCTCTCCTCAACCCCCCTCCTCATCCTCAATCCCCCTCCTCAACCCCTCCTCCTCATCCTCAACCTCCCTCCTCATCCTCAACCTCCCTCCTCAACCCCCCATCCTCAACCCCTTCCTCAACCTCCCTCCTCAACCCCCCATCCTCAACCCCCTCCTCAAGCCCCCATCCTCATCCTCCCTCCTCAACCCGCCATCCTCATCCTCAACCCCCTCCTCAACCTCAACCTTCCTCAACCTCAACCCCCCTCAACCCCAACCCCCTCCTCAATCTCCCTCCTCAACCCCCCATCCTCATCCTCTCTCTTCAACCCCCCATCCTCAACCCCCCTCCTCTTCATCCTCAACCTCCCTCCTCATCCTCCCTCCTCATTCTCAACATCCCTCCTCAACTCCCCTCCTCAACACCCTCCTCAACCTCCCTCCTCAACCCCCCATCCTCAACCTCAACCCCCCTCAACCCCAACCCACCTCCTCAACCTCAACCCCCCTCAACCTCCCCCCTCAATCCCCCTCAACCCCAACCTCCCTCCTCAACCCCCCTCCTCAACCTAAACCACCCTCAACCCCCCTCCTCCACCTAAACACCTCCCCCCTCTCCCCTCACTTACCTGCTTGTGCTCCGGTCTCCGCTCCTTGACTCTGCGTCAGCGCGCATGTGACGTCACATGTGCACCGCGTCATTAGCATATACATTCCACATATTATCTAAATATACAGAACATTTTATCTCATTTTTATTTTTGTAAAATTACAAAACCTCATTATATACAATATTTTTAGTAAATACTCTCCCATCATCTAATAGCTCACCTTGTTTTTCTGTTTGTTTCACAAACACTTTAATAGTTGACCATGTACAAATACTGGTTCCTCCAAAAACAGACCAACAGAATTAAAATTTTGACCTTGTGATTTATTTATGGTCATGGCAAATGCCATAATAATTGGGAATTGTCTTTGAAGTACAATCGGCAAACTACTTTCACTTGGAGTCAAATCTATTGTGGGAATAAAAACTCTTTCACATTTACGTGTACCATTCAGAATTTCAGCATATATGAAATGATCTTTTAAATCCTTAACAATTAATCTGATACCATTACAAAGTCCTTTTTTGGGTTCATATTTTGGAGTAACTTGACAATTGCCCCTTTTTTATCTGCAAAATATTTGGTGGCATTCCAGATGGTGTTAATGAATTTATAAATTCAGTTGAAAAGTTTGTCTCACTCTGTTTGTCATGAGCTAGTACACAATCTGCACTCTAATAATTTTGTTTTTGTTCCATCTACTAATTCCAAAATGTCATTATTCAGAAGCAATGCATCTTTATTTTTCAATGTTAATATTACTTTTTGTGCAAGCTCTGAGTAATCATTGCTAATTATTCCATTTTGGAATATAGCTAATATTATGGAATCCTTACAAATCATTGAAGATGGAATTTTAACAGTATCCTGTGGTAAATTTGGTATTACTTCTTTTTTGCCTTTGCCAATTTTAATCAACCAGCCATTGAATTGATTTTGGCCTTCCGATCTCATATTATTTTCTAATTTAAGATGTGTAAATTCTTTCCATAGAGTACTTGACATTAAACATGTTTCAACAATGTCTGTTTGATTTCCATGGGCAATAGCAGGTAATGTTTGCCTAAAATCCCCACCTAACAATGTAAACTTCCCCCACAAAAGGCAACTCATTAGCTATGAATTCACGTAAAAAAACAATCAATACATTGAAGAGCATGGCAAGACATCATTGTTGCCTCATCAATTATAATTACATTTACTTTTTCTTAGATTTGTAGCTTGAAATTATGTCATTATAATATCCAAGACTGATGCATCCAAAATGGGAACTGGAAGTTTAAATCTACTATGTACAGTTCTATCACCTTCCAACAAAAGTGCAACAATTCTAGTAGTTACAAATGAAAGTACAATTTCACCTTGACCTCTAATTAAACATACCAATAAATTATAGAAATAAGTTTTGCCCAATCCACCAGGTCCATCTAGATAAAAATAACGCTCCTTGACCATTTCGTCATCTAGTGCTTGTTGCATGGCTTTTAATGCTCTATTTTCAATTTATTCAAAGTAGCATTTTTTCTTGTGCTTTTTGTTTTTCAACAACAAAGTCATACTGTTCATAGTTTATTTCCTCTATAATTCCTGAATCTGGCCGATTGAAAGTTGGACAACTTAAGCCATGACAAAAAAAGACCTCTTGAATTTCCATTAATCCTTTCAATTCTGCAATGGACTCATAATAATGTTTCAAAAAGTCTTCACACATATTTAATTTAAATTTGTGCCACAAGGATAATGCATTAGGTACAATACAAAATAGGTTATATAATTATTTGAAAAGTTAGGTTTATAAAAACCTCTTAAAGATTTGAAAGGAGGAGTTAAGTTGTTTTTTTTGTAAAGATTTGAGACACCTTATAACGATTTTTATAATTAGTCAATCAAAACGTAATGGTATAGTTGGGTTTTTCACTTTAGCTAAGCATACTATAATTGGTTAAAAAATTTTTTTTTTATTAATAGTTTTTTCAAATAACAAATTTTGAAGTAATTCACATCTTTTTTAGATAATATAATCACTTATGCTCACCTCCTTCGGCCTATACCGGCCTCACACTTCTTATTATTGGCGTAGAGCCTAGGAACAGGTCTCAAATGTTGTTTTTTATGGGGGGTTTTAAGTATGCATGTTAGTATGAATGGTTATGTAACCAAAATATAATTTATTTATTTAAAGGTTCCTAAGAATAGGAAAAGGTTGGGTTGTTTCCAGAATCAATTTCTCATTATTTATCTGTATGAAGCAGTCAGAATTAAACATATAATCAAAGTTAGCAAACTATCACCTTAAATGTCAGTTAAATGTATTTCTTTTAACGTAAAAGGTCTCAATTCCCCTAGTAAGAGGAGCTCTTTATTGAGACTGGTAGAACAACAATTTCTCCAATATTTTATTTCTCCAAGAAACGCATTGGGACGGGAATAAGATACCTACTGTACATTTAAAAAAAAATAATAGAGGTGTTTCAATACTATTTAGTAAAAAACTTATAATTAATGAAGGACTAGTGGAAATAGACACTTATGGGAGATACATTTTTAAAGGTTTACATTGGTCAACCTATACTTTCCAAATTTAAAACAAGCACATTTCATAAAAAAATTGATTTATAAAATTAATAAATATAATTATGGTATAGTATAAATATAACTATTGGTGTAGTCATGGCTGGAGATTACAATCTCACAATGAATCCCGTCCTTGACAAGAAAATGTATAAACCTATTAAAAATCTAATTAAGATCCAAAACTACTCAAACTTATTACATAAATTGATCACTGACAATTTATATGGTGCCTGGAGGATTTTGTTTCCTAACCAGATTTATTTTTCCATTTTTTTTCTCCAGTTCATAAAATGCACTTTAGGCTAGATTTTTTTCTTTGTGGCCAGACCTACTATGAATCTAATAACTCATGCTGAAATATGTCCTATTACCATCTCAGATCATGCTTACGTATAATTAAAGATCAAACTAAAAATTCTAGTGAGATTAAAAACTTCCAAAAACAAATTAGAATTAACCAGCTAATCTCTGATAAGGCCTTATTTCGCTTACAACAAAAACTTCATCAATATGATAATAAAATTAGCAAATTACTAGCAAATAAGATCAAAGTTAAAAAAACAACACACTAGAATTGAGGGGGGTTTTAGTCAAGGAAAATGGGTCACGAGATCCTTTGATATTGCTAAAGCCTCTGCTTCATATTACTCAAAATCTTTCACAATATATGGAAGCCAAACCTCCTTCAAAGAAAGACATTAAAAACTTTTTAAGGAAATATAACCTTCCAAAAATTACTCCATCTCAATTGGAGGTGTTTAATGCTCCCATTTCTGACTTAGGGCCTCATTCTATTAGCGGCCGTAAATCGGCCGTAAGGCTGCGATTCCTTGCGGGGGTTCTGTTAACTCACGATTCTATTATACGGCCCCGCAAGGATCTCATCTTACGGCCGGCCGCATATCTTGGAACCGGCCGTAAGCTGTGAAATATAAAAACGCAAAAATAAATTCAAGCCTGCACTGTACAGCTCTGTAAATGCTAGGGATCATATTGGGGGACATGAGGATTAAAAGTAACCCACTCTCAAGCTTGCACATCAGCCCAAACCCGAGTTCAAATTAACTGTTTATTTTCCGGCTGCGGCGTGGGCTTGTCTGAGGTGCTCCAAGCACTCTGGACTTTTTACATGGATATTTTACGGATATTAAAAATAAAATATTTTACGGATTTGAGTATCGGATAATTATGTGCTATTTTTTCTAACACCTAAAATCCCTTTATAGTCTTCTCAAAGTGCAGGATGGCTTTATTTGAGCTATTTTATGTGCTTAATTGGTGCTAGCGGGACCTTTTTCCTGCAAGTAAGCAGCGGCTCGTTTTTAGCCTTGCAGAGAGGTTTCCAGGAGCAATTGAATTGCAAATAGGAATTTCTTACGGCCGAAACTCTTGCGGCCGTTTTAGATCAAAGGCTTTCCTCTGGCGCGATTGGCCGCAAGAGATAGCAAGGCACCGGCCGCAAGCCTGCCAGAGCCCCCGGCCGTAAGGGAATAGAATAGCCGAATAGCTTGCGGCCGGTCCTTGCGGCCGGTCCTTGCGGCCCCGCAACGGCTGCGGCCGCTAATAGAATGAGGCCCTTAGAAATTAGTAATACTATAGAATAGTTCAAAAATTACACAACTCCTGGGCCAGATGGTTACAGTAACTTATTTTATTAAAAGTTCAACTCAGTTTTAGCCTTACTTTTAAAAGGTCTATTCAGCAAATGTATGTGTCTGGGCAAAATCCCACAGGAAATGCTAAAAGCCACAATTATTGTTATTCCAAAAAAAGATCAAGATTTTCAAAAATGTGCTAGTTATAGACCCATTTTATTAATGAATGCAGACTTGAAACTTTATTCAAAAATTTTGGCTACCAGACTGGGTGGTATAGTCCATACCATGATATCCACTGATCAAGCCGGCTTTATTCCCGGAAGACATGGTTCAGACAGTGCTAGAAAACTTATGAGCTTAATATCTATTTCTAAGAGTTCTTGTGCTCCCACCCTATTCATTTCTTTAGACGCTAAAAAAGCTTTTGATAGGGTGTGGTGTGAGTACACGAAACTATCACTGTCTGAAATGGGTTTTGGTAATTTCAGCTCACATGCAATTGGGGCTCTTTACTCTGTTTCTTCGGCTTCTGTAGCAGGTATCAACTTTGTTTCTCAGAATTTTGAAATTACGAATGGAACGAGGCAGGGATGCCCTCTCTCTCTCATGCTCTTCACTCTTCTGATCGAACCATTAGACCTAGCTATCAGAACTTCATCTGGTATTGGAGGGGTGAGGGTGGGAGAGAGAGAGCACCACCTTATTTGCCGACTAATTTATTCTGTCTCTTACCTCGCCCAGTCAGTCTTTGAGCCATGTGGAACAAATTATCTCTAGATTTGTTTATATATCCAACTATAAACTAAATGCTTCAAAATCTGAGATTCTTACAATTAATGTCCCTAATAAGATCAGGGAAGAACTGGAGATAAAATTTCCATATAACTGGCATTCAAATTATTTTTATTATCTACAGTAGGAATTACATTCTGTGAAGACATCAGTAGGATGCCTTCTATCAATTTAGGCAAAGTGTTTTTCAAATGGGACAAATCTATAAAAGCTTGGAGTGGTATTTGCTTGTCTTTCTAAGGCAGAGTGGCCAGTATTAAAATGGTCATCTTTCCAAGAATTAATTATATCTTACAATCTATTTCTACTCCTTTTCCAATGGTGTTGCGTACACATTTTCAAACCTTAATTGACAAATTTTTACATTCTGGTAAATATACTAGGTTAAATAGATCAATTGTGGTTAAAACATTTTGTAATGGTGGTATTGGCTATCCAGTAATTAAACTTTACTATGATGCTATCAGATTATAACATGTTCTGAAATGGCTTGATTATAACAATAAATATCCATGGCAACAAATTGGAAATTCACTTATTATGAATCGTGAAACTTAAAGTAGTTGCTTTTCTCTGAAAAATTTCCTGCCAAATATTTAATAAAAGGCTCAGCTATAGTCAAGTCTAATTTACACTATTGGCAACTTATTATTAAAAAGCATGCATATATTCCCTTTCCTAGTTTAATACCTCTAATTTTTACTATTATTAAACTAATGCAAACTACTACAAATTCTAACTTTTCAACCAACTCTTCTCAGAAACTTAGTGAATTTTTTCTTGATAGAAAGCTTCTCCCCTTTTCTCAATTTAAGAAAAAAAACTTGCTATTTCAACCTTTTGTTGGTTAACTTATGAACAATTATAAATATGGGTAGATAAGCATATAACTAATAACGTTTTTGTCAAGCATTTGAATTCAGTTGAATTGCTTCTTAAAAAAATGGACTTCTCCCACCAAGTATCTAAATGTTTTCTTATCATATGATCTAACATTGAAAAAACTAAGTTCGCTTCTTTAATGTTGTGGGAGCAAGACTTTACCACTTCAATTCCCCTAAGTAGTTGGGAAAAAGTTTTCAGAGCTACTAATACATTTATTAAAAATGCTTCCCAAATCTCCCACGACATCAAAGATAAACTTGTCGGAGAAACTGTGGGTGTACTGGTAACCAATTTCATATTTGGTGGGAATGTCCTCTTATTAACCCTTTATTGGTTGAGTGCTATGAATTTATTTCTATGGCACTAAAAAAGACTATTTGTCTCACCCCATATGGTTGTCTATTTCACATTTTTTTTTTGACGCTCTTAAAACCAAAGAACTTGCGTTAATTATTCAGATCTGTTCTACAGTCAAATCTGCCATTATTAGCAGATGCAAACAACCCAACCCTCCTAGTTGGGCTGAAGTCTTTCAAAAAATGTACTATATTAGAGACTTAGAAAACCTCCATGAATCCGGCAAAATTATTAATCAACACAAACTCAAATGGTTGGTTTGGGACTCAATCGTGGAACCTTGAATGTTTAAGCAAATTAAGTTTAGGAGAGATCTTTTTGACCCTCATCTGGGTACTATTATAGGTTATGAATGTGGTGTGAATGAGGCGATATCGGTTTCTTTCTCTTTGTTTTTTCTCCTTGTTACTGCACAACAATTTGTTATACTTTTGTTCAATTATCAGGCATAGTCTTGTCTGTTTGTTTTGTGTATTTTTATCGTTTGAAAAATTAATAAAAATTAAAAATAGAAAAAAAAAGCACTATCTCCCTGTTAAACTATTGCTAAATTCACATGTACTCTGTCATCTGATGATTTAATTCAATTTCTAATTTTACGGTTTTGTTTTTTTCCCAAGCTGCAAATAATAAAGCTTCAGTTTTCTGTGCAAAAAAAGAAAGGAGGAGTTAATTACAGAAGAGCAAGGAGCAGGGGTTGAACAGACTACAAGGGCAATTTGATCCTTAAATACTGTACATTAAAATAACACGAACTGTAGATGTTTCCTAATACTTGAAAACTTTAAATTCACTACTTCAATAAATGTGTGTATTTCTGTCTTCTTTTTCAATATTATCCTCTAATTCGCTTTGCAAGTATAGCTGATTGTTAAAGCCTTTTAATAAATTTACTCCCTCATGTGGTTACATTTTTTTGTTTCTTTAGCAATAAATCCCCAGTAGAAACATGGAAAATAATTATTACCATGATGCCATAGATGACAAATGGAAACTTCTTTTAGCTAAATGCCTATTCTTAGTAAACATATTCCTGGTGGAGAATACTAATGTAGAGAACAAGGTAAATCATAATTTAGGAAGTAAAGCACATGAATGGATAGCAATAATACTGGAAATGGAATGAGACAATAATTACATTTGAGAGTAGACATTAATGTTTGTGCATTGTAACATAGTAATTACAGGAAAGCAATTTCAGTATGCATATTTGTTCATAATTCGTTCATTCAATTAGAACATTTATCAACGTTATTGAAAGTTATTGAAATCACTTAGTATAGTGTCATAAAATATACTCAATTAGCGAAACAGAGTAAGACAGAATTGCATCATATCCTATTATGCTGAAGAAAGGAAATACAACTAAAAGGATATTGTAGGTACCAGTAATCTGCAAAAAAACAATATTTAATGTATCTTATATTGTACAGATCAGAACTCCCACTTACCAGCACCTCTAATGAGAGTCTTAGTTGACCTAGAGATATCTGTGCAGTATAGAATGTTATATTGTTTTATTGAACATAATCAGCACTTCCTGTTGAGTATTTCACTTTTTCATAGTATTATATATTTCTTATTAATTGTTCTTAATCTATAATTTAATAAAGGTTACGTTTTAGATGAATGCTTTCTTTTTTTCAGGTTACCATTTGTGGTGTCATCATGCAGTACCTTAAACATTAGGGGCCCAATTCAATTGAGCAATCGTAAATTACCAGACCCCAAGAGAGAGGCCATAAGTTAAATTGCTATTTAATTGGCATATTTTTGCGGATTCAGGGCGGTTTATGGGTTACGGGCTTGAAAACTTTGTCATGGTTAAACCCGGAACTTACAGCCTACCGAAGGCTTGGATCTTTCAATTCCGCAAGAGTTACAATCGCTAAAATCGCAAAATCGCTCTTCAATTGCTCCAATTCCCAAAGGCTGCAAATGTGTTCACACCCGTAAATGGCAAATAAAGGAGAAAATCCTAGGAGTTCTAGAGAGGACCTGCAAGGGGCTTTAACCCCTGTCCACAGCACTGTAAATGCAAATAAAAAAACAATACTGCACTTTAAATGACGGGGAAAGCGATGCAAGACATTAGAATTAATTGCACAACAGTCTCAAGCTTGATTTTTAAGTTTCGTGTCAGATTATATCGATTTCAGGAATCAATGAGTTAATACATATCATGCCACCCATATGGACTAGAACAGTATTGGCATTCCCTTTTATAATCATGTATTTTGAGGATTTGCAAGTCCGATCGCATATCTGATCCCCGAACCTAATTGATTGACATGTAACCTCCATGTTTTACTGCCGTAACAATGATGTCTCATTTTCTATTGGCTGTTTCAAAATGGGAGATTACGGTCTTGCTTAATTGATTATATTCTTGCCCTGAAACGCATGGTTTACTAAGTCGGCTTTTGCCCCGTAACTTGCGGACTCCTTCAGTTGAATAATACCAGAATCGGAAACAAACAGGAGCCCGCAATATGCCCTCAGACATACGGCCTATATCCCTTAAAACACGGGCTTGCGATTGAATCGGGCTCTAGATTTTCATGGTCTTTCATGCTTCTTTTATTTCCTTCTTTTTCTCTGGCAAAGGAATGACTATATAGTATCCGCTGAAGGGAGGATTTCTCAATGGATAGAGTGCCCATCTATGGATCTCCTTTTTCAATTTACGTTCAGGAGCATGATATCATTTATAATTATATTATTTTTTCACTGTGTTAAAATTTGTCTCATTCAGGGATTTTAGAAAAGACGGGCGATCCTTTTTATATTGGTAATGGTTTATCACTTTGAGACACCACAATGGAAAAACTAATTTTATGAAGGTTAAAAAAAACAACTTTAGGACAACCATAGATAGACACACTGAAAATGTGGGTATTTGCGCTCCACTACTTTTTATTCACTTTAATTACTTTTTAGTAAATAGACTTTTATTTAATAAGATCTAAAAAAATATTTTCACATGTTTTTATTTGACAGCTAAGGAAAAATACTTTTCATGGATAGCATGTAAAGCAAAAGAGAATAAACATATTGAATTTACGTAACTAAAACAAAAATGAGAGTCTTTGGAACAATACTTGAAATGTGTTGCTTAGGAGCAAATTGCCAATGAATCAACGTGGGAGTCTTGTTACATGAACCTAAATATTTGTGTAAACAGATTGAAGGATTTTTATCTTTAAACTTATGTTTGTGCTATTTAGTCATTGTTATGTTTATACAGGCTGGGATGGAAATCATATCCAAATACTGAATGTATGCACATAAATTTGTGATTTGCATGGATACATGCTAAGTAATACATATCTAATATGGAGAGACTATAGACCAGTGTTTCTCAACAGCTGGTCCTGGATTTTTGCATAAAAAAAATTTAGATTGCTTGATTACTTAAATCACAAGAAAATGTATAACTAAATTAAATTGATTAAACAAGAAGTGTAATCTGGATGTTTAAATGTCCACTGAAGTCACCAGGTGTGCTTTGCATCATCAGTTAAAAGGCATAATAAAAAGGGATTATTTTTTAAAGATTGCAACAGAGTTGATGGCATTAGAGTCAGGGGTTGTAAACAGTGCTGTAGCTAGAGCTTTTCCCTCCCGGGGCTATCCCTGAGGTGACACCCCACCATCAAACTCAGGGGCAGCCCCGGCAGCAAAAGCACAGACACACACACATAGACACACAGACTTATACTCACAGACACACACACAGACTTAGACACACACTCACAGACAGACACAGACTTACACATACCCACACACACACACTCACACACACAGGCACACACACATACACTGTGTGTTGTGTTATATCATACTTTAAAGTGTTAAATGCATGAAAAGTAGATGTTATCACATGTTTTTTGGCTATTTGTTGAAGCATAAGAGTGTGCTTACGTTGCTTCCCATGAAAGTTACCTAGCGTGTCTTCTCAAAAATTAGAGCTTCAAAATGACTACACTCGGTAAAATAGGACTCTACTTTAGTACTAGATATAAAACAGTTACATATTTTTTATTTCATTTAAGCTACTGCATGATGAATACAATTGTGACTGTGATACCCTGGTGCTACTAGATGTGGGGAGCAGAATCACTTGTCATAAGCTAATGGCAATGTGATTAAATTGGATTTTTAAAGACTTGCAAATACAGTGCCCTCTCGGTACACGACTACTTAAGAACACGTTGATTTCGGTACTAGCTATGTCTGAATGAGAAAAAAAATGAGGAAAATGTTATGCTTCCGTGGTACTTGTTATGCGCACTCCTCCCTATATAGTGTCTCACCAGGAAGTTAAACAAAGTACTATGGTGTAGTGGTGAAGTAGGGTAGAGTGCCTACAAGAGCCCAAGAGCAGTCTGTGCCTCCAAGAGCCCAGAACCGAAGTGCCATCTATGCCTACAAGAATCAAAGTGTAACCTGTGCCTATAAGAAAGTTCCAAGCAATAACCTCTCTCCTCCTTCTCCACTACATCACCACCATCCCATTGGGCCCTCAAGTCCTCTCGCTGAATTTAATTATTGTTTTTTTTTATTTATGTCTGTTTAGTTTTAAGGTTTTATATCAAGGATCAACACCATCATTTCAAACTAAATGTGAAATGTTTGGGGTTCAGAACAGATTGTGAAATGCTTGTTTGGTACTCATAATTTTTTTGATACTCAACCTGCCTTCCACTGTATATACTGTATATACTTGAGTATAAGCCAAGTTTTTCAGCCCTTTTTTTAAGGATAAAAGGGCCCCCTCGGCTTGTACTCAAGTCACTCTCCACCCGTGTCTCTCTAACCCCCCTGTGTCTCTCTAACCCCCCCGTGTCTCTCTACCCCCCGTGTCTCTCTAACCCCCCTGTGTCTCTCTAACCCCAAGTGTCTATTTCCCTCCCCCCTCCTCATCCTCAAGCCCCCTCATTCTAACCTCCCCCTCCTCATTCTACCCCTCTAAATACCTCCCCCTCTTCCTTTCCCCTCACTTACCGGCATCTGAAGCTTCTGCTCCGATCTCCGCTCCTTTCCGGCGTCTTAAAAAGGTGTGCATGTGACGTCACGCCATTAGCAAATACCGGGTGCCGGCACCCGGTAAATGCTAATGGCATGACGTCACATGCGCACCACGTCAAGACGTCGGAAAGGAGCGGAGGCCGGAGCAGAAGGTGTTGTAGTTAATCAGAAAATTGTTATGATTCATATCTTGTTCTTGTCTCTGTAGGTGTTAATAGCCAAATCTAACGACCATGAAAGCATGTTCTTCATCTTCGAGCAGTACAATACCATCATGTGAGTAAAAACTCAACCCTGTTCCCAACAGGAATTCGATCAGTGTCATTTACCACTGCAGATAGATCTGAAATGCAATATATGACTACATATATCTTCACTTATGAACATGACTGGAGTACATTTCAATTATAATGAATAGTGTCCCGGCTTTAGAGTTGCACAGTCCCATTAAGATCTGCTGATCCAAACCAGTAGTTATACATGCGTTTTTGTTGCATTTCATCCTGTTAACAGTATGAAAGCGGATTAATATATTTCATGTCATACAAACAAAATGCATGATTTCCTTGGTTTGACATCAGGATCAATATGCATGTGTTTAGGGGTAATGTGAACAGTGTAATCTGTCTGGCCTTGGTACCACCCATATACCTGTAAGATGTGATATCAGTATGGCACAACTATTGCATGTAGATAGTGAGTACTTCATGCCTTGTTGTATTACACATCTTCAACATATTCCAGGAAGGCTGATTGAATAGGACAGAATCAATATGTTTATCACTACTCGTAGATGGCGTTCATGTTAATTGTTTTATTGTAGTGTCAAGAGCAAAAACAATGTACTATAATAACAGCTTATGATTGTTCTAACACCTCCTCTTTATGATTCCAGATGCCTATCATCTATTTGGGAATCAGCAGTAATGTATGAAAACAACACTGTGTGTAAAATTGATTAGTATTACATGATCCATGATTTCTAGCATTTGTAATATATAGCAGATGGAGACCATCTGGTTGCTATATGCACATTAATGGTTATTTCTATGAAATGGAGTGTTATATGATGTTCCTAAGTCACATTCGATTATGGTTATTGTGGTGTCCTAACCACCCTAGTAGATGCTATGCTTTAACCGTATGATGTTTTCGTACAAACGGTTAACCCTTTAGATGTTCTTGGATTGCCCACAGCCTCTTGCACTTCCGGTTTTGGTCCACCCCACACCCATGAAATTAATGCACAGTCTTGTCCATTACTGATTGTACTCTGTGTATGAAATAAAGCTTTGTTTTACTGTTCTCACGGTATCAGTTTGTTTTCAATGGTTGTGGTTATGGGACATCCACATACATCCCATTTGTTTCACATTCCTATATCTGTAAACTAATGATCCCTAGTTACTATGCAATGAATTAATACATATAATAATAATAATAATAATAATAATAGGATATCATAATATGATATATATCATATATGATAATAAAGGGTTAATACACATGACAGGTCCAATTTGTGAAAGTTTTGAGTATCAACATTCCCTTGAAGGCCTGATTGGAATATGACAGGTGATATTGTGAAACACTTAATGGGAGGTCAGCCAATGATAATGGGTATACACTCCAGTATCTTTGGCATGCAGACCTTGTGGAACAGCACAGGTAGAGTGTTAGATGAGTAGTGTTGGGAGTCCATAGGGTCACAAAGAGTCAGACACAACTGAATGACTGAACAACAAATAATAAAATGTTCCCCTGGTACTTGATCTATGTGATGTGGCGGTGTAATATGGCCACTATTTGTTTTCCCCATTTTAGGTGTGAGGAGCGAGATGTATTTGCAATCATATATATATTCCAGGGTCCACATTAGAGCCTCTGTGAGTGAGGAAAGGTTAATATGGCACCAGTTTCATGTTTTTGTGTTGCTATTTAATCAGGTAGTGTGTCTTTAATAGCTTTATGCATGTTGAAGCATGGCTTTTCATTTTGGCATATGCATGACCATTCCACCATATGATGAAATCAATTTTTTTTTTAAATGCCTATTTTTATTGGGGAATTAATGTTGCAAGTAATTGTAATGCCTTTCCTTTTTGTAATGTAATATTGTCTTTTACAGTGTTGAGAAATTGTCAGTAAACCCTTTGCGTGTCTTATTTGGAGGCTGTAACAATTTTACCTCCATTTTCGGGTTATGGGTTTGAACGCCAGGGCGTCTTTGGGAAGTCGTATCAATTTAATAGTGATTTTCGAACGTAACAGTTACGGGCTTGACAGATCAAAGGTCTTGTAGCAACAGAGTTCAGATTTAGACAGCCCATAGTTTTTCCGCCTGTAACCAGCAGATCGATTGCAGGTAGCTTTAAGAGGCCAATTTAATAGCCGTAAGTCTTGCGGCTTCCGTTACGGGCTATGGTTTTACACGTTGGGGGAATTTAATGGGGCTGCAGATGTATCCACACTGTAGTGAGTCTTTATGTATCTTATATTCTCAAAAAAAAAAAATTACAACTGGAAAATAACCATCATCAACGCAATTTTCACAATGCAGAATGAAAGGTTTTGGAAGTTCAATATACTGTAACATTTGACACATAGTATAGTGTTATACTATATTTCTCCACACTATTCCACTAAAGTTTTATTGTAGTAATCCAAGTCCAGTTCACAAGTTTTTTAAAGGACTACTATGGTAATACTGCACTTGAAATAGAAAAAAAAAAAATATATAAAAATAAATAATACAGCCTCTAATGTATTACATTTCATTTGCAGTTATGTTGCTCTGGAATCTGCCATTTTGGTTTCAAAACATCAATTTCCTGAGGTAGAACCAGATTTTACATGCACAGGAAATGCATCTCACAATGGGAATTTGCTAATTGCTACTGCCAGTGCTCCAAGGATTACAGAGAGGTTCATTAGTTTACAAATATGCACCCTACTAAGAATCAACAGCAGCTAAGAAAATAAAATGGACGCCTGCAGTAAATAATATTTGCATATAAAAATTGCAAAATACAAAGGTTGTGTTTTTTTTCTGCTTTATAAAAAGATTTGCCCATTATCAAGGTTAATTATTTAAAATATCAAACAGAAAAATAAATGACCTCAGTTGTACTTTTTCCTTTGTAAATGCATTACAAAGTTCATTTAATTTGTTTTTCTTTACTGAAAATGTAGCAAAGGTTCTATATTTGTACATCTTTAGATATGTCCCAGAGTAGTAAAACTAAGCTAATCTTGATTACCTGCTTGAATATGATGACATTTAGGCATGATCTGTTTTTGACAGATTCTCCATAACATTATATCAATTAAAAAAAAGTAGAGAAAAAAGTTGGGACATAGAACGTAATTAAAGAAGCAAGAAAATAGCAGAGGAAACTAATTAGCAAATAAATTATCTGAATGTAAAAATCGGATCTTTGAAAAACAGATGCTGAAGCTCAAAAGTTTAGGTTTCCCCAAATAAAACTGAATAATTCAGCAATAGATAGAAGAACAGCTTCACAACTTTAGACTAAAAAAAGAAAATTTGTTTTAAAGTGACACATTCTAGCACTAAAGAAGTATCATGCTGAGTTCTCAACACAGCACTTTGGTGTGAGGAACAAAAGTATTCTGGAAATTACATCTCCAAAGTATAAACATAACATAGTTCTGTTTGTTAAGGAAGGTAACAGAAGGATAATCCATATGTAAAGAGACACAACATCAATTCCCTTGTTTAGTATAAATATTAGATATATATTCACATATGTATCATGCAAAGTTAAAGTGACTCTTTAGGCAATTTTTATTTTATATAATGTTTTAACTAGGAGACATAATTTTAATCTCAATGTTATCATAATATAAAATATATACGACAAGCCCTAATAGTAACAGATTCTCACCTGCTGAAAACTCCTGTTCTCTCTCATGCAAGGTGCCATATCTTACAGCTAAGACATAAAGCCACTCCCATAGGGAGGGGCGTCTCTTCCAGTGTCTCTACCAGTAAGTCAGTGGCAACTCCAGTCAAGTTACAGAATTCCAGTAAATATTGCAAAGGAGAGTCTATAAAGCTATAGGTTTCCCTCCAATACATTGACTGTGCTGAGCTCTTTAAGATAACCCAAAGGACCCAATAGCAGAGGTTAAGTTTTTAAGAGAGAGAGAGAGTAGGGGTCTAAATACTTCCATATAGTTAAAATGCATCACACTTTTACTAGGTCTTTGCACATCATTATGCTGTCTATCTTATACTTTATAACCACCTTACCCTAACAGATACCCTCCACTCATACCCATTTGCTTACATACCCTCTATCCCATAGAGAAACACATTCCCCTATTACATAACACATACATCATATTCACCACATACACCCCTACTACCTACCCAATCTTATTAGCCAATTACACTTGCACCCTTTACAATTAGTATATATATAAAAACACATAGAACACACTTTTTTTGACACAAAAGCACTTACTATTTGTTTTCATGTATTCACATGTATTGCAGTGTTAGTGATAGTGTGTTTCTGCATGCATTCATAAATGAGTAGCATTCGTCCTGAGATTGAGGGAGGGATTGAGGGAGGAGTGAGAAGAGGAAGAGAGATAGGGGAGCCAAGGCGACAGAAGTAGGGAGAGGGCAGATGCAGGGAGAGGTGGAGAGAGGGGGAGAGATAAGGGTCACAGACCATGGCCAGCTGAAAAAGAAAAATTTGGAAATCCAACTGTTTAAGGCCCTTGTTCCAGATCTAGAGCATACCACTCAATGGTTGGACTTACGTAATGGGATCATACAATACAGTTGGTTGCAACAACATGTAATTCTCATGACTAAATAAAAAGAGCTATCACTAATCTCCAAACAGTTCCACACTTTTTATACATAAGAGACCAATAGGGAACATAAAAACATTATCAATTAACAATTAATCTGCATATCACAAAGATCAGAGGAGAGCTGAGAAATGTTGAACTTGATGGACTAAAAGCCTTTTTTTATCCTCATTTACTATGTAACTATGTAAATATTAACACAAAGTCAATTTTCCTTCCCCCATAGTTTTCTTGACCCAATTACATTGAGATCTTCAAGTGCAAACTTTCTATAGGCCGATTGAGGGGGTTGTGTCCCTGCTATGGAGTAGTATGTGTATGGTAATTGCTTAGAGTATGTTAGATGAGTAGTGTTGGGAGGACCTTTGTATGTGGGTGGTGGATAGTAATTGGGTTAATTAGTGTTTTTCTTCATGAGTTTCTTAGTAAGAGTGCACTGGTTCAAGCTCTGTTTGGGAAAAGGGGGGTCAGTGATAGGTGACAGCTTGCAGCAGCTAGCAACACCCCTTTCTCTGAGAGACCCAAGATGGCTAAGACCCTGAAAGGGTTTAGGCTGGTTCACTATTTCACTTGTTGCTACAGCCCATTGGCATTCTGGAGGGTTAATCCCTCCTGGTAGCAAATAACAAAGTTGTACATCTGCAAGGCCAAGCTCCACTTAACCATTGTCCCCAGCTACCCAATTGAGCCAACAGGTTATGATTACTATGGTAAATTCCCAGCCATATACTGTAAGTACCCTTATATTTTTATTAACACCCATACAACAGCCAAATATTGCTTT
Source organism: Discoglossus pictus (assembly GCA_027410445.1). Taxonomy (NCBI): domain Eukaryota; kingdom Metazoa; phylum Chordata; class Amphibia; order Anura; family Alytidae; genus Discoglossus; species Discoglossus pictus. The sequence continues at coordinate 455,136,051 of CM050164.1, forward strand.
TCAGTGGCTGCATAGCTTACTTCGCAGGACAGTAATTTCCTGCTTAGATAAGCGATGAAGTGTTCCTCACCTTAAATGTTAACTTGGCTTAACTTGGTACCCCTGTATGTAGAGGTGTCTGTACGATAAATGGACATTTGTAGTCCTGATTGGCGAGTATAGGTTTGGAGGCAAGGGTGGCTTAAAGATCAGTAAAGAAGGTCTCAAATTCCAGTGTCTAGGAGATTCACTGGAGTCAGTTTATGGCTTAGAAAAGGTGCTTTAGGAACAGACAAATTTATGATAGTAACTTACATTGCACAATAATGCCTATACCTGTTTTTATGTTTTCTGAGTGAGCCATCTGGCTATCGATTCTGTCTTAGCTGTTTTGTGCTGAACCTTCCCACTCTCTACCCAGTACCCTAGATAATGCCTTACTGCACTTATCTGGGTGTATGGTTAGCCCTGTTCGCTGAATGCAATCCAAGCTCTCAACTATGGCGCATGGTCAGACCAGGAGTCTCTAAAAATTGCTATGTTGTTCATGTAGGAGTGGTCACAATCCTGCATTTTTTCTTGCTTAAACTGCTCAGGACCAGCCCATGCCCCACTGTTGGACCATTCCAGTCAGCTGCAATATCTTGCTCTGGCATCAGATCAGGGGCTGGTGGACCACACTTAAGTGATAATAGTAACATTATGAAACTTCATGGGTCCAAGGACATTCCCTAACAGAAAATCTGCAGGTATTCCACTCATAACCCCAACTTCTCTCATGCCTTTACCCGTGCCCTAGGCAATGACTACTTGGGCCACAGGTATGGAGTACTACTGCCTTCCGGCCCCAACCACATCCATAATTTTACACAGCACTGCTTGGAGGCTGACATAAGATGGATGGATGGAGGGAGCTTTTGGACTTTTCTGCTGAGGTTAATCCTGCCTTAAATGAATTAGCTGCTTAGAAGGTCTTGGGGTCATTATAGATTGGTGTCCAAAGCGGCTTGTAGGATTGGTTTGGACATAGCTTGATGGATTGATTGGCTGGATGTGCTGCTAGGGTACATTATCCAAACGGGATGTGGTGGTGCAGATGAGGATAATATTGGAGGCAACATTTTTGGCACACCATAAGTTTCACAGTATTTATTTGCCAATTTCCCTGAGGCTTCAATAGTATCAAGCCCTCAGAGCTGGGGAACATAACTGTAGAAACATTCCTAATACAATCATTTGTGCTGCTTCTTCCATTAAGGAGATGGCTAGCACTACCGCCATCTATCACAGTGAGTCTTAGCTTTCAATTTGTTCCGAGCACATGTTCCCCTGCTGGTCTTGGCTGTTTCCCTGGGTGATAGGAAGAAGGTCCTGCCTGTAAAACTTAGTGAAAGTTTGTGCAATGACATGGTAGGAGATGCTGGCCCAACCACTCAGTAGCCCAACCAGGATACTTACTCACTCTAACTAATTAATACAGTGATGCTTGGATGAACCCATCACAGTGGCTTCATCTAATTTCTTGGATCTGTCAAACCGTGCATGCACATGTACATTGCATAGTAGTGAAGTCACACACCTGGACTCAGTCTTGAGGTTGGATGGCAGCACTAGCTGCACTTACAAGGTAGATGCTTTAGAGAGAGAGAGAGATTAAACTTTAAATAGTATCAGGGATAGTAAATGTTACCTGTAAACTCTCTAGATTTGTCTGTAAATTTGGATGTATGATATAGGGTGATTGTAGAGAGCATTAGGGTTATCTGTTACTAAAGAGTTATTTATTAATTTGGTATCTACCTATTTGTACAACCTGAGACTGCTTTACCCTCTGAGGAAAACGAGATTATGTGAATTGGATAAACTTAATTTGTGTGTGAAAGAGAAAGAATAACAACATAATATCTCTGTACATTATAGGTAAGCCCACTTTTAGTGTAAGAAAAAAAAACTGTACAATAACTGTGTATCTTTGAGAAGTATAGTACTTGTCACATGATTGGATTTTCCTCTATTCTCATAAGTTTTTCTATACACAAGAATAGTGTTACTTTATATTGTGAAGCACGTTTTAAGAGATAGTTCTAAGATTTTTTGAAGATACTATACAGGGAGTGCAGAATTATTAGGCAAATGAGTATTTTGACCACATCATCCTCTTTATGCATGTTGTCTTACTCCAAGCTGTATAGCCTCGAAAGCCTACTACCAATTAAGCATATTAGGTGATGTGCATCTCTGTAATGAGAAGGGGTGTGGTCTAATGACATCAACACCCTATATCAGGTGTGCATAATTATTAGGCAACTTCCTTTCCTTTGGCAAAATGGGTCAAAAGTAGGACTTGACAGGCTCAGAAAAGTCAAAAATAGTGAGATATCTTTCAGAGGGATGCAGCACTCTTAAAATTGCAAAGCTTCTGAAGCGTGATCATCGAACAATCAAGCGTTTCATTCAAAATAGTCAACAGGGTCGCAAAAAGCGTGTGGAAAAACCAAGGCGCAAAATAACTGCCCATGAACTGAGAAAAGTCAAGCGTGCAGCTGCCACGATGCCACTTGCCACCAGTTTGCCATATTTCAGAGCTGCAACATCACTGGAGTGCCCAAAAGCACAAGGTGTGCAATACTCAGAGACATGGCCAAGGTAAGAAAGGCTGAAAGACGACCACAACTGAACAAGACACACAAGCTGAAACGTCAAGACTAGGCCAAGAAATATCTCAAGACTGATTTTTCTAAGGTTTTATGGACTGATGAAATGAGAGTGAGTCTTGATGGGCCAGATGGATGGGCCCGTGGCTGGATTGGTAAAGGGCAGAGAGCTCCAGTCCGACTCAGACGCCAGCAAGGTGGAGGTGGAGTACTGGTTTGGGCTGGTATCATCAAAGATGAGCTTGTGGGGCCTTTTCGGGTTGAGGATGGAGTCAAGCTCAACTACCAGTCCTACTGCCAGTTCCTGGAAGACACCTTCTTCAAGCAGTGGTACAGGAAGAAGTCTGCATCCTTCAAGAAAAACATGATTTTCATGCAGAACAATGCTCCATCACACGCGTCCAAGTACTCCACAGCGTGGCTGGCAAGAAAGGGTATAAAAGAAGAAAATCTAATGACATGGCCTCCTTGTTCACCTGATCTGAACCCCATTGAGAACCTGTGGTCCATCATCAAATGTGAGATATACAAGGAGGGAAAACAGTACACCTCTCTGAACAGTGTCTGGGAGGCTGTGGTTGCTGCTGCACGCAATGTTGATGGTGAACAGATCAAAACACTGACAGAATCCATGGATGGCAGGCTTTTGAGTGTCCTTGCAAAGAAAGGTGGCTATATTGGTCACTGATTTGTTTTTGTTTTGTTTTTGAATGTCAGAAATGTATATTTGTGAATGTTGAGATGTTATATTGGTTTCACTGGTAAAAATAAATAATTGAAATGGGTATAAATTTGTTTTTTGTTAAGTTGCTTAATAATTATGCACAGTAATAGTCACCTGCACACACAGATATCCCCCTAAAATAGCTAAAACTAAAAACAAACTAAAAACTACTTCCAAAAATATTCAGCTTTGATATTAATGAGTTTTTTGGGTTCATTGAGAACATGGTTGTTGTTCAATAATAAAATTAATCCTCAAAAATACAACTTGCCTAATAATTCTGCACTCCCTGTACATATATTTCAATTTCAACAAATCTATACCGGATTATTACTATTTTGTTGATAACATATATATCAGTTCTTCTTGGAAGTAATTCATATTAGTCCAATCTTGAGATTGTTGACCAGTTTTATAACTTGTATTTCTTTGTCGCTATTTTGATTCTTACTATTTTAATGATAATTAAATAAAAGTTATATTTTATTCTAATTTGTCCTCTCATGGCATATCCCTCAATTGAATAGTTGGGCAGACTTTATGTATCTTTAGGGATATTCAGTGAATAAGGGTGATCTATCTTCCTTCTTTTGGTTTAAACACAGTTAACTTCACCATAGCACTACTATACGTTATCTTGGCTATAAAAATATGTTGAGTGTTGGGTAACATATACAGTCCAATGTCTACTTTAACTAATTGATCATACAGATGTTGTGGTCTTTTGTACAAAATTAAATGCTGCTTACATTCTTCAGTGCTGTTATAGTTTCCTTATAATACTGTATGCCGATACTTTTGGATAAAACTAAGTACAGCTTTACTGATAATATTATAAGTGATAGACCTGGTGTAGTATACTATCACATTAAAATTGATATGTAATACGATGATGTGTGATTCCCGAAAGGGTGTCCTCCCGAATTGATCGGACATCTTGCTGTACTCCCATGGGAAGGTATTGCAACCTTCATTGTAACAATCTACATAGATAGTAAGTAAGCAAACAGGCCATAACCAGTGCGGTAAGATGTAGCGGCTTCTTGCTTTATTGTTTTTAATGAGCACGTTGATTTTAAGTTTCAAATGGCTCTCCTATGATTTGTTTCTTTTTCTATGAGGATTGCCATGAGATTAACACTATATACTACCCTAGTGATTATAACTACTCTGGATTAACTATTTAAGGGCACTTTCTGTCATGATTTTCACTGATTTACATTGAAGCTCACTATCCTTGTGATCACATCACTTATTACTCAGTCGCAATGTGCAATTGTATTTTTCCGGTTTAACACAATATATTGAGCTGGAATGGAAATCAGTGAATGGCTATTACAAGTCATGGTACATTTAAAGGAACACTGTTAACTCTGTTAAAATGAAAGTACATACATAAGTTACTTGATTTATAATGTTTAAACCTTGCAGTGCTCTTACCATTATAGGTTTCTGCCTGTTGCTCTGTGATTATTAGCCCCGCACTTTTGCATAATTAGGGGAGGGACAGATAGCAACCTTCCTTCTATGTTCTCTAGTGTATGATTGGAGTCTGATCTATACCAGAGAAAACAGCAGGAAGTGTCCCGCCCTTAATTATACAAAAGGGTTATGGTCCAATTGTTCTTTAAACTGGAGGAGAATAAAATCATATTATGTTAGATCTGAAATTCAGTAACCTAAAGAATTGTTATTATTGTATTTGTAGTGGTAAAAGGTCACTTTAATAATAAATCAACATGGCACTTATCGTCATGCATCAATCAATAGATAATTGAAACATTAGATAGATAGATACAGTAGATAAATAGAATATTTTATTTGGATTATGGTTAGAAAAATATTTTTATATGCAATATTTATTGGTTGTTTAGTTAAAATTTAATGTTAGTAAGTATGTGTATTAGATAGCAATGAACATGAAACTGATTGAACTTATATATAACCACTCAGATGTGTTAAATTCCCATGTAGTAAAGCTTTGCTTTATAGTAAAGGGGGGAAAAATTTGACTGTAGATAATTTTCATGCTTACAGTACCAGTGAATGCACTCTCTGACAAGATTTATTACAGACCTCTGAACCTGATGTGTTTCCTTAATGTTCAGCATAACTTTTTTCCCCTCAGTCAAGCTGACATATGAATCTAGTTATTAAATAATTGAGAACATTTCTATGGTAGAAATAATATTTCTTTTCTACTGCAGGTGGAATATAAACTTCAATGATAAAATAGAGTACAGCGTGAATTGAAATTTAGGGAATTTTTTAAAATTGTATTTCCTTAGAGACTTCTGAATTGTCCCATTGAGAATCCATGGATTATGCCAGTGTATTGCACCAGATTATTATTAGTAGATATCCAATCAAAATATATATCACAAATATAGTTTTCGTACTGAGAGTTGTCGTCCCATTGCGGATCTAGCTGCAATGAGAGCTGAAGGCGCTCAGTGCAGGGCTCTGGATGAGCGCCGCAGGCCCCGTAGGACTTGATCATTGCAGGGCTCGTGATGATCGCCTTTGGCGCTCATCTGAAGCACTGTAGGACCTTGCAAAAATTGCGAACCTCAAAAAAATTACGAATTTAACAGCCGAACCGCGGAACTTGAAAGACCAAAAAAAACAAATATGCTTTAAATGAACTTACACACACACAGCATAGGGGGAGAGCCAGGGAGCCTCGGAGTGAGGTTGCAAGTTAATTTGAGGCATATGTGTCATTTTTTAAAGAACGAAAATCGGCTAAGCGAGAAAAAAATGGCTTACGAAAAAACGTAACAGGATGAAAACGAAGCCGTAACACTTACCTGAACAATGGCAGCCACGTCTGATATACGATTACGAAGGCAGTAAAATGCTCAAGAGGCACGTAAGACATAGACAATCAACGCCATTTTAGCGTGAACAACACAGTAACTTGCAAATAACAATATTACAAATCTAAAAGGGGGGTTTTCCCGCAACAAATAATGACTTTGGCTCACGCACCAGGCTATATATACTGCACAGTTCTCAAATTTCTCACATTTTCTCCTCAGAGAAAGAATAATCACAACGTTCATTTTCTGCTGACGGAAAATCAACACTCGACGTGGAAGAAGACAGTTTGTGATCTGCAGTTTTTAACCTGCAATTACTACACTACATCACAGATATATTGAATACAACTTTTGAAGAAATATATAGATTTCAGAAATGAGAAAAACATAAATTCATGTGGAGTATTATGAGTTAATTTTCACATTGCTTTCTTAATTCATTAATTCATTTTATAATGAGCTCATTGATGAATTAATGTTTAGCTCTTTATGTTTTGTATTTATGACAATTAAACATAATAAATAAAATAAAAATGTTTATTCATAATTTAATTGATGAAAATAATACAAAGGACCCTGTAATAGGCTCAACAGATTATTAAGATAATACTTTAACATAACATAAATTGTCTGCAAAAATACACATGTATGGAAATGTGAATTACACACTAAGAAACAATGCAGATGCAGTTAAGCAAAAGAAAATCGTAGGCATGTCATGTTTGCGATTGTTTGTTTGCTATATAATAAAACATGAAATTACAAATCCAAAAAATAAAAATGTCCATTTACAATTACAGATTACAATGATGGACAAAGCAGAACAACAAAAAGATGCCCCCAAAAAAGGAAAGGGAATGGAAGCGAAGATGGAGAGCTGAACAGTCGCCAGAGACTTCAAGAAGGTTAAGAGAAAAAGACAATCAGAGACATGCCAACAAAAGATCAATGACTGTAAAAGCACAAAATGAGCGTGAAGGAGCTTCAAAGAAAAGAAAAAGTAAATCATATCATACGTGTCAAGCATTGGGAAATGAGAGTAATGTCAATATGGAAAATAGTAGTAATATACAGTATGTGCTCACCATAGACTCCTATTTAATGCTTTAACAGTCGAAACACATTATTGTGGTTTACTGAATGAGGTATGTCAATTTTGAGAAAGAAAGACCAAGAGATGGGGAGTTTATTAGTTGCTGTCAAAAGGAAAGGTAAGACTGCCAAAAAGACACACATTTCCACAATATTTTAAAAATATAATGACTGATGTAACATTTCTAAATTATACAAATTTCAAAACAAATATCAGGTCTCATAACAGTGCCATTTCATTTGCTTCTATGGATGCAACATTAGCAGAAAATGTGCAAGGTCATGGCCCTTACTGTTTCAAAGAACAAGGCCAAATTTATCACTGCACTTCCCATTTACACCCAGAAGCAGGAGAACAAAGGACATTTGCACAGTTATACTGTATGCCCTCAATACAATGGAAGCAGTTAAACAACGTATGACACTTCCTGAAAATAAAAATAAAAATGTTTAGCCACTGTTTTTAAGAGCTTGATAAGATTATGAAGAACAACCCATATAGTCAAGCATACAAAAAATCAGCTAAAGTAGAAAGAGAACAACAGCCACATGCATAAATAAATAATTTGCCAATGCCAAGAGTCAATATGGTTCTTAATAGAGATTGCCTTGCAGATCAAAGACGTTATAATTTACCATCATCGAATGAAGTTGCCATGGTGTTTCAAAATGATGATGGTGAATCACCGTTTGAAAGGGATATTAGAATGTACAGGGAGTGCAGAATTATTAGGCAAGTTGTATTTTTGAGGATTAATTTTTTTATTGAATAACAACCATGTTCTCAATGAACCCAAAAAACTCATTAATATCAAAGTTGAATATTTTTGGAAGTAGTTTTTAGTTTGTTTTTAGTTTTAGCTATTTTAGGGGGATATCTGTGTGTGCAGGTGACTATTACTGTGCATAATTATTAAGCAACTTAACAAAAAACAAATTTATACCCATTTCAATTATTTATTTTTACCAGTGAAACCAATATAACATCTCAACATTCACAAATATACATTTCTGACATTCAAAAACAAAACAAAAACAAATCAGTGACCAATATAGCCACCTTTCTTTGCAAGGACACTCAAAAGCCTGCCATCCATGGATTCTGTCAGTGTTTTGATCTGTTCACCATCAACATTGCGTGCAGCAGCAACCACAGCCTCCCAGACACTGTTCAGAGAGGTGTACTGTTTTCCCTCCTTGTAAATCTCACATTTGATGATGGACCACAGTTTCTCAATGGGGTTCAGATCAGGTGAACAAGGAGGCCATGTCATTAGATTTTCTTCTTTTATACCCCTTCTTGCCAGCCACGCTGTGGAGTACTTGGACGCGTGTGATGGAGCATTGTCCTGCATGAAAATCATGTTTTTCTTGAAGGATGCAGACTTCTTCCTGTACCACTGCTTGAAGAAGGTGTCTTCCAGGAACTGGCAGTAGGACTGGGAGTTGAGCTTGACTCCATCCTCAACCCGAAAAGGCCCCACAAGCTCATCTTTGATGATACCAGCCCAAACCAGTACTCCACCTCCACCTTGCTGGCGTCTGAGTCGGACTGGAGCTCTTTGCCCTTTACCAATCCAGCCACGGGCCCATCCATCTGGCCCATCAAGACTCACTCTCATTTCATCAGTCCATAAAACCTTAGAAAAATCAGTCTTGAGATATTTCTTGGCCCAGTGTTGACGTTTCAGCTTGTGTGTCTTGTTCAGTGGTGGTCGTCTTTCAGCCTTTCTTACCTTGGCCATGTCTCTGAGTATTGCACACCTTGTGCTTTTGGGCACTACAGTGATGTTGCAGCTCTGAAATATGGCCAAACTGGTGGCAAGTGGCATCGTGGCAGCTGCACGCTTGACTTTTCTCAGTTCATGGGCAGTTATTTTGCGCCTTGGTTTTTCCACACGCTTCTTGCGACCCTGTTGACTATTTTGAATGAAACGCTTGATTGTTCGATGATCACGCTTCAGAAGCTTTGCAATTTTAAGAGTGCTGCATCCCTCTGCAAGATATCTCACTATTTTTGACTTTTCTGAGCCCGTCAAGTCCTTCTTTTGACCCATTTTGCCAAAGGAAAGGAAGTTGCCTAATAATTATGCACACCTGATATAGGGTGTTGATGTCATTAGACCACACCCCTTCTCATTACAGAGATGCACATCACCTAATATGCTTAATTGGTAGTAGGCTTTCGAGCCTATACAGCTTGGAGTAAGACAACATGCATAAAGAGGATGATGTGGTCAAAATACTCATTTGCCTAATAATTCTGCACTCCCTGTATTCAAGAAATCCAGATCAACCTTTCATAAATATAAATATATTAAGTACTACTTTAGATCCTATGACATATCCAATTTTTTTCCCAAAAGACGACTTCCACATGCACACCTACTTTTTATACTCCAAGAAAAAGATAAACTAAACTAAATACAGTGAAGAGGGTGGAATCACTGATTAGTGCTGAACTTCCACATCCAGAAAAATATTCTAAACTCTATGACATTGTATCACATTGCATGATTCTTGGGCCATGTGGATATATTTATCCCCAATCACATTGGGCCTCATTCTATTATCGGCCGTAGGAGATGCGGGGTCGCAAGGACCGGCCGCAGGCTATTAGCCTATTCTATTCCCTTCCAGCCGGGGACTCCGGCAGGCTTGCGGCCGGGGCCTTGTTATCCCTTGCGGCCGCACGCGCCGGAGGAAAGCCTTTGATCTAAATTGGCCGCAAGAGTTTCGGCCGCAAGAAAATCCCGGTTGCTATTCAATTGCTCCGGGAACCCTCTCTGCAAGGCTAAAACCGAGCCGCAGCTTACTTTCAGCAAAAAGGTCCCGCAAGCACACAATTAAGCACATAATAAAGCCATCCTGCCCTCTTAGGAGACGATAAAGTGATTGTAGGTGTTAGCATTCATTGCACAACATTACACTCAAATCCGTAAATAATTTTTATTTTAATTAATGTCAAATATCCGTGGACAAAGTCCCGAGGGCTTGGAGCACCTCAGACCCGCCCATGCTGCGGGCCGTAAAATAAACAGTTAATGAAATCTCGGATTTGGGCTGATGTGCAAGCTTGAGAGGGGGTTGCTATTAATCCTCATGTCCCCCATTATGATCCCTAGCATTTACAGAGCTTTACAGTGCCGTCTTGAATTTATATTTGCTTTTAAAGTTTTCTGAGCTTGCGGCCGGTTGCAAGATATGCGGCCGGCCGTAAGGGGGATATCCTTGCGGCGCCGTCTATTTGAATTGCAAGGTAACGGGAGCCCTGCAAGGAATCGCAGCTTTGCGGCCGTTTTACGGCCGATAATAGAATGAGGGCCTAAGTATGGAAAATAAGAAATGCACTAAAGAATTCCCTAAATAATTTAGAGAGCAAACTTATGCTAATTGTGATGGATTTCCTTTGTATAAAAGAAAAGAAGGACAAACTGCAATAATTGGTGGAAAAGTTGTAGATAATAGATATGTGGTTTCATATAATCGACAATTGCTGATTAAGTACAATGCACACATAAATGTGGTAGCTTGCACTTCAATCAAATCCATAAAATCTGTGTACAAATACATTTACAAAGGATATAATGCAGCAACTGTTTTTGTGCAAAGTGCACAAAACCAAGAAAAAAATCCTATTTTCCGTGATAAACTTTCATGTTATCTAGATGCACGCTATGTAAGTGCTCCTGAAGCAATGTGGCATCTGCCTAAATTTTAAATGCATGATTACTCACGTGCTGTGTATCGATTAGCTGTGCATTTGCCGCAAACATAATTAGTTTACTTTAATGCTCTGGCTCAAAATTAGTTATTTTGTTTATGCAAATTACCCTTGCGGTTTAGTCTCCCTAAGGGGGATAGGGTACTCCAGACGTGGATCCCTTGCTCACTGTGCCTTAGGGAGTTCAGTTGCACCTCACTGACAAGGTCCATAAAGGCCGAAACGAGTCTGGGGTTTGCTGTTTCTCCTGTTCAGGGTAGAATTGCCTGGTATTTTGGGGCTGGGTCACTCTTTTGAGTGAGACCAGACTGATATACTTCAGGATAATTCTCCCTGTGAAGGGTGCAAGTGAGCTAAAAGAGGTGCTCTCAGAGTGGATTATCATGTCCATAGAACTAACCTATTAAGGTTAGTTTGTCTCTGATGAGCACCTCTCACTTAGTTATTTTGTTTAAAATAGAGAAACAACACTTACTGCATGGTTTAAATTAAATTTAATTAAATTCACAGGACACTGAGGCAAGATAATTATTATACATTGAGATTCCATAGTCCAAGAGTCATTGAATGGTTAAGTTTAAAATTACTTCTTTTAAATGTTCCTGTGCACAAAGTTATTAACATTTACACACAGTGAATGACATAGTTTATGATACCTTTCAATTAGCTGCGCAACATTGAAACTTTCTTGCAGATGATACTGAATGGGAAATATGTCTAGAAGAAGCAGCACTATGTCAAATACCAAAGCAGATGAGAGAACAGTTTGCATTCATTTGCATATTTTGTAATGTACCTGATGCATTAGCTTTGTGGGAAACATTTAAAGTTAATATGTGTGAAGACTTCTTGAAACGTTACAATGAGTCCATAGCTTAAATTTAAAGCATTAATGGAAATTCAAGAAGTCTTTCTTTGTCATGGTTTAAATTATGCAAATTTTTATCTGCCAGATCCAGGAATGATCGATGAAATAAACTTTAAAGACTATGATGCTGATGTGGAACAACAAAAACTGAGGAAAAAATAGCAACTTTAAATACATTGCAGTTAGAAGTATTTAACACCATCAAAAATGCAATAGATTATGACATGCTCAAAGAGGGTTATTTCTATCTGGATGGACCTGGAGGCTCAGGGAAAACTTATCTATATAGTTTACTGATGAGTTGCATTCGAGCTAAAGGTGAAATAGCTCTGGCCTTTGCTACAACGGGAATTGCGGCACTATTGTTAGAAGGTGGGAGAACTGTGCATAGTGGATTAAAACTTCCAGTTCCCATTTTGGAAACATCAGTGTCAGATATTCAAAGGAAATCATTGCAAGCTAAAAAATTACAAAAAACTAAATTCATTATCATAGATGAAGTAACAATGATGTCATGCCATGCCCTGCAATGTATTGATCGTTTGTTGCACGAAGTCATGGCTAGAGATTTGCCTTTTGGGGGAAAGGTGATGTGGTTAGGTCAAGATTTTAGACAAACATTACCTGTTGTTGTCCATGGAAATTGGACAGAGATTCTGGAAACATGTATAAAGGCAAGTCCACTATGGAAAATTTTTACACATCTTAATTTAGAAATAAAAATATGAGATCAGAGGGCCACAATGAATTCAATGATTGGTTAATTAACATTGGGGAAGGAATAAACACAGGTCAAAAGTAATATACCTGAAGATACTGTGGAAAAACCACAGGAAATGATTTTTAAAGATTAACTAATAACAGCTATATTTCAACATGGAATAATTCACAATGAAGACAATGAATCAGATCTTGCACAAAATGTAATATTAACATCCAAAAATAAAGATGCATTGCATCTGACTAATGACATTTTGAAATAAATAAATGCGACACAGAAAAATGATTATAGTGCAGATTTTGTTCTGACTGATGACAAGGACAAGTGAGGCCAACTTTAACACTTGATTTATCAATTTATTAACACAATCTGGAATGCCACCACATATTTTACAGCTAAAAATAGGGGCACTTATCATGTGATTGAGAAATATGAACCCAAAGAAAGGAATTTGTAATGGGACCAGATTAATTGTGCAGGATTTAAGAGATCATTTCGTACATGCAGAAATTCTGAATGGTACCCATAAAAGGTGAACAAGTTTTTATACCAAGAATTGATTTGGCTCCAAGTGAGAGTTGTTTGCCTTTTGTCCATCAAAGGAGACAATGTCCCATCATCATGGCATTTACTATGAGCATTAATAAATCCCAAGGACAAACTTTTAAGTCAGTTGGAGTCTTTTTAGAGGAACCAGTATTTGCCCATGAACAACTCTATGTGGCATTTTCCAGCTGCAAAATCTGAAAAACATTAAAGTTTTAGTGGAAAAAAACGAAAGCTCGGGTGAGTTGTTAAATGATGGGAGAGTTTTCACAAAAAAATATAGCTTATTAGGAGGTGCCGTAAGTTCAACAAAAAAAGGAAAACAAAAAAACACAGGCAAACAAGGAATTTAAAGTTAACGTTGACAAACTTGAAAGTCTGTTGGATTTTTTTTAGAGTAAGCACTATTTGACCAGAGACAATTCGATGTCCCATTTGCCCTGTAAATTAACGTTTGGAAGTGAGCATCAGTTATTAAACGATGGAAAAGTGAAACACTATTTGCACCACAACAACTATATGTGCATTTTCATACATTTCAAGTTTAATGGTTAGTAAAGTTTGTTACTATTTGTACTGAAAAATATTGTATCTTAGAAGATGTTGTAAGTATTACCCAGTGCTTCCCAAACAGTTTGGCAAAATGCAAAAAACAGGTTCAGAAATTAAAACAACACTGTGTAAACATAGGTGAGGCACAGAAAGGCTAAATGCCCTGTGCATTACTCGGTTCATGCAGTCTAACATTCATATTACAACATGTATGGGTACCATTGAATCTACTTAGCACTTGCATTGTATTTAGATATCGGTTTCAATGTATGGATCTAGGAGTTTTAGGGGATGTCAGTAGGGGGATTATTGCCTTTCTTTGTAACTTCTAATGTATAATTAAAGAGAAAGTATTGTTCTAGGGAGTAAGCCGATCGCCTGTATATGGGGTCAGGAACAAATTATTTTTTTCCCAATTTAAGAAAATTGGCTAAGTTTCACTTGGGTTTTTAATGTTCGCCTTCCTCTGGATTTAATATTGCAAATAAGTTATAAATTGTTTTAAAATAAGCTTACACATTCTTCAAATATTCATGTATACATTATAATTAAAAAAAAATACTATCTGACAAAACTATGGTTTCCGAGTAGAATAAAGATATAAACTGCATGTGGAATAACACATGGAAAAATTCAAGTAATAACAATAAACAAAACAAAAAAAGGGCAATTTAAAAATATATATATATCATGTCAGGGGGTAAGACACTCGCATTGGGTGCAAAACAACATTCTCTGCATTCTCATTTTATTGCCGTCATTTTTTGACGGGCAAGTCGCTAGTGTAAATATAAATGACATAATAAGAATGTAGGTCCTTTCAAATATAACATAAAAAATCAAAAGCATTTTCATTATTAAACATACACTAAAATAAATAAAAAATATAAATTAGAATAACATAAGATTGTATGGTAAGAAAACCTCTAATTAAGAACATTAATTGATTATAAGCTATGATATGTGTTGCATATGTGGGGGATATTCATTTATTGAAAACACCTTATTGATCCACTGATTAATGCAATTTACTCATTAAATGGAAATGCATTGTATAGATAAAGGTATTTTTTGGCTGAGCCTGTCCGTATTAGGGTTTGACCTGATGGCCCCAAAAAACTGATGGATAATCATAAATTGATGTCATATGGATGCTTTCTAAAATGCATGTTTCACTACCCTCTATCATGGATTTATCAGGGGTGGCAATGCCTGTGACGTATTAATGTTATATAGTGTCCTTTCTCTTACGTGGCATGTACTGTCATGTTAACAATTTCGTCATCCAGGACAAATTGGAAACAAATAATCTAAATCAATACTAAATTATTAATATACGTCTCACACTACTGCAAATTTGATCAAAACCAACAAATATTCTGGACAATGTAAATGATTTTCAACTAACTAATACATAAATAAAAGATGTATATACTTTCTTACACTACTTATTCTCCTCCATCAAATGCATTCATAATCCAGGAAACGTAAACATGCCTTCAAATCTATTCTTTATCTCCACATCCTCCCGATTAACTAGGGATGGGGATAAAGGAGGATTGAAAATACTGTATGTATTTAAAATAATGGTATATTCAAAGGACTGGCCAGGGAAACAAGAGTGTATTTTAAAAGTATATAAACACCTGTAAATTGAAAGGGCTGCTATCAATAGCAGTCCCGCTGGCTGCAGCATCACCCTGCTATCTGCTTCTAACAAAAGCGTTCCGATGGGACACCACTACTGTGAGAGGTATAGTGTTTATACTGGGGGCCTACACACACCTGAGCAAAGCAGCAGGTAAGTCTTCTTTTCTAAATGCACCTGATCCTGACTCCTGTACTGTCCCTTCTACATTGAAATTTACCCTCTACTGACTCCTAGTCTCTCCTTTCTGCATCACATTAAAATGCTCAATTTGCACTGTTAATATGCTTAATATACTTTCTATGTGTACAGGTTTTCTGTTCCTAACGCTTAATCTCCACTATTTCTCATTAAATGATCCCCCTTCCCTGCATACTTCTCAAATGTGCAGATTTTGCATGAACAGCGATCCTTTAAATTGTACTGTATTTTCCCTATGGAGCTAAGAAGTTGCAGAATTGACTGTGCTGTGTGGTATTTTAATAAAAGGCCATGTTGGGTAGGTTAAATTTGGTGTAATTTATTCTTGGTGGCAAACTGCTGAAGACAATGTTTTTTTTATCTCTTGAAAAACTTTATGTGTTCCTTCTTAGATTGAGCACCCCCAGAATTTAGAGCCGCAGTCAGCTCCACGTCTTGTTTTTGGTGACTGTATAGATCTACTTCATCTCTTACTATAAAGTATATAGTCAATCTGATTTCTATATTGTCCATCTGGTGATGTCCATCTATAGAGTCATCTTGGAGGCTGTTGGAAGAGAGTGTTTCCTATGACCAGAGATTTATCTTGACACAATTCTAGTATTCTCTGACCTGCTTCATTTTGTACTCGAAGATCAACCTTACCAGTTATTCCAGATATATTGTTTGTTATGTTGACCAGTCTATACCATTTATAATAAGGAACAGAAATTGTTAATAAATATTCTGAAAATATATTGATCTTATCCAATGTCCGTTGGATAATAGAGATAGCAAGAGAGTTCACAAAAAACATTTACTTCTGCCTTTGACTGTGGGGATCACAACAAAATGGGGCATGTCCTTAAAGAGATGGGAGTACCAGATCATCTCACCCTCCTCCTAAAGAATCTATATGTCGACCAATAAGCCATGGTCAGAACCGAACATGGGACAACAGAATGGTTCAAGATTGGAAAAGGAGTGCGACAAGGTTGTATATTGTCACCTTATTTATTCAACTTATATGCAGAATACATCATGCGTAAGGCTGGACTGGATGAATCCAAAGCCAGAATCAATATTGCTGGAAGGAATATCAGCAACCTCAGATACGCTGATGATACTACTCTGATGGCTGAAAGTGTAGAAGAACTAAAAGGACTTATTGTTGAGGGTAAAAGAAGATAGTGCAAAAGTTGGCCTGCTGCTCAACGTTAAAAAGATGAAGATCACGGCAAATGGCAATCTCACTTCCTGGCACATAGACGGGGAAGAAGTAGAGGCAGTGACTGATTTTTTTCCCCTTGGATCCAAGATCTCTGCAGATGATAACTGTAGTCATGAAATTAAAATATGTTTGCTTCTGGGGAGGAAAGCTATGGCAAGCTTGGATAAGCTAGGAAAAAGTAAAGATTTTAAACTATCAACAAAGGTCCACATAGTTCGTACTATGGTATTCCCACTAGTAACATACGGATGTGAGAGCTGTACCATAAAGAGATTTGAGCACTGTAGAATTGACGTTTAGGAGAAGACTGCTTAGAGTCCCTTGGACTGCAAGAAGATCCCATAAATCAATACTTCAAGAAAATCAAGACAAACCGTTCACTAGAAGGTATGATCATGAGGCAGGATTCCCTAGAAAAGACTCTGATGCTGGGAAAGATTGAAGGAAGAAGAAGAAGGGGCGACAGAGTCGGAGATGGATAGATGAGGTCACTGAATCAATGAACATGAACTTTATGGAGCTCAGAGGGGCAGTGACTGAGAGATGCACCTGGCATGCTGTGATCACGGAGAGTCGGACCCGACTTGAATGACTAAACAACAACAAAAACAACAAATAAAATATGGCAGGATGTTTTTAGAATTGTTTGTAGGAATTGAAAAGGCTCAACAGGAATTTCCATTTATGTCAATAACATCTAGAACGTTTATTACTGACAAACAATTGGATTTATTCAGTGCTTAGATGACTCACAACCTAGAGTAGTCTATGCAGATTCCTTACTGGCTACCTCTGTTGGGTGTTTCTGTGTAGATGAGATAAGCTGCCTACTTATGCTAATCAACTGTGTCTTAACCTTCAATCTTTATGTAGGTGTATAAAGGCCTGCTTGTGAGTTTGTTTCTAAAGGATAAATTTGAGGTTATATATTTCACACATCTGTTATGCTACACAGTAGATACAATAATTTATATGTACACTTTAGAACTTCTAATATTGTCTAGTTCTATATTAAGGGATTGTCTATTGAAATGCGCATGTAATCATTGCATTTAATACGTACATTTCTGCATTTATAGTGTGGAATGTATCTTGTCTTTAGTTAATTCTTTGTTATTTTTACTGTGTTTAGTAGCTGCTCAATAATAGTAATTCATGATTAACAAGAGAGCTAGTGTTCAATGTATCATTTATAATTGACAGTACAGAATGATTTTCCCATGTATTGAGGGTATTCATTAAACCTTCACAGAAACTCTGATGAGAGGGGAGATTTACTAAAAGATGCCATTGGCTGTGAAGGCAAATCTCCCACATAGAAAATAGTACATACTGAATACATTGATGTACATCAGAGCCCACTGCGATGCTTTGTAGATCTCCATTTTCATCACAGTTCTTGTGATGACTTAGGCCCTCATTCAATTGCGATTTGGCCAATTTAATAAGCACATAGCATATTTATTTTAAAGAATTTTTTAGTTAGTGAAAACCTGGCTTTTGGATAGATGATTTTTAACTAAAAAAATCTTTAAAAAATATATGTTATGTCCTTATTTAGAGCCCTATACAATTGGCCAAAATGCAATTGAATGAGGGCCTTAGTAAATATCTCTTGCTATTTCCATCGACTTTATTTAGCTCTGTGTATAATCCAAACTACTTAACAAGGAGATTTATGTTTTTGAAAACGATAATTTCACTTCTCCATAAATGTAGTTTATTGAATCATTTTCTCCAATCAACGTGTGCTCCGACCTTATTTAGCCCAGTTTGAGTCCTATCAATGCTTCTTATTTAACTCATGAATCAGACTTTTAGAGACACTGATTTTATTGGAGGCAGCTCTCTGTAGTATAAATAATTTTTCCAACTGTGGTTATTAGGTCCACGCTGAATACACTTATTGAAACGTTTGTATAGCAGTGCATTTACAGTACAGTGTACTATTGATGTGCATCTTTACATATATTTACATACACAGTTAGCATTAAATTAAATCAGCATGTTTCCCCAAACAGTGCACTAACAATCTAATAGTACAACATTTTAAAAAGTAGGTAAATGTAACATTAGCTATTAACAAATTTAATGTATAGATAAAAAAAATCATTTAACACCATTGCCCTTCTTTGTAATCAGTAATCAAATTACATAGTTTTAATTTTATGAAACAAGTTATCTTCAATTATATTTTGTTTTTTTTATATCCATCTACATTCACCTGTATTTCATACAATATATAATGTATTTTTTTGCATCTTGGTTCCATTTATAATTGCATAGGTCATAAATCATATAGATATAGATAATAACCAATAGGCCAATCTGGTCTGCCTATGATATATTTATTTAAGCAGCTTTCCTTAATTACTCATATGAAAGTCTTTATCCATACCCTGATCACGCCTTTATTAATTTAACATATTTGTATTAAAATATTAAATGGAAGACTGTTCCACTTATCCACCACCCTCTTTGTAGAGCAGTACTTATGTATATTATCCATAAAACTTTTACACTTCTGCTTCAAATCTCTTTTCTTGTAAACTGATTACCTCCTGAAACATATTACGTCTTTTAATAAATTTGAAGACTTTTTTTCTGTCATTCCTCTCCCTTCTGTTATCTAATTTACAAATATACATTTTGTCATCATGAAGTCTTCCTATAGCTTTTGTCTTTTTGACCACTCACCATTTTTATTTTCCTCTTTGAAGGGTTTCTAATTTGTTAAACATTAATAGTGACTTTAAGCTAGATCCTTGGTGCATAACACCCTATTATAATACATACATATATTAATAAGGATTTATTAAAAATTACAAGAAATTCTGTATGTGATAATTTAAACTGGTGCTATTTCTTGCATCATATATTGTTGTAGTAGAGAAGGTAATCCTGGCTGATCCCCTAGGATATCTAAATAATGATTGCTGAGTTGAGAGTAATCCTCATATGCAGCAGCTTAATCCCAGGATTTCTAAGGTATACACAAAGCATATTAATAAAATAAAATAAAAACAACCCTCCATAGATCCATTCCATAAAGGAACTATAAAGTGTATAGATGGTGTGGTCGCAATAGGCTGTGTGAGCTGATCATATGCAGAGATGAACGAGTCGCCGACGGACCATTTCGCTTTTGGTGCCAAGATTCCTCAAGGGCTAATGAATTTGGCATTTGGTTAGCTTTTTATAGCCCTTCTATTTCCAGTATATTATGTCACTTCCAGTGTATGATGTCACGTCCGGTGTACTATGTCACTTCCGGTAGGTCCTTAAAGATGTGCAATAAAGGTCCTTGTTGGTAAATTTACAAACATTGTTCATATGAATGTCTCCACTTCCAGTTAAATAATGTATAAAAGCATAACCATAAATAGCATGATGAAAAATTCTAAATCCAATAAAATGGAATGATGAGAAATTATAAATCAAATGAAGGCATACATTGGAATAATATAAAGAGAATAATTGGACGACTTTGATTAATCTTATATTCTGAAAGGATATAAATCCATAACATTCTTGACAACATACATAACTAGTTAGTATAAGTGCAATATATTTATAAGGCTAAGAAACTTCAATAAATAATGTACTAGCCTTAAAAATAGATAATTGATGTAGTGTGCCTATTTAAAAGAATGTATTATATTAATATCTAACCTAATAAAAATAAACATGAGTTGCGGACTACAATGAATTAGATAGAATCATGAGTGAGTGAACTCATATAAATATTTTAAACTATCCTATAGTTCATTAAATAGTTATTCAAGTGCTAAAGTACATATATTACTATGAAAGCTGAAGTGATAATATATATAAAAATTATATAACTTTGTGATTCAAACGTAAATTTTACTGTGAATAAAAAGAAAAAAGTTACATATATTACATATGAGAATAATTAAATACATTAATATAAATACTTAAAAGGTCATTGTAAAGTAAATTAAGTAATAATTGAGTGCATAGCCCCATAAAAACAAATCTTAATAATGTATGTGACAATATAATGTCATGAAAAATCTAAATCACTGTTGGTTTTAGTAGCGTAAATAAATGGGAATTAATTAAAGAAAACTGCTGTACAAAAATGCATTATAAGAGAATCCTTCATTTAATCCATTAGGATTCTATAATACATCTATCACTGTTTAAGTTGGAACATGACCATAAGACGTTACTTACTAAAGGGTTAGTTATTTAAACCGATTTACCCATATTAAGGACATTAACCTCTTTGCCCGAAAACTTGCTCTAAAAAAAATGATTTGGATACAAGGATGAAAAAAATGATGAATAATGTGGGCATGGATATAAAAAAAAACTTAGATATGTTGAATGGTTTGGTCGACTTTTTAATCAGAGTAACTTAGACGACAAATTCAAATCAGGTACTATGAAAAGAAAACGTCCTACTAAATTTACCCCAGATTTCAGAAATTATAATAATATTCAAGTATTTCTGGACCTTGTCACAAAAGATCTTAAGAAATTATCAGAGAAGCTAGTGAAGGGACATTTGTCCTATAAGAACAACCTCAACATGACTGAAAGGAAAGCATTAAGATATCTTAATAAAAGCAATATAATAATAAAACCAGCAGACCAAAGGGGGAATATTGTGCTCCTTGAGGAAAAGGACTATTTGAGAATGTGTAACAGGATATTATCAGATAAACTAACATATGCAATCCTGAAATAAAAAAACACTGAAGTATTATATGATTGAGTTGAAAGCAATTCTACTTAAAGCTAGAGACAACAACTTAATTGATCAAGAAACTATGGACTTTCGATTCCCCAAGTACCCTATGCTGGCAACCTTCTACGCCTTGCCGAAAATGCATAAAAATAGCTTCCCTGTACCAGGCTGCCCGATAGTTTCGGGTAACAAATGCCTAACTAATAAGTGCCTAGGTTGATGATTATTTAAAGGATTTAGTTGAAGAGCTTCCATCATACCTAAAGGGCACTTTATATGTGTTAAGGCACCTTGATGGAATAAATATCCCCAGAGTCACCCTGCGACCTAACTCCAGAGGCAGGTTAAACCCCTGCAGAGCCTCATTCAAGCGGGACAGCAGGAACAGCTTGGAGACCGGAGCCACCCTGCAACCTAACTCCAGAGGCAGGCTTGACCCCCACATAGCCTCCTTCGAGCGGGACAGCAGGAGTAGCCTGGAGCATGGAGTCACTCTGCAAACCAAATCCAGAGCTAGGCTACACCCCCAGGACCAGGCCCAGGGAGAGGATCATCATCAGGACTGGCAGAGAGTGGCTGAAGTTATGGTGAGAACCAGGGAATGTGGTGGGAGAGGCGGGCTTTTCATACTGGCTTGATAGGATACTTTTATTCATTTTGGGGTCAAAAACGTAGAGATCGTCTTATACACGGGGCCGTCTTATAGATGGAAAAATAGGGTAAATTTAAATATCCCACGCAAACAAGGTATAGCAGCGATTGAATACTTTTTGTGCACAAAATGTAAGTCATATGAGAAAGTTTATTGTCACCCTTCTCAAATTCATTCTTACCAAGAACTTTTTTATTTTCAATAAAACGTTGGTATCGCCAAATAAGCGGGACTGCTATGGGTACAGCATGTGCCCCTAGTTAAGTGAACCTATATTTGGCCCAATGGGAGCGAAAATGCATTTTTTCCAATCAGATGTCTGAATATTCAGATAAAATACTTTCATGGCAACATTACACTCATAACATATTGATCCTATGTTGTGACTCAAGACAAGAATTTAAGCTATTTATGAATAAAATCAATTATAACTCTTTTGGCTTGAAATTTACGTACATTATCGATGAACAACAAATAGAATTTTTAGATCTGAGCACAGTCAAAGACTCTATGGGATATATACATTTACAACCCATAGGAAACCAATTGCCTCTTATGAACTGCTACAATGGTTCAGAAAACACCCTGTTTCATTAAAAACAGGAATACCAATGGGACAATATTTTACACTGAAGAAAAATTGCCAATTTCAAAATACAAGCGGATGATCTGAGGAAAAGGTTCAAGGCCAGAGGATAGCCAAATCAAATTCTTAAAAGAGCATATAAAAGATCATTGGAAATAGATCAATCAGATCTTCTTTATGGTAAGAATGTAAAATCTGATAGTGCTGAGATCAGATGTATTATGAATTTCGGTAATGACTGGAAAGAGGTAAAATCTGTGCTTAGTAAAGGTTAAAACCAACTTTGTGTTTATTTAAATACCATTACTGCAGCGCTTGCAAATATATAAAACCCAACAAAGTGTTTATAAATCCTATCATTAGTAAATCTTATCAAATCAAAGTTTCCTGGACTGTAGTTCCACACATGTGGTCTATGTCATGGTATGTCCATGTCCTAAACTTTATGTAGGAACAACTATATAACAATTATGTAGACATATTTTTGAACATGTTTATTCGATCAATAAAAATCTGGATACCCCTGTCTCCAGACACATTAAGTTGTTTCATGCAAATAATCCCCAAACTATGCAGTTCTATGTAATGGACAGGGTACTTGGAGGCCCTAGATGCAGACATTTGGATCAAATCCTATTGCAAAAAGAAAGCCAGTGGATTTTCTGGTTGGACTCACAGAATCCCAATGGATTATCTTATAATGCATTTTTGTAAAGGATCTTTCTTTCATTAATTCCCATTTATTTACGCTACAAAAACCAACAAATTAATTTGATTTTTCATGACATTATATTTTCACATACATTATTAAGATTTGTTTTATGGGGCTATACACTCAATTATTACTTAATTTACATTACATTGACCTTTTAAATATTTATATTCATTTATTTAATTATTCTCAAATGTGATATATATAAAGTTTTTTATTTTTTTTCACAGTAAAATTTACATTTGAATCACAAAGTTATATACTTTTTATATATATTATCACTACAGATTTCATTGTAATATATGCACTTTAGCACTTTAATAAATATTTAATTAACTATAGGATGGTTTAAAATATTTACATGAGTTCACTCACTCATGATTCTATCGAATTCATTGTACTCCGCAATGCATGTTTATTTATTTTTTTAAATTTTTCCATGTCTTTTTATTTTATTTTGAGAAAAAATATAATACAAGCAAAGCTTCATACATACTACATTAAATCACAAAAACCAACATAATTGTAGGTTTCCATAATACATTTGGCACAAAGAAATGCTCGTCCCAACTTTACAACTTCAACTTATTCTTATTACTCCTTTTTAAAGTAATATGGGCAAAATCTTTCTCTATCTGCCTATTCCTTTCAATTATATTTTTGATCTCATTCCAGGAAGGGATAATTCCTTCTTTCTATTTCATTGTTATTAGCCACTTGGTTACTAGTAAAGTGTTTACTACCACTGCTTTAATGCTAGCATCCAAATGAGATGGAAATATGTTAAATAAAACTAGCTCAGGAGAATTCAAGATACATATATCCCATTCTCTACTCAGGTTTGCTATTTTCTCCGATTTCCTATCCACTTCAATGTCCAACACCATAATTATATCCCCAGCAATTATCAATATTCCCTTTCTTATTTATAATTTTTAGCATTCTATTTAAGAACAGATTTTGATTTTGGTTAGCAGCATACAAATTTGCTATTGTATAATTAACATTGTTGATTGATCCAGCCCAGATAGAATATCCCCCTTCAGGGTCAGTTTGTATAACATTTTCCATCACACAATTATTTTTACTCATTAGAATGGCAGTGCCTCTAGACTTAGTCTTATAGTTGTAAACTGCAAAAGTGTCATACAAGCTACTCAATAGGATGTTCCTTTCTTCCACCCAATGTGTCTCCTGGACACAAATAATATCTGCCTTCTCTGCCTGGAACCCCCCTGAAATAACCTTCCTTTTGTAGGGTGTATTCAACCCTCTTACATTATAGGTAATAAATGTAATGGGACAAGTCCTAATATAAACATACACAATCTCTGAGAAACATTAAGAGAGCATCGTAAGTTAAGAGAGCATTGAAGTGTTGAAAAGCTGTACAATCATTTCCTCAAAACCTACAACATTTAAAACAACTACAAAATACACAACACAAAAAGAAATACAAATACCCCATACATACCCAATCCCCCTTGACAGAAATGTACATTTCTGATCCGTCATTGCTAGCATAAGAACTAGACAGTAAGAGGGCTACTGACCAGCCCCTCGGAGCTGCGCCTAAATCTCCGCCATATTAAGTAAACTTTGTACCGGTAAAAAAAAAAAAAGCCTTTTATTCAATAAATGGAGGCTATATTACCCCTAATGACTTTATTACCTTACTTCGTATGCTATGTGTAAATGTGATAGCTAATCATCCTTATCTAATATGTAAACAATTAAACAACTTAAATTTGCCTCTCACATTCTGTGCTAAAACCTCAACAGCTACCCCTAGTCTCTCCTTTATCTCTGTCAAGTCAATTTGAAAGAAGTACTTGATCTGGCAGCTAAGCATGTTCGTTAAAATTATATATATTCCATGTTAATTTTTTTGCTGTGATAAAAATGTATGGTAATTTTCTGATCCCCGCTAGCTATGAACACTTTTGTGGGGTGACCCTATTTGTATACAATCTTTTCTTCCCTTAAAATGTAGTAAAATCCCTATACTCTCTCCTTTTTTGCAAGATTTCATAGGGTAAGTCCCCAAAAATGTGTACCTTTTCATGTGGAGCAGGCAATTTTTGTATTTGCCTGCTATTATTTATTTATTTTTGTTTGTAAGAGTGACATTGCAGCCTAACCAAGATATCACGAGGGACTACCCTCGTTAGATTAGATGGCAATGGTAGTCTATACAACATTTCTATCCGATTTTCCCCCTCATCCAGGCATAAGTCCATAGACTCAAATCATTTTGTTACATACTCTTTTAACGTCTTAGGACCAATGTATCCGGGAATCCCTCTCAGTCTTAAATTATTCCTTGGCTATACTTCCTATTTTGACTAGCTTTCATTAATTTAACTTCATCTTCTATTTTTTCACTTGCAATTTTAATTTTTGATTTTCTTCCCAGATTTCCTTGTGTCTTTTCTCGACAACTGTACACCTCTCTGCAATAGCAGACATTGTTTTAGCATTATTTGTTAATTCCACAGCTATCTGATTTTGAAGAGAGCTCTGGAACTCACATAATATGTTTTTTAATAAGGATACTGTCAGGATTTCCTTGTCTACTGGCAATGGGGAGTTTGTCTCTTCTACTGATGATGAGTTATCCGAATTAGAAGAATTAAAAGTCGATAAATCCTCCGCTAGGGAGAGTTGAAGAAGAGGCTTAACTTTATCAAGTTTACCAGCTTTACCCTTGTGAGAAGGGATCACTGAAGTTCTAGTTGACATTTTTTTTTCTTCTCCCTATTCTTCCCTTTAGAGATTGTTTGATACATTTCCTCACCAATTACCAATAGACCAAGACAAATTTCTTGTAAGGCAAGGGAGATAGGCCCTCGTGTATCTCTTTAAGCTTTAACACTATAGATTCTCTAGGTATTGAAAAAAAAAAATTACACAGGGCTTCCCACCAAACGTTATATAGGTCAGTTCTATATCCAACAGCCTTAAATTTCACACGCTGTGTATTCAAACTGTCCAACTAAATTTACTCATTCTGCTATATCCTACTCAATGCTAATACTAATGGTCTATATATTATTGTTGTTGTCTTTACCTTTTTTTAAATGTTCCAGTTAAAACACCTATCAACACTGACAGGCAAAGTGAAGAAAAGGAATTCTAACCCAACCAAAAGGCCAATACAATACATTAAATAGAAAAAGGCATCACAAAAGAAATAAGTCTCTTCTTTCTATCCCCTGCACAGATCTCTCTTCTTTAACAACAGAAGTTTATGCAACTGTACATAAGGTCTAACATGAGGTCTACCTTGTACCCAGTGTGAGTTAAGATGACATATCATAGTACACCACACATTGTTATTGGCCTAGTTGGTTAATTCACCCAAAAGGGTTTAGGACCAGTAAGTTCCTTGCTTATACGCCAAGCAACAATTTCAAGTCCTCCTCTTGTCCAGAAAAAATTGCTGTATTGGAAGTGCCTGGGCACACTCAAAAGAAGATCACATATATTAGAGCCAATGGCCCCTCAATTCAGCACCTCTTTTCCTCGCAGATCAATTGCTTTTGGAATACTTGAATTTGTAAGGGTTTTTGTTTGATTTTTGTTAGTGATCCTGTTATGGATGATAATTAGGAAAATGTCTTTTCATGTTATTATGTTTGTCTGCATTCCTTACTCACTTATATATTTATAAATGAGAAGAATATTACTGACAATCGAGGTTACTTAAAGATGAAGGACGGAACTGCAAACAACATGGCTTCAGAACTACAAATGGGAGTGGCCTGATGATGCATACATCCGTGACCAAATAAGGACAAATGAACGGTTCCTCCCTAAACTGACCAGTATGATGACGACACACTGCAGCAATTTTGAACCAATCAATAAAGCTATTAATTCCTAGACAAAGGAATCATGTGACGTTTGATCAGATAACGTTTTCTACATATAAATGTGTAAACTGCCATTTTAATACAGAGCGCTTTGAGAACTACTATACAGAAACACAGTGTCTGTGTCTTATTTCTCTGGAATGTGCACATTCCACACTAATTGGAAAAGCAACGGATATTTAATACAGACTTTACAGTCTTATCTAATTCAATCCTGTGTGCACTCAGGCTCCCTCTCACCAAGCCCCCTGCAACACATGGACTCTAACTGTTATTCACGAGATCAGCTGGACCCCAATCGGCATACTTGCTCCTGAGATCTCGACTCTGGCTCTCAGCTATTGTGAGAGATAATTACACCAATATGGGTAATATGGCATGAACAGTCCCTAGGGTCCCACAATGTAGGAAAATGAATGCAGAGCAGTCCCGCCAGGCCCTCAATATCCTAAAATATAGGAAAAATGAATATGCAGTCTCTCAGGTCCTCTAATTCCTCACAATGTACTCCCACCATTATGTCAGCCAAAAAACTCCAGACCTTTAAGTAGGTATTCCTTCACAGGCCACTACCCTCGTCCGTTCAGGACTCTGTCCATGTACATCGGCGAGGAGAGAGGTCACTGCATTGTTCTTGACTGTGTCATGCTTAGTGCTTAGTTACCCGCTTACAGAGGGTCCTTCCAAGAGTGCTCTTGGAAGCATCCCATCTGCAGGACTAGATACTTGGCGTCCTCACATCAT
Organism: Discoglossus pictus; assembly: GCA_027410445.1. NCBI lineage: Eukaryota > Metazoa > Chordata > Amphibia > Anura > Alytidae > Discoglossus > Discoglossus pictus. The sequence continues at coordinate 455,164,078 of CM050164.1, forward strand.
CCACATGGTATGCCTCAATGGAGTAGCGATGCTTCAGGCGCGCTCTGGAGAAAGCGCTAACACGCCTGCTGACGGTTCCTGGGCGGTGCCATCTCACGATATGTTCTTGATGCTTATTTTTAAAAGGTTAGATATTAATATGATACATTATTTTAAATAATAGGCATACTACACCAAATATCTATATTCAAGGCTAATAAATTATTTATTGAAGTTTCTTAGCCTAAATATATTGCACTTATACTAGCTAGTTATGTTTGTTGGCAACAATGTAATGAATCCATCTTCTTTGAGAATACAAGATTCATCAAAGTAGTCCAATTAGTCTATTTATATTATTCCAATGTATGCCTTCATTTGATTTATAATTTTTCATCATTCCATTTTATTGGATTTATAATTTTTCATCATGCTATTTATTGTTATGCTGTTATACATTATTTAACTGGAAGTGGAGACATTCATATGGACGATGTTTGTAAATTTACCAACAAGGACCTTTTTTGCACATCTTTTAGGACCTACCGGAATTGACATTGTACACCGGTAGTGACATCATACACCAGAAGTGACATCATATACCAGAAGTAGAAAGGCTATAAAAAGCCCACCAAACGCCAAATTCATTAGCCCTTGAAGAAGCGTGGCACTACAAGCGAAATGGTCCATCAGCAACTTGTTCATCCCTACATATGATTAGCTCACAGAGGCGGGATAGTGGACTTCCGTCAAGCACCGAGGCTCCCTGAGATGGGCAGCAAATCTAACCACAAGTAACATTGCACTGAGTTGTAACAGCCTATTGCGACCACATCATCTATACACTTTATAGTTGTCTTATGGGAATAGATCTATGCAGGATTGTTTTTTTTTATTTTGTTAATATGCTGTGTGTTTACTTTCGTATTCCTGGGATTAAGCTGCTGCTTATGAGTATTACTTTCAACTCAGCAATCATTATTTAGATATCCAATGGGATCAGCCAGGATTACGTTCTATACTACAACACAGTCTAGAATATCTGATGCAAGAAATAGCACCAGTTTTAATGATCACATACAGCGTTTTTTTTTTTTTTTTAATAAATACTTATTAAAATATGTATGTACTATTTCTAATTTGTTAGTATCATTTGAGATATACAGCCTCTAGATCCTCACTCAGTGTTGAAGGTGAGCCCTGGTTAAGAATATAGGTTGATGCTCATTTCTTTCTTTACCCCAAGGAATAACTTGGCTAATTATTCCCCTGAAGTTTGCACATATTCCCTAGGAGTAATTAGCAATTATGAGCATTCATCATTAATTGCTAACAACATAGCATTGGTGAGTGGGTCAGATGGGCTGGTTCATAGGTTACAAGCAACATTTTTGTAAGTTACTAACATATGTTTAAGAAAATGCTATGTTATTCACAATAACATTCAATTAAGTACTTGCTATTAATGTCATTACTGACTTATGGGGGGCCAGGATGGGGGGCCCCTGATCACCACCCTGAACTCAAGAACTATTTTGTAATGACCATAATAACCTGTGTAGTGTAGTGCCACAATAATTAATGTTGTACTTGATATTGTGTTATGTGCACTGTAGTAGTGTGATGTTACCTGTAACTAACAGATACACTTTCTGCCATGTTTGTTTGTGTGAAAACTAAGAGTTAACTCTGCAGGAATTTGAATGTGTATATGGCCTCAGGTGTTACGTTACATCCTAGTATCTCCTGTGTGATCAAAGAGAGTCATAATGTTTGAAGTTAGTTTATTGCCATCTGTAAAATCAGATCTGAAAACTAGTATGGGGCTGGTTACCCTGGTAACAGGGTGTGGAGGGGACACTAAGGAGGGGACTGATGAAGCAGGCATGTGGGGGAAGTCTTGTGGTTGTGATATCTATGTAAGAAATAATAAAAACGGCAGTCTGAGTATGACATTGTAAGCAATGAGGTGTTTGATTCTATTTATTGTATGTTCAATCCTAAGCAAAGGGATAAAAAAGAGCTTTTTTATTTTTAATAAGGGAGTAACCTTGGAACTGAGCTTGCAACCAGTGATTCCCAGAGTTCCCTTAAGTGATGTTCTGCTGGGAGCTGTGAGATTGAACATAAAAAAACACAACCTAGTGGGAGAATCTTGAGGTGCACATGGCCCCTCACCTCTAGGGTCAAAGGAATTATCAATAGTTAATTTATAATAAATAAATTATACCATATTTATAACCTCTGCTGTGCACTATAAGAACCTAAGTATTTCACCATGTCTCTTATATTTTTAAATCTTTATTCACTTTAATTTACCCCTTCAGTATTTTAAACAGGGTTACAAATGTTTGTACTATCTGTAGCCAGGCAAACCTTCCCTTGGATCCTATTATAATTGATAAATATTATACATAAAATATCCAAGCATTAATCTGCAAAAAAGAAGAAGCTTAGCCTGGAAATGGGACAGTGATAATCAAACTTCCAATGTTATCCTTATGTACAAGTTTCAACGAGTTGAATATATTTTTATCATACATTTTCATGGTTCCAGTAACACTTCAATCACAGACAATTGTCTATCTCATCAACCAGTGCCCCCATTGAAGCTGAACTATTAAAGTAAATAATTGATTGAGTGATCATTGACTTTTGCCTTATCCTCACTTACCTTAAGCATGTATAATGGAATCAAATCAAAGATATATCATTTTAACTAACATGCTTAGCTGCCAGATCAAGTACTTCTTTAAAACTGACTTGACAAATACATTTTATTTTTTTCTCAGATTTCCACATATTCTTTTGCAAACACCATAAGACTAAAACATATTGATTTTTTAGAACAATTTATTTATACGTTTGCTTCTAATAAATGTATTTGTAAAAAGATTTACCAGTTATATACAGTATCTCACAAAAGTGAAAACACCCCTCACATTTTTGTAAATATTTTATTATGTCTTTTCATGTGACAACACTGAAGAAATGACACTCTGCTACTGGGGAGCTACAGTTCATTGAGGAAACCATGAATGCCAAGATGTACTGTGACATACTAAAACAGAACATGATCCCCTCCCTTCGGAGACTGGGCTGCAAGGCAGTATGCCGACATGATAAGGACCCCAAACACACCTCCAAGATGACAACTGCCTTGCTAAAGAAGCTGAAGGTAAAGGTGATGGACTGGTCAAGCATGTCACAGACCTAAACACTATTGAGCATCTGTGGGGCATCCTCAAATGGAAGGTGGGAGAGGGCAAGGTCTCTAACATCCACCAGCTCCGTGATGTCATTATAAAGGAATGGAAGAGGACTCAGTGGCAACCTGTGAAGCTCTGGTGAACTCCATGCCCATGAGGGTTAAGTCAGTGTTGGAAAATATTGGTGGCCACACAATATATTGACACATTGGTCCCAATTTGGACATTTCCACATAGGGGTGTACACACTTTTGTTGCCAACGGTTTTGACATTAATGGTTGTGTGTCGAGTTATTTTGAGGGGACAGCACATTTACACTGTTATACAGGCTTTACACTTACTACTTTACATTGTAACAGAGTGGCATCACTTCAGTGTTGTCACATTTAAATATATAATAAAATATTTACAAAAAATTTGAGGAGTATACTCACTTTTGTGAGATACTGTATATTCTGTATTGAAATTTAGAAACAGATTATTGTTTACTGTTATACAGTTCAATTAGCAATTGTTATTTACTTTATATACACTGTCAGTACCATCCTGTAGAAAATTGACGGGGGTGATTGAAAGGGGTGATCGCAGCAATTGAATAACGATTAGGGATCCGGGGATTGCAGGCTTGACAGATCAAAGGCTTCGGGTGTAGTCGATCAAAGGCTTTGGGTGTAGTAGTTCCTGAGATACAAGTACTTCCACTTGCGCATATTCCAAAGGTTCTTCACAGGAAATTGTTTTACTGATATCTTCTGATCCTTCATCCAAACATGTAACATCTAAATCTACCATCTGCTCTCTCCAAGATTTTTGTGCTCTGCTGCCTCAATTATCTCACAGCGGTCTTGCCATCTAGCCAGTAGTTTGTTTTCAGCTCTAGGTAATAGTATTAGCACTTTCTCCAGACTAAAATGTCCTTACTTATGCACTGCAGTTATAATAGCTTCGCGGATGTCTTTGGGCTTTCTTCATATGGTAATGTACCAGAGGAGCAATTTAGGAAAGTCTTCCCTCAAATTTCTCACATATTTTACAATATTTTCACTAGGCACAGTTTGCTATTCCCATTCTTCTTGTAGAATGTCTAGTACCTAAAGCCATAACAGAGACTTTAGATACTTCTCTGATAGCAAAAGGCAAGTAGGGTAGAAGTAGGTCCCAGTTTTTCCATCTCTTGCTACAGGTTTTCTAAGCATGCCTTTCAAGGTCCTTTTAAAATTGTTATAATAATCCATCTGTCTGTGGATGGTAAACTGAGCTTATGATCTACAGTACCTCCACACAAGGTAGAAACTGACAAACATATACACAGCGTCCCTAGAGTGCAGAGAGTGAGATACATAGAGTTTACCTCCAGAAACATGACAAACAGATGACTGCCTGGTCAGCCTAATGAAAAATCCAGAATTCATGGTATGGGACATCTTTAGAGAAGTCCACACTTAACATGTGAAAATACCGGTGCACTTTAGCCTAGACATAAATCCACAACAGATCCTTTGTGCTTCCTCTTACCATGGCACCATTTATATTACGCTATTTATAGAATAGCATAAATGATTCTCAAAAGGTTTATTTTGTTAATAAAGGAATTAATCCTCCTTTTGATTCTAACATTCCCAAACCAAACACATCTAAACTCTTTCTGTATCAGTGTATAAGTGTATTTTGGAAGTCATGTTTTTCTTATATAATGTAGTGATGTATCTTTTTGTAGAATGTTTTTGCTTAAGAATAATAATTATATTAATTATATGTTTATTATTGCAAAACCAAAATCATTTTTTTTAAATGTCATTAATTAAAATTAATTTGATTGTTGTATCTGTTTATGTCTAAGCAGATACAGTAAACATAGAAAAATGTATTTGGTATTTTGCAGTAATTTAAGATGTTACTACCCTCCAAAGTTATGAGAGGAAGATCTTTTAAGTTTAAATGCAGAAATTACCCTAGAAGAAATAGATGGATTGATAAAAGAACTGTAACAATATAAAGATCCGGGGATCCCTCTATATAAAATGTTTAATGAAATAAAAGAACAAGGGACAATCCTTCAAAAAATGAAGGCTAAAAAATATAAATATTTTAAAAATGAATAAACACCCTGAAGACTTAAAAATTATGGGCCATATTAAATTTTAGCCTTGTAAGTCCTTTGTGTAACACGTAAGGGCTGCATGCTTGAAATGTTGCTGTTTTACGTCGCTATTAAATTAGAAAGGGCTGCAAGCTACGAGCAAGAGATGCCATTTCGTAAACCAGTTCTCAGACATCGGAGTTGCGTGCTTGAACGCAAACAATTAAGCAAGCACGTAGTTACGGGTTCAGATGGAGCCAATGGAGAAAGAGATTGTTAGCGCTACATCACTAAAAAAAGGGAGGGTAGATTTCGAAGTCCTACGTGCTTCAATTACAGTTTGCGATCTGACCCACCTTCCAGATAAAATGCAATCTTAATAAAGCCGTAAATAGAATATTCTCATGCGAGTTACAGTATTTGTCTTAACACAATGATTGCAGGGATCAATATAACAAAATATAAAATAAATATGAAACAAAGTATTTTTCAGGCCCGATTTGCGGGCTTGAGAATGTTGTGCTTATAATTCTAAACCTAACATAACTTTTCCTTATAATAAATGTGCAGTAGAGTGTTTTTATTTGCATTACAAGTGCTACGTATTGGACTTTATCCCCCTTGCGGGTGCTCTCAAGCACACGTTGGCCTTTGGGCTCCATTTGCGTGTTACGCGCTTGCTCTCGAGTGACCATGTTGCAATTTAATAGCTGAATTGAACAAGTAGCGGTTACGGGCTTGTCAGATCAAAGGATTTATGTGCGCAAAGTTCAAGGTTGCCAGCATGTAGCCTATTCTCGGCTGTCCTGCGTGTTAACACGCAAGTCTGCTGCAATCAACGTTACAGTGCTAATTTAATACCTGTAACACGTAAATTTGGAGTTACGGGCTACGTTTTAAAATGTAGCCCCAATTTAATGAAGCTATTAATGAGGCTGAAAGTCTACTGCGAGCAATGTTGCAGGGCTAATTTAATACCTGTAACACGTAAAAACATAGCCTCCATTTAATGAGGGTAAACTATATTCCAGCATCAAATAGGTTAAGTAAACAGATTCCTAAATTAATCAATAGTGATCAATCGGGATTTGTGAAGGGCAGACAAGGCCCTGTCTCTTGATGCTGAGAAAGCATTTGACAGGGTGAGCTGGGATTTTATAGATACAGCACTAAATAAATTTGGTCTGGGACAGTTTGGGAGTAAAGCGATTAAGGCTTTGTATTGTAATTCAACAGCTATAATTAGTGGATTGGGGTTTGAAACTGAAGCATTTTCCTTGAAAAATGAAAAAAGACAAGGGTGTCAGTTATCACCATTAATCTTTATTTTGGCTATTGAGCCATTAGCAGAAATAATAAGATCTTCTTGAAAAATGAAGGGAGTTAAAATAGGTGAAGAGATGTATAAAATATCACTCTTTATGGATGATGTTGTTTTAACTTTAACAGACCCAGAGAATTTGTTAAGAGAATTATATAAGATTTAGTCAGTTATCTTACTTTAGAGTTAATACTCATAAATCAGTAATAATCTATAAGAATGTTAAGTGAGACCAATTAGAAAGATGTCAACAGCAATATCATCTTTATTGGAAATGTAAACATATAAGTCATTTGGGAATTAATCTTTATTATGCAATATCAAATATACTGAAAGAAAATTTGAATAGAACATATTCCCAAATTAGAAGAACAATGTTGGGATGGAATCAAGTAAATTTATACCTGACAGGGAGAATATCAGCACTAAACATGGTAGTTGTCCCTAAAGTAATGAATGTATTAAAGGTGCATTCTGCAAATTGTTCCCAAATATATTCTGGAGAGCTTCCAAAAATGTAGTACATTTATTTACCATAAAAAAAAAAAATCAAGAATCAAATTAGAAATTTCAAAAAGAAAGTTTAAGAAAGGAGGAATAGCATTCCCCTCTATTACGAATATTTATGAATCAATTACTCTCTCGCATTTGTTAGGATGGAATAGTTTTTAAAGATATTACTAAATGGGTGCATATAGAAGATGATATGGTGCCTGGCATTTCTAAAGATGTATACTTATGGCTCCCAGGTCTGGAAAGGGACACATTTTAACTTTTACTTTATGGAATCCTTTCAATATTGAAATTTTGGTATTCAAATATAAATAAATTTTCCAATTTTCCTTCTTTAGCAGCACCCATTGGGATATTGTCTTATAACGATAGTTTGGATTGTGTGTCATACTTAATAAAAAAAAAGTTATGACAAATATTAATGATCTTGCAAAAAGAGTTTCAAATGAAGAGTCTTTCTTGGTTAGTTATTTTTTTGGTATATTGCCAAAAAATCGAAGTTGGGATATCAATCCAATTATGAGCAAGAGGAGCTTCCATTTGAAAAATGTATTTTAAAGGATGAGGTATCCCATAAAGTGGCTAGGTGTCAAGATGTACTGAATACTATTAAACATAGGGGCAAAACGAATTATTAAATGGGTAATTGAATTAGGAATAGTAGCTCCTGAAGACAAGTAGAGGAATGGATTTAGACTAGTGAAGAAAACATCTCAGTGTACCATTTATAGAGAACTTTTTTTTAAACTAGTTCAGAGATGGTACTGGGTTCCGGTTGGCCTAAAAAAAAACTGCTGGTTGATGGTTCAGACTTTTGCTGGAGAGGATGCAATAACAAAAGGTACCCATGCACACATATGGTGGGAAGGTAAATATATTAAGTGCTTTTGGGAGCAATGTTTTTTACAGCTGACTAAAATGACAAATGTAACTTTGTTATGTGATCCTAAAGTAGCCCTATTCCATATGTTTGAAGACAGTTTCTCCCTATCAAAGAAATTTATTATTTCACATAGTTTATTAGTAGCCAAATGTTTAATTGTCAAAAAATGGAAACAGAAAAAGGTCCCCACTTGGAATAAAGTATATTTGATAATGACAAGAATTGTTGAATTGAAAATAACAAACAGTCATGTGAATATGCCCGGGAGAAATCTTCTCCTAAAGTGGCAGATTTGGGATTCATGAAGAAAATGAATATAGATAATTTTATATGATGTATGACTAGATCTCTAGTAGTTATTCCTCTGGAAGATGGATAAATGAGGGTGAGAACTGTAGTAAGTGTAATTTCCTTTTTTTTTACCCTCTTTTGTATTATGTAATGCGATTTTTCTACTATGAGATTGTTGTATACTTTTTATATCTAAAAATCAATAAATGATTTAAAATAAAAAAACAACAGATGTTACCCCCCTCCCCTACAATCAGACACTCCCGTGTTGCAATAGATTTAACATTAAAAAATATAAATAATCAATTTTACTAAAATAAAATGTGAAAGGGTGCAAAAATACGTTTTTTAACACTTTAATGCAAATGTTAAAAGTCTTGAAAGCATATTTTTGTTTCTTTGTTTGCGAATGCTGGGCATACAATATCTGCCTCATCATTTTCAATGAGAAAATATACCAAACAAATCCACCCTCAGCACCCCCGAGTTACTCTGTTTATTGTAATTCTTTAAACTGCTCTCATGTATGAATGACTGAAATATTGGACTGTTTTGCTTGCACCAAGATACAGCAACTAATATCAAGTGATATCCTTATTTGTTTCTTACTATGTGCACAAAACCGATTTGACTAACATTTCAACTTCCAGACTAAAACTATCCAACATAAAGACAACTTTTTGTAACTGAAAGTATAAAACTAAACTATTACCATATGCAAAATAATTTCTTTATCACAAGGCCCATGTCGGCACTTAGCCTTTTAAAAAATAATATCATTTTGATAGAGATACTATAAAAATGAAAGATTTGCAATCATGTAATGCAACTGCATACTTGCAAATGCTATTAAGGGCTATCATTTTCTACAAAATGCTGTTTAAAATCTAAAATATGCAAATTGAATGGTCTTTACTGCATATATTAATACTTGAAAAATGCTAAGAGAAACAACACAAAATATCCTAATTTTTATAAAAACACAAACAAATAAGGAATTTCAGATACCTTATAAAATAGTTAACATTTCTATGTTTTGTATTCTAAAGCTCTAGTATGCTTAATGTATTTGTATAATAACAAAATGTGGAAAGATTGGTATCACAATACTTTTTCAATTGTATTGAGGTTGTCTAATTATATATTAACTAAAATTCCCAGATCCACTGAGCGCCAATAAGGAGAACAAAATATCATTAATATATCCATTACTTTTTACTTGGAAAATGATATATATTTCTAGTGAGCTCACTCATATTATGTGAGAATTTAGTATATAGTTCAGCTAATAACTATGCATGAAAACATAAAAATAAATACGGTCTGATAGCATGAAATGTTGGTGATGACCTAAAAATAGCTTGGTAAGAAAGATACATTGAAATGTAGACATTGTATGAAAATACAAGACATTCCCAAACTATGTAAATCAGGTCCTCTAATTTAGGGCATTCCTGTAAATTGGCTGCAGGGGCATTTCCCCCCTAACTTCTACACTAATGTAAATCTTTTACTCCCCCAGATTAGAGCACTCCGTGCACAGCTGTAAATCCTGCTCTGTAGATGTAACAGATTTCTGTGCAGGAAGCAGACAAACAATGCTTTACGGATGAGACAGGGCTCTAGGAGCCAATAGAAAATGTGAACATCATAAATTGTATAATGAGTAGAATTTGCCATAACAACGGTCATAACTTTAGCTTCAAGGAAACATATATATATATATATATATATATATATATATATATATATATATATATATATATATATATATATATATATATATATATATTGTGGTAATGTGGCTTTTGGCTACTGGTTTCTCCTTTGAGATACATATAAATAGCAGAGATTCCAAGATTCTTTTTTTTGTTCTTTTTATTAAAAAAGTCCAAAATACAAAAGAAATAGCTTACTCCAGCATAAAATAAAATTTTGCATAAACGTACTGACTTAACATCAGGAACACCCTTGCTAGCCCTGAAGCCGCTTCTCGGCCTTCAGGTGAAAATACAGAGTCCTTAAATAGTCCATCTTCAAGGGTTTAAAGTGTCTTTTCTCTGTAGACCGTCGTCTTTAAATTTCATACCATATCATACCAAATCTGTTAACTACACAGACTTCTCCCTGGGGTTATTAGACTCTGCAATGGTACCTTTCATCCGGTGTATCTCCTTCCTGTAATGGATACTCTGCTCCAATCGCTGGGATAGCACCAATCAGTGTCCTCTGTAAATACTGCTGGGGCAAAATCTTTGCAGCAGCTCCTCTGAAAATGCTCTTTGCGGCACAAATTCTCTGCAGCAAACAGTCTCCTCTAAAAATGCTCTTTGCCGCACAAATCCTCTGCAGCAAGCAGTCTCCTCTGTAAATGCTCTTTGCGGCACAAATCCTCTTTCTCTGTAGCTCCAGCAGTTGTAGACTTCTCAGTTTGCTCTATGAGCTGTGCAAACTGCAGCAGTGTAAACCAAACAGCCTTTTTACTCAAGACTGTAAACTTTTAGGCTCCTCTCAGCCTGGTACAATTTCTGCTTTCAGCAGACAACGAAAAAGTACTGCGTTCCTCTCAATGGCAGATAACTACAAGCGTCCTTCTTAGCTTGCTTCAGACTGAGGCCTTCACTTACTGGCCTCACTCTGCTAGGCCAAACAGGACCTAACTGCAGGGGTCTCCACCCATCTCTCTGCTGTTGTCTTAAAGGCAATCCACAGCTGGACTTTAATTAGCCTCTGATCCCTGCCTGGAGTTAACTCTTTGTTTCTTCCAAGAAATCTTCCAGCCTCTTTAACTAAAGCCACCTCTAGGGGCATTCTTTGCTTCACTCCATTACAATATATATACTGTATATATATATATATATATATATATATAGTAATTGTTTTTTGATTAAAATACATTTTGTTGTTAAAAAGATGTGACAATTGTATTTATAGCTCAAATAAAGATATGTGTATTTTTGTATTAAAATAGGATATATGTATAGACCATTCTTTAGAGTGTGTGTTCCTAGGTGACATGGTTTTGTGATATTTATTAACCGCTTGAGTACTGGGTTTATATTATAAAACGGGCTTAATACGAACATATTATATTTCTTAATTACACATTTGTTGATATCGGAAGGTTAAGTGTGAATTTTTTTAACATTTCATCATTTTGTAGTGCTTTTTGTGCTATAGTGTCACTTTAAATGCTCCTGGAGGACATAGCAAGGGTTTGAAAACCACTTGTGAGTGGTCTTTGGTACCCGTAAATCTTTCTTCTGCTTTTTGCAGTTACAGCAGTGTCCTGAATTGTGAGTGATCCATAAAATCTTATTAGCATAGGGTTTGGGTGTCAAAGTGTAAGGGAGGAACTAGTCATTTATTTGAAGTGTAAAAATCAATGTAGATTTATGCCTTGCTTTTTAGCTTTGTCATGAAGTAAACTCAGGGCAGTGGCTAGTGGCCAGTAGGAGTTCTCTTGCAATATTTTAGGGATGGGGGATTAACATAGATGGGTAGAATTTTTAGTGCCACTACAGCATTCTCTATTGTTTTCTCAGGGATTAGCATAGGGGCAATAATAATTTAATATGTTAAAATAGTTGGGATCATTAAACAGATGGTCCTAGATACCCTGCCTTTTCTGTGTGGATGCTATATCAAGACACAGATTATTTTTGAAGACTGAACACTTTTTTTAATATGGTCTTTAATATGGCCAAATATCCCTGAAATGTGCCATAAAATTCACATACTAAACATAGCAATCAATCCTATAAGAGCCCATGGTTGACAGATTTGTATTAAGGTAGGGATATACCCAATATTTTGCCTATTAATAGCTGAAGTTTAACACTTGCTTTACTGTTCCTCAAGAAAAGAAGACCATTTCAACAAATTACAGAATATGAATATTTAGTAAATGTCCAATAGTCTATGATTAACTATAGCTTTCTAAACATTGTTGGCATATTTCTGGTTCCAAGTTTGCAAGGTTTGTACAATCTGAATTAATCCTTCATGAATACTGTCACAACCCAGACAAAATGAGATCAGTACACCTCTAATTCTCCTAATGTAACTTTTAGGAGCAATCTGCAGGTTGTGACTTTATATTTATCTCAGCACCCAGACATTCAGATCAGACCATCATTCATAGAGAAGCAGAGAAATCAGATGAGCAACACCGTTTCTTAGTTTAGAGCAGATTGACAATTTTATTATACTTCAGACACATTTTAACAATTGCAAAATAAACAAGCCCAGTTCTAGCTCATCCTATTGGGCCAGAGAGGCTTGTTTCATATCCTCACACATAAATTCCTGCATGTTAGAGGGGGTCTGAATTCTTAGTGTGACCTCTTCACCCTGTCACCAGCCATAACCCCTCTCCCATCACCAGACTCACCCAAGCCTGTGGGTTATCTGGTTAGGTCACTATTATCCCAGGCCTGCAAGGAGAGCAGAGGGCAATCCAACCTCTAAGCCAGAGACCTGATTCATGGTGAATTACTTTATGTGGTTTTAAAATATTGCTTTGCTTATATGTGCTATTGGGAAAGGGAAGCATCCAACATATTTCACAAACTACATTGATAGAAAATAAATTCACAAATAAAATAAGCAACAAGATATTATTATTAGTTGCTTTTAACATAACATTGAATGTCAATTTTGATGTTACTAATGAGGTGTGTAAGAGTCTCAAATAACAGGCTTACTTGTGGGGTTCAGGGGGTCCCAAAATCAGTCATGACAAGTACTACTAAAAATAATTAAAACAGAAAAACTTCACTAAAGTTATTCATTATTATTCATATTTAAATATGATGACAATTTTCTATTTACTGTTATTTATTATTTACTGTTTTTCTGACAATGCAATAATGTTCTCTGAGATTGCAAAGTAGATACAATGGCGGGTTTCTATGGAAAAGTAAATAAACAAAAGGTCATTTATCTAAAGAATACAGTCTTTTGGTCTTCATTTACAGCCCAATGACATTCTGTGGGTCCAGTCCAAGGCTTACTGGTGTGCATATTCATCTGGTACAGCTTCTGAGCATATATTGCAATATTTTTTACTGTAAATCTTTAATTCAGATATGGTACAGGTAATAATATATAGACATTAACAGCCTTATTAAATTGCGATTCAGCAAATTTAAAAGGGCTCTATTTAAGCCAGAGCATATTTTTTTACAGAAGTTTTTAGTTAGTGAACTTCTATCCAAAAGCAAGGTCAAAACGAACTAAAAACTTCTGTAAAAAACATTTGCTATGAGCTTAAATAAAGCCCTTTTAAATTTGCTGAATCGCAATTAAATAAGGCTGTAAGTTTTTACGTAATTATTCAGTATTCTCAAGATGGAACATTTGTTAGGGGATTGGTGAGTTAAAAAGATGCATAATAGACACAATTACTTTTCTATCTTTCCTGGTCTGAAATCAGTTAGGATACATATTTACTGTATTAATATATGAATATCTGAATAGTTGAAGCTGAGAAACTTCTGAACACAAGTAGTTCACAGTTTCTCTTAATACATAATTAAATAATCACAGATCCAACTGGATTTAGATGTGTTATTGTAGTTACACAGTGGTGGGCCTGTTGTGTTTTATGTGCTTTGCGATTGAGGAAGCCAAAATATAGATTATTCTTGATGTTTTATTACACTTTAAAATGTTTGCAGTAATTAAAGTCTGCACCATTCCAGCTATTCAATATAAATGCTACCATATGAATACATTCTTGACTTAAATTTTGAAAGAAGAAGAAGAGAAACGCAGCAGAGGAGTTGATACCTTAGCAGGAAAATAACAAAAAGCAATATCATTATTATTATATTCCTTAGCGCTATACATAACTTGTGATCAAGGCAAAACAATATTAACACCTTACAAAAGATGGAGGGTCTGGTCTTTGAGCTTAGAATCTGGTGTCCATATTGCTTTCCCCAAAGCACCAAGCAAGACTGAAAACTCGCAGACTTTCAATCTATCATGCAATCTGGACATACTACTGCCTCTACCATAATTTCCTGTATGTGATCAATACATCACATTTACACCAACTACCTCATCACAAAGTAATCTTCCTTCGCCTACCCATTCAATGTAAACATAGGAACCTTCTCTTGCCTCATCTTCATTACAAGATGATCACCTCTTCCAAATGTGCAAACACTAACTACATCCATCGCCAGTTGCCCTCCTAAAAGAAAGATACATTGTGAATGTGTAATGGAGGGCAGGTTCATATTGACGTGTTTTTCCATTTCAGACCTGTTCATTGGCTTTTTAAAATGAAATTCTTTATTCACTAAGAGGAGATATGATTACCTTATATAAATATATCCAAGGTCAATACAAGGCTTTTATCAAGCGTGCCAAGAGGTTTTCACCTGACAAGAGGACATCCTTTGAGATTAGAAGTAAAACGATTTCACCTTAAAGAAAGAAAAGGGTTCTTCACTGTAAGGGTGATTAAACTGTGGAATTTTCTACCAAAGAAGGTGGTGACAGCGGATTCGATAGATAACTTTAAAAGGGGATTGTATATATTTTTAAATAAAAAGTGTATTCAGGGCTATCCTGGATAATTAGAGAGTATTGATCCAGGGAGGAATCCAATTGCCAGTATCTGGGGTCAGGAAGGAATTTTATATTTGTTTGCCCTTTTGAGTCAATTGGCAAAGTTTCACTGTTTTTTTTTTTCTGTTTGTTTCCTCTGGATCAATTAACAATGAATGCACATATTGCAGATCAGAGGAGATCTAAAAAGGTTGAACTTGATTGACTAAAAGTTTTTTTTCCAACCTCAATTACTATGTAACTTAACAAATTTAAAAATTGATTACACACAACTCAAGCACAGGTGAACCTAACATCCATGATTCTATCTGATGCAATTTGATCACAATGTGTTAGTTGTTAAATAAAATGAATTATTTAAAAGTAAATTTAAAGGCATATTTAAGTTTCATGGATTATGAAAACGTCCGATAGAAAAGAATCAGCAGTGTATGAAAAACATTTTTTGCGGAGGCTTGCTGAGCCATGACGGTGATGGGCCACGCCCCGGAAGGTGCTAGCAGCAGTAGCTAGCAGGGTAATGGCGCCTGCACCTGTGGCGTGCTCGAGGTGACCGGGCAACGGTATATGCCCTATTAGAGACGCGCCTGGCAGGACGGATCCCCCGGAATGAGGAATAAAGTGTGCAGTATATAGGAGAGGTGGAGGACGCTCGGGCGGCCCCGTGAGACCGCACACAGGATCTGTGAGGCTGCACGTTGGAACTGGCGTTACACTGGAGGTTGCGGTAGGCGGGTGCTTAAGAGCCCGTTCAGGGAGAGGGGGTTTGGAGAGAGCCATGCTTCAGTTGTGAAGAGGGAGGAGAGGGTGAAGAGGCAGTGATTGTGTTTAGAAGCATTTTGCTTCTTATAATCAGCTATGTGTTAGCTCATATTGCCACAACATTAAGTCCCTCCAAGATCCCTAAAAGTTCACTGTATGGGTACCCCCTGATACCTATCAACACACCACTTCAGCAGAACCAGCCTGAGAGACTGTAAAATTGGAAGAGGGAGGAGAGGGTGAAGAGGCAGTGAGTGTGTTTAGAAGCAGCTGGCTTCTAAAAATCAGCTATGTGGTAGGTCACAATGCCACTATATTAAGTCCCTCTAAGATCCCTAAGAGTTCACCGTATGGGTACCCCCTGTCAACTACCAATATATCACGTCAGCAGAAACAGCCTGAGAGACTGCAAAATTGGAAGAGGGAGGAGAGGGTGAAGAGGCAGTGAGTTTGTTTAGAAGCAGTGTGCTTCTTATAATCAGATATGTTTTTTTAGCCCACAAGGCCATTATAATAAGTCCCTCTCAGATTCCTAAGAGGTAACCGTATGGGTACACTGTGAAAGCTACTAATACATCACGCCTGGGAGTCTGAAAAATTTGATGCTGGCCCCTGGAGCTTAATGCTTATCCACCCTGGTAGCCTGTGATTCTCCTCACTGCGTCCTATAATCAAGAAGCTAACATAGGCTTTGAATAGCTGTGTACAGTCATATCTAAGCCTTAAATATGCCATCTTGTTTTGCTGCAATAATTTGTCGAGGAATTCATCTGGACTCTTGACTTCATGTAGCATAAGTGTTACACACTCTACTGGCCTTTAAGGAATACAACCCCGCTTTCATTAAGTTTGGCGGTGAAAGCTGCCTATTTTCAGAAAGAGCTGGGTCCTTTGCTTCCCCTTTTGCTGTTCACCAAACCTTGATGGGAATTGGTAAATACTGGCTTCGATTGGTTAAGAACAGTGGGTCATATAAGAACTGGCTATATCCACTCTAACAAAGCTGTCAGCAAATCCGTCAGTATCTGGGACAATTGTTTACTCTAAATCTTTCTGAAGGAATTGTGTGGACTCTCCAACTTTTTACTTTTGTGTTTTTTTTTGTGTTTTTTACCAGTGCTAACCCCTTAAAGGGATTAAGGTATAAAAAGGGAAACATGAATAAGAAACAAGGCCGAGTTTTAAAAAATAAATTGAAAGGGGACTCACTCCATCAAAATCCCATTTCATCTAGCTCCTTTTTTTCACCACCTAATAAAGGGAAAGCTGCAGAGCCGATTCAGCCTGATATTAACTCTGAAGCTAACTTTTTAAGTATGGCTCAATCCTCCCCCAACGAGACATTGAGGTCAGAAGCTTCTAGTAAAGTCTCAGAACCAGAAGATAGAGGTGTAACATTGCCTGTCCTAAAAGGGCTTTTCCTCGAATTTAAAAATTCCATTATATCTGAATTAACAGGAAAAATTGCTGAAAATGCAAAAATAATAAGTATTGTCCAAGCTAAGACTGATAATTTAGGAAAAGATCTTAAATTGATTTGAGAGGAAATGCAAAACTTAAAATATAACTATCAACAACTTGAAACAGAAATAGGCCTCCTTAAAATCCGTAATACTAAATTAGATGACTACTCTAGAAGGAACAACATTAAAATTAGGGGGATTGGAGAAGAAGTTGGTAGCACGGATTTAAAGCACTATGTAAGCACATTCTTGTCCAGTATAGTCAAACCTAACTTTGAGTTATCTATTCTGATCGACAGAATACATCGCCTGCCTCTCCCCAAATCTGCCCCTAAGGATTGCCCTAGAGATGTAATCCTTAAAATCCATTTTGCTACTTATAAAGACTTAATTATGAGATATTCTTTTGAAAAAAGAACATTCCCGTCGCCCTACGAAAATTTACAGATTTTCCAGGATTTCTCAAGGGAAACCATTATGAAGCGAATGGAATTGAAAGGTATAGCCAAAAGCTTAAGAGCCAAAAATATCCAGTATAAATGGGGCTTCCCCACGAAATTAATAGCTCTTTTGGGTAACAAATCAGTAATAATAAATAACCACCATGAAGGTGTAGCAATCCTGAAAGATCTGTAATCAGGTCGACTAATTCTCCGTTCTATCTATCCTGGTTCCTGTAATTTTACTAAAACTTCCCTCCCCACTTCCTATTATATCCCGGTTGCTCTTGTGTTAAGGTAATGAGAAATTGTACTTAAATGTCACTAGGTTCTAATATTAAAATATTGATAACACTGCACTATAAGATAAACAGCGGGCAGTAGATGTTTTTACAAACATTTCTTTTTTAATAGAGATTACCACTGAGAAATATATTTTGATAGTAAATAAGGAAGGGGTAAAAAGCCCCAAAAGGTAAGAGTGCTAAATTTTCACTTTATAAAGACTTATTAGTTTTCACTTTGTTTTAAATAATGGTACACAAACAATATGACCACAAGAAGTTGTAATTTTTATCACTGTTTATACTAATCTAGTTTGACAGGACATGGGCTGTGAACTCACTGTTGCTTTTTCTCTGTCCTTATGGAATAGCAATGCTATAGAATAAATTAGAAGAAGAACTTTGGGGGATTGGAGAAGAAGTTGGTAGTACGGATTTAAAGTACTATGTAAGCACATTCTTGTCCAGTATAGTCAAACCTAACTTTGAGTTATTTATTCTGATCGACAGAATACATCGCCTGCCTCTCCCCAAATCTGCCCCTAAGGATTGCCCTAGAGATGTAATCCTTAAAATCCATTTCGCTACTTATAAAGACTTAATTATGAGATATTCTTTTGAAAAAAGAACATTCCCGTCGCCCTACGAAAATTTACTGATTTTCCAGGATTTCTCAAGGGAAACCATTATGAAGCGAATGGAATTGAAAGGTATAGCCAAAAGCTTAAGAGCAAAAAATATCCAGTATAAATGGGGCTTCCCCACGAAATTAATAGCTCTTTTGGGTAACAAATCAGTAATAATAAACAACCACCATGAAGGTGTAGCAATCCTGAAAGATCTGTAATCAGGTCGACTAATTCTCCGTTCTATCCATCCTGGTTCCTGTAATTTTATCAAAACTTCCCTCCTCACTTCCTATTATATCCCGGTTGCTCTTTTGTTAAGGTAATGAGAAATTGTACTTAAATGTCACTAGGTTCTAATATTAAAATATTGATAACACTGCACTATAAGATAAACAGCGGGTAGTAGCTGTTTTCACAAACATTTCTTTTTTAATAGAGATTACCATCGAGAAATATAATTTTGTTAGTAAATAAGGAAGGGGTAAAAAGCCCCAAAAGGCAAGAGTGCTAAGTTTCACTTTACAAAGACTTATTAGTTTTCACTTTATTTTAAATAATGGTACACAAACAATAAGACCACAAGAAGTTGTAAATTTTATCACTGTTTATACTAACCTAGTGTGACAGGACATGGGCTGTGAACTCACTGTTGCTTTTTCTCTGTTCTTATGAAATTGCAAGGTTATAGAAAAAATTAGAATAAGAACTTTTAAATCATTACAAGGGCCACAGGCCTATACTAGGTCCCTTCCTAGTAATTGACAAACTATAAAGGATTAGAAGGGCTAAGGGGGGTTGTTATACTGGATTTGAGGTAGAGGCCCTCAGAAAGGGAGCTTCCTTTTCTCCTTTTGGGTATTTAAGGGAAAGTTATTAATTCCTTTTCATAATTGTGGAATTAGGATACTAGAGCAGAGTTTAAAATGAGTCTCTTATTTGAGTAATGCAAATTTTGGTTAGCAAGGGCTGTCCATCTTGCTCTGGTCACTACGGGTAGTCACGGGTGCAACTTAGCCAGTGGATTTCCAGTTTTTGAACTTATTGAAGTTCAACTTCTTCCTTACCCACGGTAAACCATTTTCTATATCTTGGTTTGGCCGGCTGGGTGATGGAGATTGTTTCACCAGGTATGAGTGTATGGGTTAAGAATGAGGAATGTGTGTGGGATGTGGCTGGAATTCGGGTTTCGGAGAGGGGGGGGAGGGGGCGAGTTGGGGGAGAGCATAGAGCCTTTGGGTTAAGGGTCCAAAATTATGATGACTAATGCTGATATGGATAAAGGAAGCAGTCTGAGAATTTGTAGTCAGAATGTCCAGGGTTTAAACCTAGGGGTTAAAAGACAAATGGTTTATAGGTCGTTCGGTTCTGGGTCAGCCGACATATTATGCCTTCAGGAGACTCATTGGCAGACAGGTAAGATCCCTTATTTTAAAATGAAAAACATAGGCTTGACTCTTAACTCTACTTATAAAAAAAAAAAAGCCCGAGGAGTCACTATACTGTTTAACTATAAACTAAATGTGAAGGAAGAAATTTCTATTATAGACCCTAATGGTCGTTATATAATTTGGGGAGGCCTAATCAACAGCGAGAAATTCACGATAGTTAACATATATGCTCCGAACCAAAAGCAAATTAGATTCCTTAATCGAACATTTAACTTAATAAGGCGTTATAGCTCTGGGGCTCTGATTATATGTGGTGACTTCAACTTATGCCTGAATACGGATTTAGATAGGAAATCTCATAAAGGAACAGTATTAGATACCCATGCTATACAAAAATCTAATCTTTTTAATAACATTCTAATGAAACATCAGGTATATGACTCATGGCGAACTTTTCATCCCCGGGAAAGGGACTATTCCTTTTATTCCCACCGTCATGAAACGCACGTGAGATTGGATTATATACTTGTTAACAGTGGAATCTTAAAAAGAGTGTTCAAAACTGAAATTGGCCCAATTTTGTGGTCGGATCACGGGATGGTCGGCATAAACATATCTATGAGACAGTGTGAAACAGTTAGACCTCCATGGAAAATAAACATTTCCCTATTACAGGACCCACAAATAAAAGATCTGCTAAAAGAAGAACTTAAGAATTTTTTTAAGGTAAACAATTTATCAGTTGCTTCTAAAATCACAATTTGGATCGCCCATAAAGCTGCTATTAGAGGTCAGCTTATTAGCTGGCAAGCTATGAAGAAAAAACTCAGAGGTCGACCGTTACGTGACTTATATATTGATCTGACAAACTTAGATAGGGCTAACAAAATTGGCTCTAATGATAAGATTTTAAAAAGCATGGAAGTAATAAGATCTCAGATTAAAAAAATAGAACAAGAACTGGTAGATAAATCCCTATGGTCACTACAGCAACGATTGTATCATATGGGGAATAGTTCAGGGCGACTTTTAGCAAATAAATTAAAGAGTAAAACGTCTAGTAAAAGAATAGACTGTATAAAATATAAAAACGTGACCGTGACGAAGCCCAGTGATATAGGGAATGCCTTTGGCCTTTTCTACCAAGACCTTTATAATTTGAAGGACGATAAAAACTTTATTAAACCATCTAAAGAAGATATAGTTAAATTTTTGGATAAAATTGACCTTCCGATGATATCTGATGCCGATCTTGACACTCTAAATAAAGAAATAACTGACACAGAAATTTTTGAAGCTATAGATGGTTTGAGAAACTTTTCCTCTCCTGGTCCAGACGGGTTTAGAAACTGTTACTTTAAACTCTGCAAGTCAGAAATCTTAATCCCTCTTAAAAACGCCTTAAATGAAATTAAGATTACGGGTAGGGCACCGAAAGAAATGCTGGAGGCTGCGGTTATAACAATCCCCAAGGAAGAGCGGACAGAACCATCATGCAAGGATTTTCGTCCAATCTCCCTCTTAAATACTGACATAAAAATCTATGCAAAAATTTTAGCCATTAGGCTAAATAAAGTTTTGGGAGATCTTATCTCCTCAGACCAAAAAGGTTTTATTCCAGGGAGACAAGGATCCGACAATGTTAAGAGAATCATTAACTTAATCTCTTACTCTAAGCGAAAGGGTGCTCCCACCGTGCTTTTATCATTAGATGCAGAAAAGGCGTTTGATAGAGTGGGGTGTAAGATATGGGCTGGGGGACTTTGGCTTAAAAGCTATTCGGGCATTATATACCGCTCCTTCAGCAAAAGTAGTTGGCCTGGGATATAGCTCATTTAGCTTCGATATTACGAATGGCACACGGCAAGGTTGCCCTCTTTCTCCGGCGATTTTTGCCTTGTTTATTGAACCTTTGATAATATCGATCAGAAAGGAAAACGAGGTGCAAGGGATAAAGGTGGGCTCTGTAGAACATAATCTATCAGCTTTTGCGGATGACTTACTTGTAACATTGGAAGACCCGATGGTCTCTCTCGATAGATTGCTACAAGTGATTGACGAGTACAGCAAAATCTCTAATTTTAAGTTAAATATTAGCAAAACAGTAGCCATGTCGATTAACATTCCTAGGGAATTACTATTTAAATTAAAGCTTCGATTTCCTCTTTTATGGCAAAACTCTTTGAAACACTTGGGAATAACACTGGGAACAAACTTGAAGCAGACAATAATAATTAACTATAAAAAAGTGTTCAACAATGTTACAGCGAAAATCAAAACCTGGTCAGGGTTGAACTTATCCTGGTAAGGCAGAATTATCGCCATAAAAATGGTAATTTTACCAAAAATAACTTACATTTTACGTAATATTCCCTGCCGTATCCCTATATATTTGTTAAATCAACTACAAAATAAAATCGATAACTTTATCCATAAGGGGAAAAAAATAAGAATAAAAAAATCAAGAATGGGATGGAAATTTAGACATGGGGGCATGGCCTACCCTCTACTTAAGGAGTATCAGGAAGCTATTATAGTGGCAAATATGCTGGACTGGTTAGAACCTACAACTGTTAAGAATTGGGTACAAATTGAACAAGAGCTAATGGGCTCAAATAATATAAAAATGCTTTTATTTCAAAAAAAGATTATTCTTAAATCTATAGAGAGTGGCGAAGCTATGGTTAGAGAAAAGGTAAAGATATGGAATAAACTGAATGTTAAATATGAACTGATCCCATTCCCCTCGCCTATCACTCCATTATTGGACTTAGCTTCACATATTGACTCCCTCATTCTAAGGAAGATAGCCAAAGCAGGGGTTAACCTGCTGTCTGACCTGTTTCGCGGAGAAATATTCTCGATGGAGAACATTAAAGTAAAAGCCCCCCATTTAAACATTTCTTGGTTAGATTTTCTTGCGCTGGGAAAGGCTCTGAAGAAGTCAGAGTTTTATTTGACATCATTCAGAGACTTAACCCAATTTGAGAAATTGATTATGGTCAAACCTAAAACGCATCTCATCTCAAAATGTTATGAAATTATTAAAAAGCCACAAATGGAGTTAAAATCAAACTGTATGCATGACTGGGAAGGTGACTTGGATCATAGGTGGACGATTGATGAGTGGTATAGCTCATTTGCAATTACAGATAGATTTGTTAAAAACCCTGCTTTCAGAGAACTTCACTTTAAAATATGCAATAAGTGGCATTACACGCCGGTTAAGATAGCAATGTTCAGTGGATTAAACCAGGAGGAATATTGTTGGCGCAATTGTAGTCATATAGGGTCTTCATTGCATATTTGGTGGCAATGCCCAATTATATATAAATTCTGGGTGGAAGTTTTTTCCCAGTTGACTAAAATATGTGAAGTAGAATTGACTCCACTCCCAAAAATAATCTTACTTCATATTTTTCCTCCGTTGCCCCTAAAAGTTAAAGCCCTTTTATTGCAGGTTTTGATGGCAGCAAAATCACTGATAGCATTAAAGTGGAAGCAAAAAGATGTGCCTTCCTGGAATGAGGTCAAAATGAAAGTGGATAAAAATTGTAGTTTAGAAACAAACTTCTCTGAATTGGGCGTTATAAAAAAAAACAACCTAGCCTGGGCATTATGGAATAAACATGGTCCTAATTAAGTAATTACTCAGGCCTTCGCTCTGACCTTGGACACTCTGTCCATGATTCTTGGGCCCACCCACTTGCTCCCTCCTCCTAACCTCCCAACCCCATTCTAGGAACCCGGATTTATGAATGGTTGGAGTGTGAATGGTAGTGTGTTAAGCTTTAGTTTAAATCCCAGAATAGTAGTTGGCAATTTTGGTATGATGCCCTGGGGAACTTACTGTAGATTATAATGGGTTGCTTTTTTCTTTTCCCTTTGGAGCAACGGACCAAAATGAGATGGAAGCCCTCGCCTTCCTTTCCTTATTATTGGGCTAGGGGGAAGCTTCCCAGGAGGTGTTTAGATGGGAAGCCTAGATATGAAGTATATGTAAACTAGACTTCCCTCTCTTTGTTGCTTCTCTTTTTAAAAAAAGGTGGAAATAGCATGCAATAATTATATTAAGATATGGTGGAGGGCCATAATAGCCGGGTCCAAAATATGATAGCGCCAACGCTGTTCTTGATATTATTTCACACGTGTGTAGTGCGAATTGTTTTGATTGTTATGTTGGTGTTTTTGTATGTACTTTTGTATTCTGTATTTTGTTTATTTTACATGTAAAAAACAATAAAATATTTATAAAAAAAATAAAATAAAAAAAAACATTTTTTGCATGATCAAATACCAATATAAACATTAAAAAAACTCATCCTGATTTTTTCTAAATATTTTGAGTTTGCAACCAATTGATTTTGTGAATTAACATCCCTTGAAACCCTGCTAAAGTTTGCTTAAATTACATAATTTGTTTTGGTCAGTCACAGGCAGCTTATAAATTGTATCAATCTTTCAAAGCCAGTTTGTGCACCAAAGTGTCATGGGACATGTAGTTCTGTTTTTACTGAGCAACAGGAAGCAAGGAGGAGTCAGATATTGCTATGTGGATCTCTGCATTGTGCTGCTGCTTGATGGTTAGTAAAAGGTTAAAACTGTACCCAAAAGCAGTGCTTATGTAAGCAGCTTTGTGGGTGTGGAAACATTTTTTTATTATTCAATCTTCTATTTTTACATGTCAGTGACCCCCCCCCCAAAATTAAATCTTTATTGCAATCAGTCTTAGAATTTATTTTGTATTTCTTTCTTCACCTTCTCATTGTAACGTTATTTTCACTGGTTTCTAACATATTACACAGCAATTTGTATAAACCATCTCATTTACAGTCCATATAACTGCTACACATTCATTTTCGCACACAAAATAAAGCATAACAAAAATAATAAATCAACAATTAGTATCTTTAACATTTGTACATGCATTTTTCATTCATGGATGTAAGAGATGAAATGCATCAAGAATAATGGTACAAGAAGTTTACTAAAAAATGAAGATTTCTTTGCTCTTTTGTTGTTGTTTTTTAGCCAACCCCACCCTTCTTGTTCCAGAATGAGGCTCCATCTAATTATACCCTCTAGTTTAAGACATTTGAGAGCATATTTGAAAGAGAGTTCATCAGGGACATCCAGAATCCAATGTCAAGTTATGAACAATTTAATGTATCACTCTGGGATAACTCACAGTGCATTGTGGAGGACCAGAGGTGGTGCAATAGTAGGTTCTCGGGATGATGTTGGTGGAAGGATCATTATTAAAACATGAAATATAGGATGTATGTGATAAGAGGAATGTAGCTGAACATGACAGGTTATAGGGTTATATATATATATATATATATATATATATATATATATATATATATATATATATATATATATATATATATATATATAAGCATACTTCACCTTCCACTTGGTATAAGGGGCTTTCATAAAAAAAAATGGACACTTCTTCAGCTTCTATTGGATGAATGTACGACCGTGGTAATTTCATATTCTAAATTAACCTTCTTAAATGGCCTGAAATGTGTGATCTTGGTTAGATAAAAAATTACCATAGCATTGTATATCCTCTGGAGAAGCATAATTCAACAATGATGTCTATTCACAGGGATAACAATGTATGTTGAGCTACAGCAGTTAGCATCAAAAGTCTGACAAGATATGAATGTGTTTTACACCTGGAACAGACATCATATGATGCAAGAAAACATCACATGATGATGGATGTTGTAAGCATAATTTAATTATAAATATAATACCGGTACATTTACATTAATATATAAAATGGAAATGCTACTTAATTACAACAATTTTGCAATCAATAATGTAAGTGCAACTGTTTTTACAGTTAATTAAGCATATCAGTTATTGGCCACTAGTTTCTGAGTAGCTAATAAGCAAAATTATAATGACCACTTTACTATAAAAATAATGGCTATTAAATGAATGTGCATGCATAAATAGACTTGATTTATAATGTTTAAACTGTGTAATGCTAGTTGTTATACTTTAAAGTTGTTACTTTTATAGGTTTTTGGCTGACATACTGTGCCACTTAGCTCCACCCCTTTTGCATAATTGCAGTCTGGCAGCTGTAGCAGATCCACATTAGCCAGACACCAGAGCACACAACAGGAAGTCTGCTATAGCTGTCCTACCACTAATTATGCAAACAGCGCTTGGCTAAGCAGCACAGCGGCCAGAAACCTATACAAGTAAGAGCTTTAAAGTATAACTACTAGCATTACAAAGTTTAAATATTATAAATCAAGTATTCTCATGCATTATTTTTATAGTATAGTCATCCTTTAAGCAACAGAAAATATTAAATGAAATAGGCAACATAAACGTTGACACTTTTTTTTACATCATTTAACCTAATATTTTTTTTCCACATAACATATCTTATTATCATGGCAAAATGCCTTGATAAATGACTGCAAGGCATCAAAAAGGAGAAGCTATTTAAAACTGTTTGAGAATTCAAAACCTACATTCCCCAAGGCACCAAAACATAGCATTATGAAAATATAGATTCAACACTTAGCATTCACAGCAAAATGTGTATAATCGCTTAGGTTACACTGTCAATTTAATAACTTGCATTTCAATTTAGTTAAGCCAAAAGAAAACAGGAAAATTAAAACAGGAAAATAAACATATTTTAATGAAATCTCAGTGAATCAGCTTAAGGCTACTTAACACAATCTCTCAGACTTAAATTGTTTTACAGAATGTTTGTTATATTAACAATTTACTTTCATAATAGCAATTAGACAACAAAACACCTTGTGCTCTTTCTATCAAATCATAAAATATTAATTACAAAAATGAAGTGTCAATTTGTAAATAGTTATCATAAATTTTAATCATTCATTAAACCTTCAATTTGGATTTTTCAATACACTGTTCATTTGCTAAAACTGCATTCCTATTTTATTTGAATTATTTTTTATTTAAGTTTAAATCAGTTACTCTATTTTAAGCATAGGTGAACAGTATAAATGAGTCTGCACAAATTGTTCTCTACAATCCTCAATCAACCTTCTCAGTGGAAAATCAAAATAGCTTTAAAATTGTATTCTGAAATCTCTAAATAAAAATGAATATAGAAAAGCACAGCATTAGTGCCATATTTAACTTCTTCAGAAGAGCATATTGTAATTTCTGAGACATCAGGGGATCCAATCAGGACAGTTTGCATCACATCAAAACCTCCTTGATCACTACCTTGTTATGGTGAAGGGACCTGTGTACTTCAATGAAGCTGTGAGCTATACCATGTAGGTTATAGATCATAGATATTGTGGTCCACTGTACGTAGCTGTCAACCCACGCTAGTATTTTTGTTAAGATAACCTTATGGATCAGTATAAACAGATACTTAATAATCTGGAGCTTGGAAAATAAATCCCTCAAGTCAGAAGGTGCCTACCATATTACTGGGGAAGAGAAGAGGGTGAGTAAGAGCAGCACCAAATCGAATGAAGGGATTAGTCCAAAGTATAGAGGACACCCTGCTTTGAATGTGTCTGGAGGGGAAAGGAAAATGTGCTGCTCCAGATAACAATTCAGCATAGGAACCTGGAGCATTAGAACTATGAACCAAGGCAAACTGGACATGGTCAAATATGAGATGACAAGATTAAACATTGATACTCTGGGAATTATTGACCTCAAATGAACTGAATACAACATTTCCCATAAGGCAATCACCAGATCTTCTACTGTGGTCAAGATTCTCATAGAATAAAAGGAGTAGCCCACTTAACCAATCATAGGGTGGCCAAAGCAGTGCTCGGTTACAACCCAATACAAGAAAGAATGATTTCAATTCAAATTCAAGGCAAACCATTTAACCATGTCTTCAAAGCCTATGCTCCAACTAAGGATGATGAAGAGTCTGAAGTTATGCAATTTATGAGGATATTCAACACCTTATTGATGTAACACCAAGAAAGGATGTTACTATCATCATAGGAGATTGGCATGCTTAAGTAGGGAACTAAAATATACCTGGCATAAAAAGTAAATTCGGCCTGGAAAAACTAAAAGAAGCAGTTCAGATATTAGTAGAATTCGGTCAAGCTAATTCTCTGGTCGTAGCAAGCACCTTCTTCCAACAGCCCCAAGAAAAACTCTACACATGGACATCACCAGATAGACAATATAGAAATCAGATTGACTATATACTTTGTAGCTCTACACAGTCAGCAAAAACAGGCCTAGAGCAGACTGTGGCTCAGATCATGAGCCTATTGCAAAATTCAGAATTAAAAACGGAAGAAAAGAGGGAAAATCATCTGACCAAGCATATACAAAATACATATTATCCACAGTATTCATGCAGTAGAGGTAAAGAAAACATTTAAGGGTCTGGACATGGAAGATAAAATGGCAGAAGAACTTTGGAGAAAAACTTGTGACATTATCCAGGAAACAGCAACAAAGAATGCCCTAAAATAAAAAAAAATAACTAAAAATGAATTCTGGTTGTATGGAAAGGTTTTGAAAGTAAAACTGGAAAGAAGGAAAGCAAAAGGTTGTGGATACAGGAAAATATTTGTTCAACTAAATGCAGAATTGCAGAGGATAGCAAAAAGAGACAAGGGGATATTCTACAATGAACAGTTCAAAGAGATAGAAGAAAATAGTAGAATGGCAAAGTCAAGCGATCTCAAGAAAATTGGGGATCTCAAGGAATCCTTTAATGCCAAAGTGGGTGTGATAAAAGACAAAAATGGTAAGGGCTTAAGAGAATTAGATCACATAAATAAGAGGTGGCAGGGGAACACAGAAGACCTTTACAGGATGGAGCTTTAATTTGTCCAATGAGCTGGAGCCAGACATCTTGGGGAGTGAACTGAGTTGAGTCCTATGAAGGCTTGCTCATAAAAAGGCTGCATGAGTTGATGGAATTCCAGCTGAGCTATTTAAAATCCTGGAAGATACTGTGAAAGTGTTGCTTGCCTTATGCAAACAAATTTGGAAGACTCAACAGTGGACAGTAGACTAGAAAAGGTAAGTCTACATCCCAATCCCAAAAAAGGCAGTGCAATAGAGTGGTCTAATTTTCAAAAAGATGTATTCATTTTACATGACAGCAAGGTAATGCTTAAGATCCTACAAGCTCGGGTCCAACATTATTTAGACCAGGAACTACCAGATGTGCAAGCTATGTTCCACAGAAGAAGAAGCACAATAAATCAAATTGCTAATGTCCACTGGATAATAGAAAAAGCAAGAGAAAAACATTTACTTCTGCTTCAGCCTTCAAATGTGTGGATCATAATACACTGAGATGGGAGTACTAGATCAACTCATTTTGCTCCTGAGGAATCACCAAGAAGCCATGGTCAGAACTAAACATGGAACAACAGAATGGTTCAGTGTAAGGAAAGAAGTTTGAGGCAAAGTTGAATACTGTCACTTTATTTATTCAACTTATATGTACAGTACATCATGTGTAAGAACGGGCTGTACGAATCCAAAGCAGGAATCAATATTGCTGGAAGAAATATTAACAACCTGAGATATGCGTATGATACTACTTTGATGGGTGAAATCTTAAACCAAATGTGCTTGAGAAGATACATATAGATATGTACTACCACAACTGGTAGACGTGCCCCAAGGTGCAAAGATTCTGGACTCAAACAAGGAATTTAATTGCAGGATATATCAAGATATACCATAAGACCATACATCTTATTACTATCAAAGCCTTTGGAAATGTTACACAAAAATCACAACATTCCAGTATCACAAATAATACTGGTGGGCTTTGGCCTAGTTCTGGAACCATTAAACATGAAAGTTTTACAAAAGATTGATGACAATGCTGAAATGGAAAATTGACAGCATTATTAAAGGGTAATTTGGGTTCATTCTCAACACATGTGATGAATGGAATAACTTTTGGGGTCTTAGATCTCATGTAAGATATGTTAACAGAAATATCTGAGGATACAAATTAAAATTTTTGGGCACTCAAAGTATATTGTAATGCAATTCTGGTTTGATGTGCAAGAATGTTGGAAACAGTGGTGGAAAATGTGTTGCATTTTCATTGACTAAACAAAAGCTATATCTGTGACATTGGAATATTGTGTGATTTCTTCTTGTGGTTCCCTTTTATAACCCCCTTCGCCCCCTCTACCTCTTAGTTTTATCTTTTTGTATAACAATAGATAGTATAGTTATAGAACAATAGATGGTACCTAACTTTTGTATTAAGGAACCAAATGTATAGTATTGGACTTATTACAAAATGTAAAATAACGGTTTAAAAAAAGTTGGTTATAAGGAAAATAATAACTATATATGAGACATAGGACAATATAAATATAAATAAGATGCTAATAATATACAAAGTCCCTGCTTTGAGGATATTACAAGTTAGAGGAAAAGATTGGTTAAGTTAGACAAAAAGGAGATAAAGATATATACATCCATTACCACCATAGCTGGAGTAGATTTTTTTTATTGTTCCCTTCTAAACCAATCCATTCAAACTTTTGGAAAGTAACCCCCCAGGGATTCCTCTCTGGTAATTATATTAAATGGTTAATAAATTGCAATGCATAATATTGCTCATATTTTTAGACAAATATAATTTGTATTTTTATATTTAGCCCTGCACATTAACTATAAGTAAGATATTTAGAATTTTTAATTCTATTTTATGTTGAACATCATATTCTAAACAACACATTTCTATTTAAGCCATTCCAAATTACCCAGTGTCAAAAGACCTATTCCATAGATCATTTCCCTTTATATTTTACTATGATATAAAAAGGAGGTCTAAATATAGAAATAAAAGTAGCATCCTTTTGATAGACATTGATTGTACGGAGAAATACAATCAAATAAAAACATATATATTTTTCTAAAGTTTAAGAAACTTCAAAGCCCTTTTATTTTATGCTTGTTAGCAGGACTGTACTTGAAAATAGTCATGTAAACAAAATAAACTTCTTCATCTTTAATTTGTTAACTATTATCTGTAATTATATGCTACATAGAGGATACCATTGCATTTTTTTAGTTACCTGTTAAGGGGTAGGGTTGTGATTACAAATAAGCTTTTAATTAAGTGTATTAGAAATGTGAACACATTTCATGTTTTTAATATAGGAAACAGAAATTGGTTTGGTTTTCTGAATTATTTTCCTTGTAATAAAATATTGTCCTCAATACCACACATACAACATAAGAGCATTTACAATTTACACTTGGTAGATCTATGTATTTGAAGGAAATAAATATTCTTATGGTTCTTATAATAGTTGAGTTGAGTTGATTTAAAGCGGACCTGCACATCAACAGAAATCTCAATTAGACCTTTCACAATGCGAGACCCGTAGCAGTTTGAAAAAAAAAAAACGCGTGGAAAAATGACGGCCTGTAACACTTGCAAAAAGAAAAGCGCCACTTACCAAAAATAAAAATACGACCCGCGGCACTTAGAAAAAAAAGATACAAAACAAACACCACTCACAGCACGGGGGGACAGGCATGACATCTGGGAGTCAGGTTGCACCACAATTTGTTGAGTTTGTCTCGCATAAGCGAGAGAAAAAAATGGCAGCCGAAAAAAACGAGAACAAGGCTACATGAACCCCTAAACACGCATAACACCACCAAGCACATGAGACTTTTACACAAAAAATACGACCTGTGACACTTAGAAAACTAAATAATACGATGTTAAAAAAAACACGAAAATAACGGTCGAACCAGGCACACACAAAAACAACAATAACACCGCCAAAATTAACAAAACTACAAAACAAACACCACTTACAGCATGGGGGGACAGGCGCGAGGTCTGGGAGTCAGGTTGCACGACAATTTAACCACAATTTGCCGAGTTTTCAGACACGAAAATCACAAAAACGAGGCTACATGACCCCTAAATACGCAGAATACCACCAAGCACATAAGACTTTTAGACAGGCACGTACGAGGTATAAAATACACTATTAGGGACAACGGAAAATGCTCCACACCCAAGTAAAGCATAGACAATCGCTGCCATTTTACAACACTTACAACTAATAACATTACCATTACAAAATGTCCAATTACACAGCTAAACAAACGCTTTGCCCTGGCGCACACACATTGCTGACACTTATATTTCAGGTCAGCAAAAATGCAAATATACAGATTGTTAGCTCTTCAGGATATTGATTGCTGGATATATTAATTACAAATAGGTAAATAATTCATTTATTATTTCATTCATTCATTAATTAACATAAAGAAAAATTGCGTGGGGTTTACATTGAGCACCGAGGGTGCTCAGAGGAGCAAAAGTACACAAGGGGAGAGGCTCGCAATGAACGCCAAAGCCAATCAGCGTGCCCCTTGGAATGACTGACAAAGGTGCTCACATCACCAAAACTACACAAACGGAGAGCCTCGCAATGAGCACCGAAGGCGATCATTGCGAATTATGCGATGAGCGCCAAAGGTGCTCAGCGTCGGGCTCACAATCAGAGCAGAGGGTACTCAGAGAACCAAAAGTAAAGCAGTTCAGCACGGGCTTACAATAAGCGCCGAGAATGCTCAGAGGTGCAAAAGTACACAAGAGGAGAGGCTCGCAATGAGCACCAAAGGCGCTCACGCGGGGCTCAAAATGAGCGCAAAGTACACCAGGGGAGAGGTTACACCAGCCGAAGGCGCCCAGCGTGGGGCTTGCAATGAGCGCCGAAGGGACTTAGACGACCAAAAAACCTTACATTGTGTGCCAAACAGCATTCCCAGCCTTACAATTTTATTGCCATCATTTTTTGATGAGCAAGTCGCTAGTTAAAATATATTTTTTAGTATCAACATGAAAATGGATGGGGATGTATTAATAACATATAGTTAAAACAAAAACAGAGGTGCTCAACATGATGAACAAAGTAGTCTTGTTCTATAGGCATTGTAGCCCACCCAAAAAGTAACACTCCTTTAGCTTGCTTGTGCACTTTACAGGGAGAAATATCCTGTAGCATATCAGTTGGGTCTCACTCAATAGAGTGACCCAGCCCCGAAATACCAGGCAATACAACCCTGAATAGAAGAAATAGCCAAGACCTAAACATTTCTGCATTAATTGAGCCTTGATAGGAGGGTGTAGCTGAACTCCCCAAGGCACAATAAACAAAGAGCCCGCATCTGGCGCCCCTATGACCTTTAGGGAGACTAAGCCCCATGGGTCAATTGTATAAACGAAAATAGAGGTGCTCAATTACAGAATAAGCAATACTGAAGTAGGCTTGTTCTATATGCATAGTAAACTACTACGTTGTTTAACTTAAATAGTTACCTAAATGATTAATCATATTCTGGTATAGCTTACACATAAAACATACAAAATGCTGACAAAAACAGTTTTGTTTTTTAAGTATTAAACTAAATTTTTTCTCTTGTGTATATAGCAACTTCTATCAAAATGGTCACATGACCAGATGATTGCGAACGCGTCCCGAAGACTGACAAACTGATATTAAAAAAGACACACAACAAACTTCAGCGAAAAACTCTTACTTATATTTGTACTTGTGCCATTTCTTTTTGATAAGGGTAAAATAATACTTTATTCTGAAGGTAGCTAAAAAGGTATTTTCCCCTAAAATTAAGTTTACTGTATGTTAAAGATTAACTATCTATGTAAAAAGGGTATGTACCATATATACTCAAGTATAAGCTGAGTTTTTCAGCCCTTTTTTTAAGGCTAAAAAGGGCCCCCTCGGCTTATACTCGAGTCACTCCCCCTAGTGTCTCTCTAACCCCCTGTGTCTCTCTACCCCCCGTGTCTCTCTAACCCCACTGTGTCTCTTTCCCTCCCCCCTCCTCATCCTCAACCCCCCTCCTCCTCATCAACCCCCTCCTCACTTTCTCCCCTCACTTACCTGCTTCTTCTCCGGCCTCTGCTCCATCTTGACCCAGGCGCGCATTTGACGTCACATGCACGCCTGGGTCAAGATGGAGCAGAGGCAGAAGAAGATGAAGGTAAGTGAGGGGAAGCTATTTAGAGGGGAGAAAGTGAGGAGGGGCTTGAGGAGGGGGTTGATGAGGAGGAGGGGGGTTGCGGTTGAGGGGGGGTGAGGAGGGGGTTGATGAGGAGGAGGGGGGTTGAGGTTGAGGGGGGTGAGGAGAGGGTTGATGAGGAGGAGGGGGGTTGAGGTTGATGGGGGTGAGGAGGTGGTTGAGATTGGGGGGGTGAGGATGGGGTTGATGAGGAGGAGGGAGGTTGAGGAGTGGGGTTGAGGTTGAGGGGGTGAGGAGGGGGATGAGGATGGGGGTTGAGGAGAGGGGTTGATGAGGAGGAGGGAGGTTGAGGTTGAGGGGGGGTGAGGAGGAGGGAGGTTGAGGTTGAGGAGGGGGTTGAGGTTGAGGGGTTGAGGATGAGGATGAGGGTTGAGGATAGGGGTTGAGGAGGATGGGTTAAGGATGGGGGGTTGAGGAGGGGGTTCATGTTGTGGAGGGGGGTTGAGGTTGAGTGGGGTGAGGAGGGGTTTGAGGATGGGGTTGAGGATGAGGATGGGTGGTTGAGGAGTGAGGTTGAGGGGGGGTTGAGGATGAGGAGGGGGTTGAGGATGAGGAGGGAGGTTGAGGATGAGGAGGGAGGTTGAGGATGAGGAGGGAGGTTGAGGATGAGGAGGGAGGTTGAGGATGAGGAGGGAGGTTGAGGATGAGGAGGGAGGTTGAGGATGAGGAGGGAGGTTGAGGATGGAAGGGCTGAGGATGAGGGGGGAGGTTGAGGATGAGGAGGGAGGTTGAGGATGAAGAGTGGGGTTGAAGAGGGTGGTTGAGAATGAGGAGGGGGGAAGAGACACAGGGAAGGGAGAGGGGAGAAGAGACATGGGAGAGAGAGGGGGGACACAGGGGTAGCACATTTCCCACCCTCGGCTTATACTCGAGTCACTCATTTTACCCAGTATTTTGTGGTAAAATAGGTGCCTCGGCTTATACTCGGGTCTGCTTATACTTGAGTATATACGGTAACTTGCCTAGTTTGTCAGTTACTTCTCAATGTTTGTGGAGATAGGAAGCTTACAGTTTACTTTGTTTTTTAAAGTTGAACTTTGTGAGCTGATTGAGGAAGAATTTCAAGAGCTATATCAAGAGACAATAAGACGGCCGCTGAAATCTAAGCAGTTACAGTTATATTTATGTAAAAAAAAAAAAGGCAATTTTCTTTCATTTCAGGTAGTTAAGGCAGTAAACACCTGTAAAAAATATACTGCATCTATACAACTTGCTTAAAAAGTTTGAAAATGATGGATGCCTTTCTGTACATGCAACACTGTTTCCAATGTACTGCAACTTCATGAATATCATCATCTTATCATCTAAAATCATGACCCTAACGTAGGAATATGTAAAGGATAATATTAATAATAATAATAATACTCTTAATAATAATAATAATAATAATAATAAATTAACAATAATAATAATATTAATAAATAATAATAATCTCCCTTTTAAAAGGACATGGAAGCTTTCTGGATTTCACTAGAAATATAATATACCTATGTTTTGGATTACTTTATATGTACTTTATTGCTTATAAGCTCTTCTTTATGCCTAAAACTCAAAAACTATTTATACATATGTGAATCTGCTCTGTACAGCTTGTGAATACACAGACTCTCAAGCAGCAGGTTGTCACTGATTGGTTACTATGAGACCCTACACTTTGGAAGTACACTGACTTCATGAGCTGCAAAGAGAAGAAACCAATTAGTACCCATTTGAAAGATTTAAGGCAGAATAAAAACAGAGCATTTAAACACTTTTTAAACTAATAACATACACAAAAGTAAATAGATAAATATGCATATTATATTTCTAATGAAATCCAAAATCCTTCCATTATCCTTTAAGCAATTTATAAAGACATTTATGTGCACCAGACTTCACCAATATACATATTGCCGAATTTGCAATATCAATATCACCAGCAATAAAGCAACAAGTGATGACATACCTCCCAACAGTCCCGATTCCAGTAAGACTGCCCTACATTGAGACTTCAATCAAGTTGTCCCACTTAGAAGGACCTGAGCTCATAAATTACTTAAAAGTACTTGTAGACTTGTATAATTAAAAATGCATTAAATGACATCACAAGGGGTCTGTTAGATCATAGAGTATGTATTTTTTCATACTATATGTAATGTTATGAGTGATGTCAAGGTAGATGTCATTATTTATATCGTACGTGATGTCATGAAAGTGGTCACCTAATGTAATAGATGATGTCATAAAAAAACGTTTGCAGGGGAAGGGAGGGATGTTAATGTTGTGTGCTACCTTAACTTCCCAATATCCATTGTTTGTCCAGCCTTAAGCTGCCCCATCCTACCCTGCAACCTTAACTATACTTTTGCAAACAGTCATATATATTAATAGAATTACAGCCCCTGGAGACAAAATGTAGCAAGGGTGGAGTTTAAGTGTGTTGGGAGCTGGGTTTTCCGCCTAGAGGGGTCAGTCATCAGTAAGATCTGCGTTTGTCCCTCCCGCCCTACAATTTTATATGTTATGTTTGTCACAGACTAGGCGGGGTGAGTGCTCTCGCTAGGTGGGAGCAGATTTATGGTGTGGAGGAAACACCTGGTTTGGTTCAAGATCTCCCGGGCGCGAGGTCCCTGGAGAGCTTTAATGGTTGGGCTCCCATTTGGTAGGCGTGAGCATTCACCTCTGGATTGGTTTATTTGTTATACAAATAAAGGCTGTGGCCTGTTTATCCCACATTGGTGTCTGTCATTTTGGGGGTTTTCTTGGGTATTTGGGTATTACGTAAATGTGTCACTTATGCTTAGGTCATAAGTGATAACAAGCAAATACATTTACCATTCTTAAGAGTCCAGTTATAAATAATTCTGATGTAATCATTCATTTCCAAGGCACTTTAAATATTCCTTTACAGTGTTTATCCTGACTGATGAAATAATTAAAATCTAATTATTGTGGCTATGAAATTTACATCATTGCCCATAAAAGCACCATTCATATTTATCTATATAATAATATATATGCTATATTTTAATGATCATTGGCATTTGGGATGCAGTTTCCTTTTTCTGTGAAAGTATGATCTAGCAGATGCTGATAACTAATATGCAATAAATATTGGATGGTACAAAATGATTGATTTACAGCTTTTGCTGGGCCAAGAGAAGGTTGATTTGAGGGTTTACTGGAGCTGCCAAAGTAGTTTCCGCTTGTACAAAAGGTCACATAAGTGTGGCATATTTAGATTGTTCACAGATGGCTCCCACTGTCACAGCTTATTTGAAATAATTCAAGGTCTGGTTGCATGCAATGAATCAGCTGCTTTCTGTGTCACACAGAGGGCAATGCTGCTCAGGGGTTATAATTCAGAAATTCATACACAACAAGCATTACATTACACCATAGGCTGCTTGATGTATACAGGCTGAGTGCACACATAAGAACACATTCAGTGAAATGTAATATTTCACACCACCTGATTATAATGCAATAATAATATATCAGTAATACAGTATATACTAATACACACTATATATATATACTAGCGACTTGCCAGTCAAAAAATTATGGTCAATAGAATTTTTAAGCTGGAAATGCTGTTTGTGTCTCAAACACTGTAAATCTTTTTCTTATCTACAAAGAAGTACCAAAATGTTTCTTTAATTTTTTTAAACTATTGTACTGTTAAACCATATCAAACTTTTTAATTGTCATGTATGGAATAATAATATAACAATCCATCCAATTTCTCTGAAAACATATTTTAAACCATTACATGAATTTTTCTAATATTAAAGTCATATTGTAAAGAGTGTTTTTTTAACAATACTAACATGAAATTGTTGAACTTTTTGTAAATGAGTCTCTTGACATAATGCTTTTTCACATATAAACTTTAATTGAAACTCCTGTTAAAACACATAGGTATTGCATCCAGAGGAAGGCAAACAGTAAACGCCCCCATTACAACTTAGCCAATTGTATCAAAAGGGGAAAAAAATTAATTCCTTCCTGACCCCATTAAATGGCAATCGGATTACTCCATGGATTAATACTTTCTATTTAATTATACATTTAATTTTGTTAACAAATGTTTCTGCTGCAAATGACATCAATCATTTTTAACATTTACTAACTGAATTTATCAAACTTTCTAACATGCAATGCAAACATTAACCTAAGAAAATAACATTTAACCTTAATTTATAGTAAACTATAGAGAACTTAAATATTGAATCCAGAGGAAGGCAACTTTAAAAAAAATGTAATTTCAACTTTGTAAATTTGTTTAAACTGTTGTGGAAAAATATTTCCTTCCTCACTCCATTAGCTGGCAATCGGATTCGTCCTTGAATCAATAATCTATATATCATGCACCATTTTAATTTTCAAGAAATGATGATGCTGCTACTAACATTAAACCTTAATGACAAAGAATGCATCAACTTATGAGTCCTTTTCAAACATATTTTTAAGCTTACAAACCTGAAAGAATTATCTTCAATTTTCAACATTTTCTAAAATGCAAACTTACTGTTTTGTGGAGCCAATCATGTCTAAACTGACTTCCAAGACATTCAATTTGTTTTTCCTTGAAACTGTTTTCCTTTCAAAGAGCACAGCACTCTTTTATTTGTGCATATGTGATGCAAGTCCTTTTTTTTTCTTCATTTTGTTCCTTTCTTCTTTTCTGAATTTGACATATTTTTGTACCTGAAATAGTGTTCCACTAAGAAGAGGCCAATTGATCTTTAATTTCTTCCTTCCAATGAAACCACTATTAATTGTGATTACAAAACCTCGTAGTACACAATCGTGTAGTAGATCACCCTGACGTGGGTTGTCTTCAACTGAAACTTTAATAGCATCCGGATTTGTGCACCTTGAGCAAAGTTGTCCATGTGCAAAAACAGGTTCTTTTAAAAAAATACCCACCGACTTAAAAGTTTGTTCTTGGGATTTATTGATGGTAATGGCAAATGCCATGATAACTGGAAATTGTCTCCTTTGAAGGACAAAAACCACTCTCACTTGGAGCTAAATCAATTCTTGGTATAAAAACATGTTCACCTTTATAATTTCTGCATGTATAAAATGATCTTTTAACTAGTGCACAATTAATCTGGTCCCATTACAAAGTCCTTTTTTTGGATTCATATTTCTCAATAGCCTGACAATTGCCCCTTTTTTCAATTGCAAAACACGTGGTGGCATTCCAGATGGTGTTAAAGAATTAATAAATTTGATACTAAAATTCGATTCACTTTCTTTATCATCAGCCAGAACTGAATCTACACTGTAATAATTATTTTGTGGTGCGTTGAGGAATTTTAAAATTTCGTTATTTAGATTCAAGGCATCTATATTTTTTTATGTTAATATCACTTTGTTTGTAATGTCTGAGCAATCGTCGTTATTCAGACTGTATAGAAAGATTGCTCATATGAGTGATTCCTTGCAAACCATTTCTGATGGAATTTCAATGGTATCATTGGGTAAATCCTGTATTTGTGGATGTTTTCCTTCTCCAATTTCAATGAGCCAATCATTGAAATCATTTCGTCCTTCAGATCTCATATTTAATTCTAATTTGAGGTGTGTAAATATTTTCCACAGTTTACTTGTCTTGTCATGCTTCAATTATCTCAGTTCTATTTCCATGTGGCACAACAGATAATGTTTGCCTAAAATCTCCTCCTAACAGCATCACCTATCCACCAAATGGCAAATTATTATCCATCACTTTTTTTTAAGAATCTATCAATACATTGCAAAGCATGACATGACATCATTGTTGCCTGTAAAGAATTCAGTTGAATATCTGACACTGATGTTTCCAAAATGGGAACTGGCTGCTTAAATCCACTATGCACAGTTATACCACCGTCTAACAAAAGTGCTGCAATTCCAGTTGTTGCAAATGGCATTGCTATCTGACCCTGTGCTCGAATATAACTCATCAAACAATTGTACAGATACATTTTTCCTGATCCACCAGTGCCGTCTAGATAGAAATACCGGTCTTTGACCATTTCATCATCTGTAGCATTTGTGATGCCATTAAATGCTTTTAACTGTAAAGTATTTAAATTTGCCAGTTTTTCTTCAGTTTTTCGTTTTTGTAGCTCATTGTCATAATCTTCAAAGTTGATGTCATCTAGAAGTCCTGGATCAGGTAAATTAAAAAACTTGCACAATTTAATCCATGAGCCAACAATATTTCTTGAATTTCCATTAAAGTTTTTAACAGTGCTATTGGCTCATTTTAACGTTTCAAGAAGTCTTCTGACATATTTAATTTAAATGTTTCCCACAAAGTAAACGCTTCAGGTACATTGCAAAAGATGCAATTAAATGCAAATTGTTCTCTCATTTGCTTTGGCATTTTACATAGTGCTGCTTCTTCCAGACACCTCTCCCATTCTGTATCATCAGCTATGAAGTTTTGTGTCTTACAGCGAATAGAAAAGTATCATAAACTATGTAATTCACTGTGCATAAATGTTCAAAACTTTGCGCACCGGGAACATCTAAAATAAGTCATCTTAAACTGAAACGTACAATGTCTCTTGGACTGACAATATAAATTTGTGGTATAATTTTATGTGTAGCCATCACAATTAGCATAAGTGTAAGAAATTGTTTAGTACATTTTTTATTTTCCATACATGGGGAATTTGAATAATATCTCCACATGGCCCATGAATCATTCTGTGTGTAACAATCTCCTAAAGTTTGGAATAATTTTTGGGATCTGGCAATTCAGCAGTAATGACTGAATCCACTCTCTCTGCAGTATTCAATTTATCTTTTTCCTGCAGGATTAAAAAGTATGTCAGCATGTGGCAGTCCTCTTTTTTTAAATTCAATAGTATAAACAAAAAAGCCACACATTTTCCAAATAACTGTGTTTTAGTTATATATTATGTATTAATTAATTGAGTTTGATTTTGAATACTTTTGCCACTAAATCTGGTCGGTCAGAAGTAGTTTGTCCCAGATATAAATTTTCCTTGATCTCTGGCCATTGAGGATTACATGTATATGTAATGAATAAATCTAGTTTTCCAAATTTTGTGACAATAGCCATGGCCATTGCCTAAGTGGTACGGGTTTAAACGGCTCTGCGGCGCTCATCGCCAAGTCATACGGACCACACAAACAGCGTGACGACGATTCGTAGTTAGACAATTATAATATGGGATAATTTATCTTTGTCACGGGA
The DNA here is from genome assembly GCA_027410445.1 of Discoglossus pictus. NCBI lineage: Eukaryota > Metazoa > Chordata > Amphibia > Anura > Alytidae > Discoglossus > Discoglossus pictus. The sequence goes on from CM050164.1 coordinate 455,205,162, forward strand.
GTGTAGACTTTTTATATCCACGGTATGTATATATATATATATATATATATATATATATATATATATATATATATATATATATAAGTTGTGGTGATTGCAAGTTGTCATCACGCAATGTTAAAATGTATGGGCTTGCCCATGCGAAATGAGCTCTGTAGGCCCAAAAGTGATTGACAGGGGCTCGCGATGAGCGCTCATCATTAGGCCCATAATGGGGGGTTGGGGGAAAGGCTCCAAACGGCTTACGAGTTACAGGCTTCAAAAAAAATACGGGTTTAACGGTCGCCATTTTTTGACAAAAAAAGGTGGATATAAAAAAAGGAGACAAAGATAAATCATTTCAGAACTTTTTCATCCTTTAATGTGACCTATAAACTGTCCAACTCAATTGAAAAACAAACTGAAATATTTTAGGTGGAGGGAAGAAAAAAAAGAAAGAAAAATAATGTGGTTGCATTAGTCTGCACACTCTCTTATATCTGGGGATGTAGCTGTGTTCAGAATTAAGCAATCACATTCCAAATCATGTTAAATAGGAGTCAGCATACACCTGCCATCATTTAAAGTGCCTCTGATTAACCCCAAATAAAGTTCAGCTGCTCTAGTTGGTCTTTCATGAAATGTTCTTAGTCGCATCCAACAGCAAAAGCCATGGTCCACAGAGAGCTTTCAAACCATCAGAGGGATCTCATTGTTAAAAGGTATCAGTCAGGAGAAGGGTACAAAAGAATTTCCAAGGCATTAGATATACCATGGAACACAGTGAAGACAGTCATCATCAAGTGGAGAAAATATGGCACAACAGTGAGATTACCAAGAACTGGAGCTCCCTCCAAAATTGATGAAAAGACGAGAAGAAAACTGGTCTGGTAGGCTACCAAGATGCCTACAGCAACATTAAAGGAGCTGCAGGAATATCTGGCAAGTACTGGCTGTATGGTACATGTGACAACAATCTCCTGTATTCATCATATGTCTGGGCTATGGGGTAGAGTGGCAAGACGTAAGACTTTTCTTAAGAAGAAAAACAACTAAGCCAGGCTAAATTTTGCAAAAACACATCTGAAGTCTCCCAAAAGCATGTGTTATGGTCTGCTGAAACCAAGGTTGAACTTTTTGGCCATAATACCAAAAGATATGTTTGGAGCAAAAACAACACTGCACATCACCAAAAGAACACCATACCAAAAGTGAAGCATGGTGGTGGCAGCATCATGCTTTGGGGCTGTTTTTCTTCAGCTGGAACTGGGGCCTTAGTTAAGATAGAGGGAATTATGAGCACTTCCAAATACCAGTCAATATTGGCACAAAACCTTCAGGCTTCTGCTAGAAAGCTGAACATGAAGAGGAACTTCATCTTTCAGCATGACAACGACCCAAAGCATACATCCAAATCAACAAAGGAATGGCTTCACCAGAAGAAGATTAAAGTTTTGGAATGGCCGAGCCAGAGCCGAGACCTGAATACGATTGAAAATCTGTGGTGTGATCTGAAGAGGGCTGTGCACAGGAGATGCCCTCGCAATCTGACAGATTTGGAGTGTTTTTGCAAAGAAAAGTGGGCAAATCTTGTCAAGTCATAATGTTCGAGTGCTGTAATAAAATCAAAAGGTGCTTCAACAAAATATTAGTTTAAGGGTGTGCATACTTATGCAACCATAATATTTTATTTTTATATTTTTTCTTCCCTCTACCTAAAAGATTTCAGTTTGTTTTTCAATTGAGTTGTACAGTTTATAGGTCACATTAAAGGTGGAAAAAGTTCTGAAATGATTTATCTTTGTCTCGTTTTTTTACAGCACGGAAACCTGACATTTTAACAGGGGTGTGTAGACTTTTATATCCACTGTGTATATATATATATATATATATATATATATATATATATATATATATATATATATATATACACACACACACACACACACATACACAGTGGTACCTCAGCAGTCGTCTACCTCTAAACTGGTCAAATTTGGTAATAAATGCATTTTGACAAGGTAAAAATACCTTGAGCTTGTCAAGACCTGTATGATATGTAGATTGAATTATATGTGCTGTACTTCAATGCACATTATGTGGAAAACAAGTGCTGTCTGAACTTGTC